>VWYI01026365.1:127385-225066 GCA_013399455.1 Anthoscopus minutus
GCCGCCGCTGCCGCCTGCGCCCGGGCCCGGCCGCAGCGCCCCGCTCCCATTGGGCCAGGCGCGCCGGCCTGCCTAGCAACAGCCTCCGCCGCCGCCGCGTGCCGCTGACGCAGGGCGGCCGATTTTTCTGATTGGCCACAACACGCGCGGGCGCCGGGGACACCCTCGGGGGCGGGGCTGCGGGAGCGGCTCTTCCGGGGCAGCGGCCCGGGAGCGGGTTCGAGCCCGGCTGCTTCCCGCGGGAGGGACTCGGGGCGGGCGGGGCTCCCCGGGATACGGCAAGCGCCTGCCCGGGCCTCTTGGGTTCCCGCTGCGTGCATGTGGCTTCTGGAGAGCGGGAGGAAAAGTGACTGGACTCCTTGTCCTGCTCGGCTCTCCTTTGCATCGCTCGAGGAAGAGGAGCCCCAACAGCCTGAGCTGGCCCCAGGGTCTGCATCTCACTTTTGCGGGTTGTTAGTGACAAGTGACACTCCCACAGTTTTGGGGAGGCTACTGGGGAGAATAATGGGGTGAGTGAAGCTGGTGGATCCAAGGGTGAATAGAAATGTGTGTGTGAGCACTGTGAGGCCCAGCACAGCAAGAGCTTTGTGGCTGCTTATACGGAGAAGACTGTTCTGGGACAGGGGGTCAGGACACTTCCCAGCTCACATGGGACAGCCCGACTAGCTCATTGGCAGGTGGTCCTGTATCCTCACAGGAGAAGGTCCAACAGCGTGCACATGTCACCTTCAAGCTGGTGGTTCAGGTGGGCAAAAAGCAACTAGCAGGTAGCAAGCTGCCCTTGAGTTAATGGACCTAAGCAGGACCTGCTGGCAAAAGACCACCTCATTAGGGCTCATGATGTCTTGAAGGTCTGGGGTCAATCCTTACTGTCATTGTCCTTAAGGTGGTATCTGCTGGCCTGTTGTCAGAGGTGCGAGAGCTCCCATTCACTTCAGCCAGGCCACTGGTAAGGATCTCATGGAAGGTGGCACCTGAGTGGTGAGAGAAGCAGGGGACCGGGTGGTATCAGAGGTGCTTCAGCAGGAGCTCAGTCTTTTCAGTCATTGGGTGAACTAACCTGGTGTGGCACGTGGGGACAAAATTCTCTAAGAGTGTTTTGAATGATCAGTGCATCAGCTTATTGTTAGCATGCTTATCATCTTCATTGACCCGACAGTCACTGGCTTCCCACAGGATTCCCCAGGAGCATTGTGAGGTTCTGGTTTCTGTTCCTCTGTGTCATGCACAATTGACCCTGGCTACAGGCTGAGCCAAACTATCTGGGTGCTTGTGAGCAGGAAACTGCCAGTGTAAGCAGGCAAAAGCCATTTGCTTGAAGAGTTTGTAACTATCATCATTCTCTGTCATAAGCTGTCACATGGAATTCTGGATTGGCTTTCCTTGCTCCTGGAGGCTGGTGAAACTCAGCTTCACCTAACTGGTATTTGACCTCTGACTTGGTCCCAGTGTCAAATGATGTTTGGGCCTAACTTCTAACACTGGCACAAGGTGGCCATCAAGGTCATCTCAAAAAGAAGGCACTGGAAGAAAACCTCGGGAAATTCTTGCCCCACTGGATGCAGGCAGAGTGAGAAGGTGGCATTATCAGGGGGCAGAAGAAGAAGCCCCTGAGCATCATTAAGTTCTTCAGGACAAGGCTGCAGTGTCTGCTCTGCCTCAGTTCACCTCTCCTTGGCTTTTGTTTCCCTCTCAAGTACCATCTCAGAGAAGATGGCTCTGCCCCTTTTCTGATTTTTCTGCTGCTTTGAATATCCTTGTGCTCTCCAGAGACTTTTCTCATGGTGGTTTTCTAACCAGAACTTTCTCCTGGTGTTTCCAGGTCTCTTCACAGGTCCCTTCAGTATCTCCTGCTCTGGATTTTGTCTTTTGGGGAGATTTGTTTGAGCTCGTCCACAGCCAAACACAGCTCTCATTCCTTCTCTTGCAAATGTTACTTAGGATCAGTGCTCATTTGCTGTTCTTTGCTTTCCATCAGTCTTCCTCATCTCCAGATCAGGCTGATAAATCCAGGTGCAGCTGCCTCTGAAAAATACAAGATGGGAAGGAGTGTGACACTGGTGTAGTCCAGCAGGCTGTGTCCTTGCCCCACGGTCTGTCTCCAGACCTCTCTGGGATCATTCCACACATCAGAAACTCTTTTGGAACCCCTTGCCCATAGCAATAGTTTCTACTATTGCTCTGTTATCTTTGTTCATGCCTTGAACTAAGAAATCCCAAATTCTTTCCCAACCTTTACTCTGACATGAAGTTACTGTCTGGTAAGAAATCCTGTGTCAGCAAATTCTCTCAGCTGTTTTGCATTGTTCAGATACAGTATTTGTTGACCATAGATGGCAGAATTTCAGCCTGGGTTGCTTATAACAGCAGCAGAAGTAAGGTTTGTGGTGGGCTACTGCCTCAACAATCTCTCAAGTCGACCAGAATTCCACCATGGGGGTTAACTTGGAATTCAGAATAGATTTCAATAATGTATTGATTTCTGGGGGGTGTGTGTGTGTGTGATTTCTGAGGACAACTCACAGAAAGGCCCACTACTCTTTCAGTAGGTCAGGAGGACAAGTACTGATCCCAAATGGAAGAACCTCTTCATAGTGGTGGGACAACTCACACAGCTGGAGTACTGCAAGGGGTGCCTATAAACTCTTCAGCCTGGAGAAAAGGAGGCCCAGGGGAGATCTTGCAGCTCTCTACAAATTCCCAAAAGGAGGCTGTGGTGAGGTGAGGGTTGGCCTCTTCTCCCAGGGCACAAGTGATAGGATAAGAGGAAAGAGCCTCAAGTGCCATTTTCCCAGGGGAGGTTTAGAGTAGGAAAAATTGGCTACTGAAAGGGTCAGGCTCTGGAACAGGCCACCCAAGCTGGAGTCACTATCCTCAAAGTGTTCAAAGAATGTCTAAACATGGCATCTGGGGACATGCTTTAGTGGTGAACATGGCAGTGCTGAGCTAATGGTTGGATTCAATATTTCTGAGGGTCTTTTCCAGCCCTTATGATAGTATAGTTCTACAATCCAATATTCTATATGTGAGCAGCACAGATGTCATTACACTAAAAAAAATAGTAATAAAAAAAGATGTGGTGATTCCTGAATATCAAATATCTGCTATGATGGGAGAGATCAAGCAAGCACCTTTTTATACCCCTATGTAGTTAAGGAAGGGAAGCATTTAGAAATGCTGAGATTAGCTTAAGGCCTCCACAAGAATATATTTATTTCTTTTTAGCACAGAGAAAAAGCCAACTGGTATTAGACTCACCCCACAAAGACTGACTTGCAAGTAACTTTCCTTCGTTATCCTCAGTAGTAAACTTCACTCAGAGACATTTCAGAGGATTTATGACAGCTGAGTCCATTCCCCTTGTTTCAAAGCCTGTGGAGCAGCTTGCAATTCCCTCCTCACAGCACTACATTGCCACTCCCAAGCCCCCTACAGCCTCGGCAGAGCCTGCTTTTGGAGTGACCACCACTCTTAATGTCACTAGACAAAGCTCCTGACAAATTGCAGAACTCAGTCTTCCCAATGACACATAGATAATGAAACAAAATCAAATGGACAAGAACACACTCCTTTGCTGTTCAAAGTATGCAAAAGTACAACCAGTCTTTCCAAAAGCCTGGCTGAAAATTTTTGCAATTATGATTGGATCAATATTAAATTTCTGGAAATTTCAAATGTTAGGAGAAGCTTGTAGATACAAGATAAAACACCTATCAGTTCATTACACATTACTTTCTGCTAGTTATCCGTAACTGCTGGATTTTAACAATTGCTTCCTCCATTTTGGTCCAGTACCTCCTGGGATTAATTAATTTATGTATTTCTCTGGGATCTCAGGTACTTGGCAACAATTCAGAAGAAATGCTTCTCACACTAATTCGTTTGCACACCCACTCTGTCTCTCCTTATGGATCTGTGTCTTTCTTGGGCTGGTGGTCTCTGAGTTGGTGGCTACAGATGCAATTCCCTGAAGGAATTATGTTTTACTCACCTGCAGCTGATTTCAGGACAATTGCTAAGTTGGCTTTATTAATTTCTTCCTTACTTTGTTTGGGAGTCCTACCATCTGTCTTTGTGGCCCATAAATTCTGTGTCCACTATCAGCAGGTATCCTTTTTCCAAATCTTTGTTAACCTCTCCCTAGGTCTGAGATCACCGAAGCACCTCAAGACCTAAACTTTAACAAGGAAATTGTTTTCCTAACACACGGAAAATTGCCTTTGTTGCTGACTAGGCTTAAAAGTATAGAAAGATCAAATATCTAAGAACTTCCTTTCTTAAAAAAATTGTACATATTTCACACTTTGCAACACCCACACAGAGCCAGGGAAGCTCTTTAACTTGCTTGCATTGCCTGTGTGGTGCCTCTTTAGGAATAAATCAAATGAGGACCTACTTTCCAATGTGGTATCATAACCCTTCTGTGCCATCAAGGAGCTTCTTCCTCCCTGTTCCCACTGCCGACTGTATCACTGGCTTGGCTCTGACTTTCCCTACATCCCTGAAAGCCGTGCCGTATCTCCGTGCCCAGGTGTGTTACTGCCGCTCAACTCAGTCTCACAGCCCTTCCAGACCCCTACAGACCAGCTGGGGGGCTCTTTCATGAGCACACAGAGCTCCTGCCCGCAGCAACGCCGCCCCCTCCGCGCACCGAGCAGACCCGGTGCCGCGGGGCCCCGCCACAGCGAAATGNGCGCCCCGCGCAGCCCCGGTCCCGCGGGCCCCCGCCACAGCGAAATGGCGGCCGGGCCCTTGCCCACAGTAGAGATGGCGCCACGGCCGCTCTGAGGCGCTGGCGGGCGGACCGGTGGGGGAGGCGGGGATTGGCGGGGGCGGTGGAGGGGCGGGNGCCCCCGCCGCCCCCGCCCCGGCATGAGGAAACGCAACGAGTCGGTCACGGTGGAGCATGAGCGCGCCGCTGCCGCCGCCGCTGCCGCCGTGCCCGGGCCCCTCGACAAGGGCTGTAGCCTGAGGCGAAGCCTGCGCCTGCCTGCCTCCGCCGCCGCCGAGGGCATGAAGCGACCGCTGGGCAGGTGAGCGCTGCCGTCTCTCCGCGGTCTTTGTTATCCCTGTGTCACCGTCTGCTCGCTCCCGGCGGTGGCACCGGGAACCTGCCGGGGAGCGGGGCTGGGTTTTGCGAGCAGAGGGGAAGGGCCGCTGCCGCCGCTCCCCTTCCGAGGAGCCCGCGGGAGGGACAGGTGCACGGGCCAGGGATGTTCCCCATCTCAGCCCTGCTTCCCTGGCTTACCCAGTGTGCCAGGAGGGCAGGTGCCGGCACCGCGGTGCCTTCAGTTCTCGGTGCAAAGAGCTGGTTGGAGAGCGGGGCGGTAGCGGGACCGGCGGACCCAGCCCTGGCTCGCCACAGATGGGAGAGTCTTGGTGCTCCTACCTGGGCGCTGCTGAGCGCCCTTCGGAGCAGGCAGGCGTTCTCCCGAAAAAAAAAAAGGCTAGTACGGAATCCTTCCATCAGAAAGCGTATGTGGAGCAGCAGGGCCCTGCAGGTAGGATCTTTGCGTTTTTGGAAGAAGCTGGTGGCTGTCAAAGCGATCTCTTTCCCATAAATGAATGAGATTTAGGGGTCAGTAGGAGAAGCTGGCATGCGTGACTTTGTTGGAAGGAGTTTAGCCGTGGCTTTTTGCCGGCTATGTTAACGTTTTAAACGTTTTGTGCGTATTGTGTGTGGGGAAATGTTTGTGTGCCTTTCTGAAAAGACTGACAATAATAGAAGGTGCTTATTACCTGGACCCTTCATCGTGCGAAATTTTGAGGGGATGCAATGCACGATGAAAACTTGCCTCCCTGGCCGTCTGCAACTGCGAGTCAAGATACAACCTTTTAGTTTCACCTAAACCAGTGTGGTGGTGTTCTTTGTGTTTTGAAAGTGTGAAGAATGTGTAATGATCAAAATAGCTGTGTGGTTTGGGTGGCTGCTACCAAATTGCTGTGCTTCAGCAATACAGCAGCCAGATTTAAACAAAAAAAAAAAGAGATGCTTATCAGTGCATTTCTAGTAAATGAGCTATTGTGGATGTTTCTCTGCTAAATTTTCTGAGACTTTTTCTGTTCTCAGAGACAAAATTAACATTTGAAAAGCGCTGTGGATACTTGTCATGTTCAAAGACAGAGGCTTTAAAATGTGATTTCTGTTATTGGGTAATAGCTATTTAATTTTGTGCCCTGGAGGTAAACCTTTGGGATGCTGTCACTGCTCTGTACATGTTATGACAAGCTTTTGGTAATTGAAAATGGCGGTGAGTTGATCTCTCAGTTTCCATGACTGTGCTGTGGATCAAACTGTGACAGTGTTCTGCTGTTATAACATTTTAAAATTTAGCATATCTATTCTCTTTGTCCAAGTGGATGTCTTCTAGACCAGTGGCACTCGAGTGATGGATTGCTGGCTTCTTCAGCATTATGAATGGCACTCAAGCAGCTTTTACTCAAATGGAAATGCTCTGTCGGTGGTGAGCATTGAGCAAGCCCTAAGAGCACTGAATACAGGCTGTTGGCTTGGTCTGGCAGGCAGGTGCTTTGTGGATCCCAGACACAGCACAGCTGTATTGAGAGGACCAAGCTAAAAATAGGGGAAGCACATCCTGTGTGCGAAAAATTTTAATGCATTTAGTTCTCCATTTACACATTTTAAAATGGTCAGCAGTCAAGCTTTCCTCGTTTTTCTCCATATTCAGCTTTTGAAGCCAGTTTCAGAAATTCCTGAAGTCCTACATGGTTTCTGGCTCTTCTTCCTTGCTTTCTGCCCCCATCTCCTCCTGTCCTTTTTGGGTCAGGTGCTATATTCCACACAGCAGTGTTTCTCTAACTCATGGCATTGTAGGAAAATCTTGTTGGAAGCTGACTTTTCCACATTTTGAAATATCTGTATATCTGTGATTTATTTTTTCTTTCATGCTGTCCTGTGCTGTCTACCTTTCTTACCGACTTCCTTACCTTGTGAGCCTTCAGACAGTGGTTTGCAGGCAGTTACCTATCACTTACTTGGCTAACAAGATGCTTTTAGACCATCTAGATCTTCTTATTTTAATATGCAAGGTCGTGCTGTTATTGCAGCATTCCTTATACCACTGGAAATAAAAGTAGTGTTTGATTGTTGTTTTCAATGGGTTACATCAATTTTACTCCCCAGCTTGCCAAAGCTGTAAGGTGAAAATTCAGCTGCAAGGCTTCTGGGATGATGGAGGTGGCATAATAGCTGAAACTGGAGATTTGTACCACAGCAGAGTATTCTTGGTTTGCTCCTTGATGAAATAGTTAAAACCAACACTTGAATGCTGTCTTAAAGGGGAAGTTGGGCTGTCTGCATCTCATGCTGCTGTTCTTTAGCCTCTGCAGACTTGAGGAAGCAGCACATATGTTTGGCTTCACTGTGGGGTTTCCCATCTCTTATTTATAAACGATTCAAGCCACTGGCTGGAAAGGCAAACCAGTCCCTGGGAGCATGGAGTGGCTGCGTAGTTCTGCAGCCAAGGGCTGATCATGTGGCATATTCCATGGGTCAGGAGCACGGGGTGGGGAGGCTGCAGAGGCAGCTGTGTCTGTAACTGCAGCAGTGACCAGGAGGCTGTGGAGCAGCAGCAGGGCTGGTGTGTGCCCTTCTCCAGCACAGCTTTTCCTGCTCACATCCAGCTCCTCAGCAAAGGCCAAATAGCACCGTCGGTGATGTTTATGGAATACTGTGCTGGCTTGCTACTGGCAGCAATTTATTCCTGCAGCAGTATTTTTGGATTTTACCAGCACTGCGTTTGCCCCTCAGTTTTTGTTCAGTCATACCATCACAATGTGCTCATTCATCCAGGCGCTGAAACTCATTCTAAAGAGGTGGCTGTGCATTTTGACAGGCAACTACTCTGTTACAGAAAGTGTGTACATGTGCTTCAAAGTGTAATAGAGATGGATATCTGATAAATAAGATTTATGTGGCTTTGGCTAGTGCATAGTGCAGCCAGTGTGGCTTTTCTTAAGTGGTTTACAACCAGAAATGAACAAATATAGGTATTTCCATTTTCTTCCATAGATAGCAGTAAAGTCTAATATGATGGTTGCCTAAGCATTTTACAAGTTGCTCCTTTTAAAAAGCGTGAATGATTTTTTTAAGGAGATGTTTTGTCTGAAATTATTAAATGCAATAATACAGTAAATAAAGAACTAATAAGCAGTGCTTGCTTTTCCTGGTACGTGTGTTTTGTGTGGATGACCATTCCTCTAATATCTCTGTTGTGAGACATTTTTCAGGTGACAGTGTTGGAAGTACTAGATGGATGTTAGGGTAGCGTTGTGTTTTGGGTACTTGCTGTGACTCATTTTTGTGGTTGGTGGCTGTGATGTTCTGAGAAATGTGTTTGAGCAGCCATAGATCTGGAAAACCTTTATGTGGGAGTACAGAGAATAGAGAAAATCAAATGAGCTTAATACTGGCATTAGATAGCAGAGCAAATGCTCCTATCTCATTTCTGCTGAACCCTGATCCTGGTGATAAAAGGTCACACACTTGTTACCCTTCACTTCTGTGATCTCATCGTTATCTGATCCTCATTTAATCCCAACCAATGGTCAGACTATAGACATGGAGTATGAATTTTGCCATTCTCCAGTTCTCTTACAAACACTTGTTTGCTACAAATTTTAAAACTTGTTCCTCTCTCTCCATGCTGTAGAGCAGTGAAGCGCTTCAAATCCCATATGTGTGAGCTGCATTCCTTGATACTTTTGTTCTCTTCCTTGCTGGAGAAGCTCTTGTCCCTCAGGCTCCCTTCAGTTTGTCCCTGGTACCTTTGCTCCTGGAGACCCCTGACTGCTGACACAAGTCCCTGCAAGGAGTGTTTTTGAGACCCTCCTGCTGACTGTCCAGCCTGTGCATCCTAAAAGCTGGATATTTTTGGACTGACACTATGATTTGGTGTAGTCTCAGTTCCACTGCAGTCAGCCTTGTTCTTGTTTGTGGTAGTACAGCCTTCTCAGTGCTTGCTCTTGGGAGGCAGAAGGTTGCTTTTACAGCCTTTCCTGGGTATTTTATGAAAATGCAAAGAGATGCAGAAGGGACGAGGCTGCAACAGCCTGCTCGTGTCTTCCTCTGTGGTGCAGCTGAATTTTCCTGGAACAGTGAGTGTGCTCAGGCACGTCAAATGCGGTGTGTGGTGACCCTTGGTGCCGTCCTGCCCCAGCAGCTGAAGTGCTTCATGCCTTCCTGTGTCTCTTTGGATTTAACCAGTGGTATCTTCCCTCTGAGAGAAAACTTGGCCTTCTCTATTATCTGTCCCTATGTCCTCTCACTGCCCCATCCTTGTATCTCTAGACCTAGCCTCCTTTCTCCTGATGTTATTTTTTAGAAGCATTTGCAGAGTCTTTTATGATTATTCCAGTCTGTTACATTGTAGCAGAGATGACAAATACTTGAATTGTTCTCCTGCAAGTTTTCATCAATATATTTAAGGGTTTTTTTTCCTCAAGTGAATTTTATGCTATTGTCTCTCTTAATTGCTGTCTTCAGGTTAAACCAGTTACTTGTCAGGGCTTTCAAAAGAGGAAAGAGGCTGCCTGCATGGAGATATTTAATCAATCATGCAGCTTTTTCACCAATTCTACCTTCCTACTGGGTAACTGCCTCTATTTCAGTTGTTCTTGAGCAGAGTTCACAAAGGAGCCGTGAAATGGTTTCCAGTGAAATGGTTTCCAGTTGCTTGCTTGTTCTTTCTTTCTTAGTAAAGACAGGTTGGATCACAGTCCCTCCTATGGGTAAAATATGAAAAAGTAATTTCCTTTGTGTGAGGACTTTTTTTAGTGTGTGAGGCTCTTTTCTTGTTGGTGATGGTGTTGGGCTTTTTTGTTGCAGTTCTCTTGCAGAGCATGCACAGTAATATTTTGCTCAGATATGTAAAAAATGGGGCTGTGTAACTTTTTCCAAAAATTTTAATTAATTTTCCAAATTTTAATTAATTTTTTTAATGGTATCAGAGTAGCTCTGCCTCCTGTTTTGTGCTGTGCATTGTCAGCCATTTTGGCAGCTTATGGCTGGGGAATGCCTCTGAATGGCTCCCAGGTTGCCAATTTGGGGCATTCAGTACTTGTTCTCTGCAGCATCTTCCTAGTTTGTTCATCTTTTCCAGCCATTATAATTCTATTTCCTTGTGCTCATCTTCTCCCCACTCTTTTTCAAAGACACATTAGTCATTCTGCAAAAATAGCAATATTCTCTGCAATGTGGAGAATTATTAGTTTTATTATTGTGGGTTGTTTTAATTTCAGAATGATTTATTTTTTTTAGAATTTAAGGATTTATGAAGCCATCATGTCGACATGTGGCAGTTCTGTGCCTCAGTGTGTTACTGTTAAAGCTTATATTTTTTTCAATATTTTCATCACTGACTTTGGGTTTGGTTTTTTTTCATGTTAAATAGGTGTGGTTTGCTCTCTTAACCATCCCTTGAGACTCATAGCATCCTCCTGCAGGTCTGTCTGTATGATCTTAAATTTCTTTCCTTGGATCCAGTGTACCCATGAGCCTCTCTGCATTTTCTGTAATAGAGCACAGCATTTTTTCTGCTCATCTGCTCTGTTGTGTCTTCTAGTCTCTGAGCAGTTTCTTCAAGTCCCCATATTTCCCATGGAGACCTCTGCTCAAGCAGAGCATGTTCAGTCTGAAGAGAGTTTGCCCTCTGGTTTTGTGTTGGTCTCCTTGAACTCCTGATTTCCTTGCAGTGCTGTATTTCTGACCTCATACTTGCCCCTGGGTTCAGTTGCTCTGCTTTGATGGCTTATGTCTGAATTAACAATTACCACAGTATTGCTAATTGCTACTGCTTTACAGTACTTTCCACTTGGGAGCTGTATGGATTGCCTCTGCTTGTTTGACTATACCTAAACTTCCCTTGGGTTTGGTAACTCCTGGCACCTGCAGGGCTTCCTAATCATCTCCAGAGTGGAGGTGCCTGTGGAGACCAGGGTCTTCTCAGCATTGTCACATTCTTTTCTGTCCTTTCTGGAATGTGGTTGCTGAGCCAGAAATCAAGTTCTCTTCAGATGCAGTCATGGGTCACTGCAGTGAATCTGTAGATTTTCTCCAGGATGAAATGTAGATGTGCTTCTTTTTGGTGAGAACAACATTCTGGTGTTTTTATTAAAACTGATTATGATGGCATCATTTCCTGTCCAGAATCCCCTTTCTGCTGTATGTTCAAGAGGCCTGGTGTCCCCCAGCAAGACTTCTGCTGTATTGGAAGAGTGCTGCCTGCTGAGTCTGGTGCTCCTTTGAAAAAAGCAGTGCATGCTTAGGAGGCTGCAGCCAAGTTACTTTATCCTCCTAGGCCTGAAGGACAGGTCAGATTATTTTGGTACTCATGTCAGGATGTGAAATTAGTGAATAGGCTTCTTCAGCAGTTCCCCTATAGAAGCTGGGGTTTTGTAGGCTTGGTGGGTAGCTGTGCTGTGTCCTGTTGTTGGTGTTACAGCAGTGGCCAGCTTCTGACATGGGGAGTGAGCGACTTCGAGCAAGGGAGGTTTACTAAGGATGTAATGTGAGAGCACTATGTTAATGTAACCGTGACTGAATCAGTACAACAAGAAGATTAAAAGAAAGTGCTTCAGCTGTATTAAAAGGGTAACAGGAGACCTAGGAGACTTTAAAGCCATTAGCCTGATGTGGAGTCTGTGCAATTTAAATTGCAAGAGTTAATTTGAAATTCAGTGGAAGAAGATTTAACAGCTAAATATATGTACTAATGAAAGCAGATCTGTCCTGTGGAAGGACACTGCAAAATGTGGCAGGTTTGTCAAGATTACAGCTTTGTTGATCAAAGTATCAGCAGTAACATTGTTTCTCCAAAGCACTTGACTTTGTACTGTAGTTTATTTTATTGACATTGCTTGCACTGCTGATGGAGAGTGTGTTATCTCTATTGGAAATGGGCTCAATAGAGAGATAAGCAATTGGGGAATTATAGTGGGATTGATGCTTGGGTTCAAGGGTAATTTTGTATATCAGCCATCCTGAGGATGAGTTGGTTCCTGTTGGTAAAAGTGGGAGAAGGAGAGGGTTGATAAGGGTTGAAGGATAGGGAAGTCATCAGTTCAGAGCAGATGGCCAAATGGTGAAAAGGCCAGCAGGACACAAGTGTAGCTGGCAGGATGATGGGGGAAGAGAGGGTAGGGGTTATAACTGTGGGATAGGAATGATGACAGTGTGTGAAGCTGTTCCATGTAAGTCACCTCTGTAAGCTGTCATGTGTCCCTGAATATCCCTTATCCAGACAGTGAGGCTGCCATGTAGGCTGTGGACTTTTGCCTTGCTGGCATGCATCTTTTTCCTTCTCTCTCTAAGCAGTTGGTGAAACTAGTGCAACACTTGGCTTCAGAAATCTGCCTTATTCTTATTGAAGGCAATTCAAGCTTTCAAGCAGGATTTCCTAATTTTAGACTATATCAAGTACCTTGATCATTCGCTGAGCTAACAGGAACCATGACTATTTGCTTTCCAAATCAAAGTGTTTATTTAACCCAGATTTATTTCAAGATTGTAATTCTTACTGAGAAATAGAGCAATAGAAAAGGCTGTTAGACCAGAAGATTAACTTTTAAAACACAAACACTTGAAAACATTTGAGATAAGTCCCACAGCTGCCCTTGTTCAAAACTATCTGTCCAATTTGTACCCACTTAAAATGGTTGTTAATTCCTCTTGCAAAAGAGATTAGAATTGAGTAATAAGGGCCATAAGGTCATGTGAAGCCTCATCTCCCTTTTAGTAAAAAGTGTGCAGAATAAAGGATTTCACGTGGCGTAACTGAAGAAATGCCCCCTTGGAAGGGTACCCTTCAGTGGCATTGTGCAAGCTCAGAGCAGAGAACAGAAAATGCATTTACGCTATCCAGAGCCTGGTTTCCCTTGCCCTGGCAGTAAATCTTCCCCTGGGGTGACTGTTCTGAGACAGAGGAGCCTACACACATGAGGATGATGTAAACTGGTAACTTGGAGTCAGGGCTTCCAGGGTGCAGCATCCTTGCTTGTGGAGCTAAATGTGTTCAAGGTGTTTAAGAACTGAGTAGATTTTAAGATTTCTTGGCATCCTTAGAAAGGGAAGCCTGGCACTCTTTTATCCTTTTAAGCAGGGATCCCTGTCTCACTTTTTGTAAAATTTTGATTAGTTTCTGAGCAGCTTTAGGAAGCAGGAATAAAGCTGGCAATACAAGTTTTGTACTGCTGAATGTGAAAACTGGATTGGACACAGTCGTTGGAAATAGCCCATTCTCTTGTTCTTGCAAATCTAGCAGAAATGCGGTGACTGACCTTTGCTTTCAGCTTCCAATAGCCTTGGCTGTCTCTTATGAAGCATTATTTTCTCCTTTTGACTCCCAGAGTAGGGACCACATTTCATTTTAAACTTTGGCAGGCTGATGTACAAGTGCTGCTCAGCGTGGTTGGTCAGAGCATGATGCTAATGACACCAAGGTTGTGGGTTCAATCCCTGTGTGGACCATTTGCTCAAGAGCTGGACTCAATGATCTTTGTAGGACTTCCAACTCAGAATATTCTGTTTTGTTTCCTTGCAGTTAAGTAAAAACTCTCAACACCTGCTTTTCACCTTGGAGTCTCTTTTCTGGGCTGGCTCTTGCAGGTTTTGTAGTGTTAGCAATGGCTTTGGTTTTAATTGTCCTTATTTTTTTTAAGCCTTTGTCATTTTGGAGTTCTTTCCTCCACAAGGCGATAGCTAGAGCTGGAATCCCCAAATAAAGCACAGATGAACACAGAAACAGATTAATCTGCCTGGCTATATGCAAAATGACCCCCTGTTCAAAGTATATCAGGGCCAACAGCAGTTCTGTATCTGCTCATACATCTGTTCTTTTAACTATGGCTGTTGTTTTATGGCCATGCACTGTTTGTTAAGCCTCTCTTTTTAAACGGGTCACAGTTATAGAGGACGCTGTGACTGCCAGCTGAATGTAACTGTGCTGGGCTGACAGTCAGCATATGTAATGTTTTGGCATTGTTTAATGTTCTTGTTTGCTTGTATGCTTCCAACAGGGAACAGTTGGTCTATTGTAATCAAAATGTATTGCTAACGATGTGTTCTGAATCTAAAAGGTGGCAGTATCACTGCTAACACAAAAACATTCTTCGGGCTTCTGAGAAGGAATGGCTTCTGATTTCTGCCAGCAGAAGTAGAACTTTTTCAGCTGGAAAGTACAAGATGACCATTTTCATGTATTTGAAAGGAAAAATGTCTACAGTACACAAATAAATCTTTTGCTCAGGTGATTTAGATGAAAGCTGGAGCCACAGAGCCTGCTACTAATGGTAATTCTCAGGCTGAGTGGCTGCCTCACAAGAGCTGCTATGTGAAAAGATGATTTCATGCATACGAAGTTGTGCTGCTTGGAAATACAGATCTGTTCCCTCACATGTATCCACAAGAAAAAAGAGTGAATCTGGATTCTTGTTCTTACTGCAAGGTTAGCACATGCATGCAAGCCCGTCGGGTTTACAGCACCTTAACAAGGGGTAATTGGTGGTGGGGGAATTGGCTTGGCTGTATTGTGTGCTGCCTCAGTTAAGGTATGCATTCAGCTGGCAAGTGGCTTTAAACACAGCTTAGGAGCTGTGGTGGAGCATTATGTGTCTGAACTAGTTCTGCTCTTGAACTTTTTCTTATGCACCTTGGGACTCCTCCCCATGAAGGTGAGTGTGGTTGGGAGAAATGAGCTTTCCTGCTCCAATAAAAACTAGACTCAGCTGGTCTCAGGCTTCTGTTTTGCACTTCCAGTGCTGTTTCAGTCTTTTGGTGTTTATGTTCTGCTTTTTCGTCTTTCATTAGGAGACAGCTAATGTGTTCCCCAGCTCTTGGAGTAGTGAGAGGGCTATGCCTTTAATATAAACCAGCTGTCAGCTGTGAAATGAGTAGAAAACTTAATAATTCGGTAAACACTGTGGGGGGAGTGTACTTGCCACCGCAGTTGTTTCTCAAGGCCAAGCTCGACTAAAATCTAATGTGGGTGACTTCAGATTTGATTAGTGTCAGCAGCATTGCTGGGTAGCTCTGGAGAAAGTATGTTCTTGGAATTTAAACAAGGGTTCATACTGGAAAGGTTTTGGCACAAACTAAGCGGGTGTTGCAGAAGATGCATTCAGGAAAAGTGAACAACCTTAAAACCCCAATCCCTAAGCCTGCTCTTCTATCCCAAAAGTCAGCTGTTCCATTGCTGTTACTTGTTTTTTGCTACATACTTAAATGACAGTAGCATTTTCCCCTTCCTTCTTAAAATGTAGCTTTCAGGTTAATCTTGTCACACACAGTTCACACTAATGCTAATACCAGTGTACCCAAGCATTGAGAAATAACATAGTTGCTGCTTAGGCCATGTTGTCAGCATACGTTTTAAATAAATTAGGGCTTCATTGCCAAATGTTCAGCCCATTCTTGTCTCCTGGTCTGTGAAACATGTAGATTTCATGCAATTGGAATGTTATCAAGACTGATGTTCCAAGCTTCTGTGGATGTGCCAGTGCACAGTGATTTAATCAGACAAGCTGTGTTATTACTGCGTTTAGGGTAGTCAGCTTAGAGATTGTGAAGAGAAACCAAGCCATGGCACTGGCCAGGGATAGGGTGCTCATGGGGGAAAAATTAGATGTTCCATGTCTCTGTCCTGTTAAATGCTTGTGAGAGCCTTTCCCTCCTTGCTTCATTTGTTCCGCTTTTTACAAGCATATTCCATGGACAAAGACCCATGAATTACCTGCAAGCTGTTCTGTTATTTCTGCTCATTAATGCTGTACACTGACTTGCCTTCCCCTCCCTTCATGGGCTTGTTTTTGTTTTTTCCTGCAGTCCTGAGTCCTGGCATAACCTTTGCTGGCGTTTCAGTGCTATCGACCAGCTGATCAGCAGTGCTTTCCTCTTACCCTGAATGCTCATGCCACATTTCCCCCACTTGATGCATCATGATTCTTTCAGGTCCTACCCATGATCTTTTGTTCTTCTCCAAGCTGAAATGTGGTTATGAGGGTCTCAATAGCTGGAGTTTGATGGCCCCTCCTGAAAAACCTCAATTCACTGAGCTAC
This sequence comes from Anthoscopus minutus, assembly GCA_013399455.1. Lineage (NCBI taxonomy): Eukaryota > Metazoa > Chordata > Aves > Passeriformes > Paridae > Anthoscopus > Anthoscopus minutus. The sequence goes on from VWYI01026365.1 coordinate 143,458, forward strand.
TCTCCTTTACTTTGCAGTTATATCTCTTGGAGGACACAGCTGAATTCTTGACTGGCTAGATGGCTTCCTTCTTGCTGTTTACTGTTTTAAGTTAATGCTTAATCACTTGATATTAATCAGAAGGAGACACAGAAGCAGTCTGTGCTGTCTGGGCTGTAAGAAGGGAACAAGGTAGTGAAGTAGGGGACTGTGGGGGAATTTGGGAGCTTCAAGCTTCAAACCTCACCTGCATTCAGGTAGCTGGAATGACAATGAAGCTCTTACCCCAGCCAAAAGGAGATGCTTTGTGGGAACAGACAGTTTGCAATAAAGGGAGGGAAAAGAATGTGTCTAAGGCAGCAGTTGTACAATCTCTGTAAGCTGATGCCATGGCCAAAAGAAAAGGTCCTGGAGGCTCCTTCTTTGGAACCTACTTAGGTATTTCTACCACAGCTACTAGATCAAATCAGAAAAAAAATAATTCTACAATAGTAGCAAAGAATAATAAATTTCAGTAGGCAGTGGTGTTTTTTATTGTTAAAAAATTGTTAGCATTTGGCAGGAAATTCAAAGTTTTATGGGTGTATTGACATCTTGTAATTTCTGGATTTTGAGTTTTTTCCTCTGTTGGGACACCTTCACTTTCCATCACTGATGGTAGTGTGTCTGTTTAAAAAATAAGCTGCCACAATATTCTGAGAAACCTGAAGGTAGAGCTTGCATGTTTGAAAAGATTATCAAAAAGCTCAGCTTGCTTTTGTCTTTTTTTTTAAATGAAAACCCATAGGCTCCAAAGTTGTTGCCTTTCCCCCACCTTAAGTCCATTATTCCTGTTAATTTGTCTTTTAATTTAAAGAGAAATAGCAGAACATCCCAAATCTTTGCTTCTGGGTACAGACTATGGGATGCTGTAGCTTTTCCTGGGCTGGGTCTCTGCTGATGGAGGCTTGACTACCTTGCTTCATCCTAGTTTTTTAAGGCCAATATTATAAAAAGGTTGCTTAGTGTTTTATTCACTAAGCAAATCCCAGTTGTTTCATCCTAGTTTTTTAAGACCAATATTTAAAAAGTTTGCTTAGTGTTTTCTTCACATCTCTCTCCCAGTTTTCCATTGATGCACATAGGAATATTTAGTAGCTTTAGCCCGATTTTGAGATTTGGGTAGCTTTTTCTGTCTCTGCCTAGTGGGCAAATTATTCAGCTTTCTGTGTATTCTGGTAGTCTTGTTTTTCTTCTGTGAAAAATCAGTGTTCAGTGAGAATGCAGCTAGCCTGATTTGTTGCGTGAACCTGGCATTCTTTAGCCCATTCAGCTCAGCTCTGGGTCACCAGAGGGAGTTCATGAAGCGTGGGCTGTTGCAGTTTGCCAAGAGTTTGTGGGAGGAATCAGGCAGACAGCTGTGTAAGGTAATGTGTCTTTTCTAGGATGAGGAGAAGGGGCTGGGATCTTCTGGGATTTTCCTGGGATCTTCTGTAGCCTCTTTGCTGTTCATGTATCTGTGACATGACTAAAACTGTCCCTGATTTCAAATGCTTATTTTAAGCCAAGTGATGAAGATTTTGGATGCTACAGTGATGAGAGTGGTAGGATCAGGTGTACATTTGCCTGTTGCATTTTCTATACCTTTGATGGGATAGAATAGGAGTATATCTTGTTTTAATTGAATGATTCTTCCACACAACAGATCCAACAACTCTTAATGCTTGGATTTACATGCCGGTGGATTTGTACTTGAGTTATAGAAGCTGTCAAAGAACAAATAAGGTACCCAGACTTTCCTACCTCGTCCCAATAACTGAAAGATCGGATTGTCTTTTGAAACATCAAAAAGCAAATAATGTCTTTCACAGACATGACATGTGTCAGTAACAATTTGTTCCACTGCTGGATATCTGAAAAATTGCTGAGTCCTTTATCCTTATAAAAATATGTTCTGCATGGCTCTGTGCAATAGAGTACCTTCATTATTTTGAATAAATGATATTTGTGGTTTAGCCCCAGCTGTTGCCTCAGTACCATGCAGCTGCTTGGAATAATCACATTTTAAGACTACTGATTGTTTTCCTAAGTAGTCCAGTGATTATTTAGGAAAACAAACACCATCACTTTGAATATCCCTCCTTTCCTACTTCTTTCCCCAACTGTGTATGCTGATCCATGATGCCATATGGTCTGGAATATCCCTTTGGTCAGTTGGGGTCAGCTGTTTCAGCTTCATCCTCTCCCATCTTCTTGTGCACCCCCAGCTTCCTTTCTGGTGGGGTAGTGCTATCCTACAGTTTTGTTTTTGAAAGGGAGACTAGAACATTTCCTCAGAAAGAGCAAAGGTTCAAGATTTTAAGGAACTTTTTGTAAGAGATGGCAAAGGAATCTACTAGAGCTAATTTTCTTTTTATTTTTCCAATCTTTCCAAGAGAAAAAGTTTTCAGGAGCTGGTTGAAACTAAAATTCTCTGAGAACGGAGTTTACCATGCAATTTTTGTACATGATATTTTTAGTTGTTTTATGAAACAAATTGGGAGTGGGGGGGAAAGAGCGATGCATTTACATTTGTGTCTTGTTTCCAGGATTGGAGTTTTGACTTTTTTTCAGATGTCCGCTTAATCCCTAGAATGGGAAGATGCATTTGGAGGATTTGATTTTTCTCTTTGTGTTGTTTTGTAGTGAACTCATCCTGTTAAAGGGATCTTAGTGCCGAAGGGAGGGATCAGTCACTTAGATGCTAAGAGTTCTGGCAAATATTACTGTTTCCAAGGGCTTTCATGGATTCAGGGAAGATATGTTCTTCCCGGATAATGGATAAATTTTCTATAATTCAACCTCCCTTTTCTCTATATAGTACCTACAGTGAAGCAGAATTAAGAGCTGGCAGCAGATTTCATTGAGAATTCTCTATAGCAGTGCCCAAAGTAGCCCAAAATGAGTCATGTGATTGCCTGTTTGCCCATGCAGGTTTGTTCACTGTGCAGAAACCAGGAGAGGGTAAACCACTGGACATGAGCATCTTTTCAGTTTGCATTGAACTGCACAGCACATAAAACAGGTTTTGCAGCAAACCCATAAAGAACTGATATTAATCTTATAGTGGAAAGTTAGGTTGAGTGTTGCTGCTCAAGCTGTCCAAAAGCTGCTGGTACCAAGTCCAAATGGAGAGGAGAGCCTGTGAACTCAAATTCAGGAGCTGAGAGGCTGTCTCTGTGCATTCACACAGCTGAAAGGCTGATAGATTTCTTCCTTTTTCTTTTTTAGCTTTTTGACAAGGAACAAGTGAAATAAAATGAAAGCTTAATTGGATTGGGTTGTTCAGGTGGTGGAGGAAAAAAAAAGACTGGATGATCCTTCAGGACCTGCAAGGAGAAGCCCAGTGCAACGCCACTGTCCAGGCTTTCTGCAGAAGAGGAAGATGAGCTCTCTTAATGATCCTACCTGTGCTAGAAACCCTCTCTTGTTCAGAGCAAGGCTTGCAAGGAAAGCTGGAGGGCTTGCCGGGGACCTGATGTGTGGGCTGTCCTGCCTTTTGCATGGCTGCTGTGTTGTTTCTTTGTATCCCTGTATGCCTTGGGACTCTGTTGCAGTTTCCAAGTTGTAGAATAGGTTGTTTTGGCTACAACTCTGTTTACCCCCAAAAAATCATCCCAGTCCTTTAAATTGCCTTTGGCCTTCGTTTTTTTGAATCTTTTGCCCATGTCTTTATCTACCTCCTGACTTTTTGCTCCTGACTTATGCTTTTTGGTCCCTGTCGGAGGGATTAAATTGATTTTTCTTTAATATTTTCTTTTAGTGAAGTCAGGGGATGTGTTCTTCTTATGCTATATATTTTATTTTTTGCTCTACCACCCATAAAGTCACTTTTGCCACCTACTGATCGGGAGGTACCTTGTGCGACCAAGGTCTTGGCTTTCCACATCCTGTGCTCTGGGTTCCTGCTGGGAGAGCACTGCTGGTTTGCAGTTTGAAGAGCTGAGGACATGAGGGACTCCAGAGCAAGTCAGAATGACAACATTCACTGAACAAGCAGAGCCTCATATCTGGTGTCTGTGGGCATTTTATTTCACTCTTGCCCCGGGCAAATGACAAAGGGCACGTGGGCTGTGGGTGCATTTGGCTATAGATCCTTTTGGGACTGCAAGCACAGCCTGTGTGTTTTCCTGATAAATGTTGTCCTTGCTCTGCTGCAGCTCTGATGGGATCAGCTTTAGTCTCTTCTTTCACCCTTGGCCTGCCCTTTCACCCTGGTAGCACATCTGATCAGGAGATGCTAATGGAAACACTCCTGGTGTAGAAATGATTCAGATGATCTGCAGGAGAAATTATTTTAATCGGAATCTGGGTACAAGAACATGCCACAGGATTGCAGGGATTGGACATTGTTTGCAAAACCTCCCAATTTTGCTAGAGAAGAGGGGGCAGCACTCGGGAGGAGCTGTCATGAGAGGACCTCCAACTTCTTTTCACTAGCCTGATACTCACACTGTGCCCAAATGCAAAATGTGCTTGTTCTGGGTGAGTGTGGGGCCTTCATCCAGGCGTAAGTTACCAGGAAAACCTTCTACTTCTGAAGTCACACTTCCAGGAAAGGCTTCCTTCTGTCAGATTTAAGTATGCCTGGAAAGGGAACCAAACAACTTTTCCATATCCACATCAGGAAAGTGCATGAACCAAAACCACTTCATGTTCCGCCTGTGTTTGGACAGAACCCAGATGCTGAGTGAAAGCCTTTTGTAAATGCAGCAGGGAGAATGTGATGTCGGGGATTTTGTTTTATTTTGGACTGACTTGGGGTTAAGTGTTCTGTGTTTTGGAGTTTTTTAGACATTGCTTTTATTGTTCCAGGAAATAAATTTCTGATGTTCTTAAATATCTTCAGGTTGGAGCTACTTATTTTTTACATCACTTATATTTTCCATCTAAGACCTGCTGAGTTTTCTGGTGAAAAGGTGGTGACAAGTATGTTGCTTTTGCCTGAGCACACCAAAATTTTCTTTTGCAGGGCATGCATTTCCTGAAATAGCTTTTCTACCAAGCAGGAGGAGTTTAATTTAGCTAAACTGCTCACTGAAAATTTACCTGATAGTTTCATAATGTCTGTACTTCAGTGTATATTCTCGGATTTATCAGGAGAAAAGCAGTCTGGTGGATAGAAGCTTTGCCCTGGTTACATTGTAAGTAGACATCTCCCTGGCGATGAGGTGTAAATGTCATGTTGCTGATTAGCATCTAACGTGGGGCATGGGAGCAAAGAAAGGAATGCCTCAGTTCAGACTCCAGAAAGGAGAAACTGGAATCATTGCTGAGCTCTGACAGCATTACCTGGACAATGTCCTGCTCAGTGTTTTCTGTTCCTGGTTCCAGCTTGTGGCTGGGCCATGAGAAGTGTTTTGCCACCCTGATCTCTGAAGAGCCCCTGTTTTGATGTGCTCTGGTTGTGCCTGGAGGAGTTAAGACCTGGCTTTGTTGTCTTCCTAAGTGAGTGGAGATTTTATTCTGTAGAAGTGAAATCCTGGCGTGTGCAAAATTCCCCTGGGAGAACTCTTTTGGCTGCAGCAGGATCTATAGCGCAGACAGGAAAACTTGCTGGAAAACCTCATCCTGCCTGGCTGCTCACCAGAGTGGTTCCTACTGGGAAGGTGGTGAGGACAAAGTGTCTTGCTTTAAGACAACTGAAAACGAGGACACTCCAAAATGAATTATCCTCTTTTAGCTTTAACCACCCCCTTTTTCCGATAAGGAGAGATGAATGGGAGTAGATCTAAGTGAAAAAATAACTAGACAAAATGTTTTAACAAAACCACACACTTTTCTCAATGAAGAGAGCTAAGTTATATTTCAATTGCTCAGCAGTTAAATGACAGCTATCCTTTAGTGATTTCCCTTTGTCTTCCACAAATCCATTCCAGCTAGGAAAATAAGTGCTAGGTGCTGATGTAGGGGTGGCTGTGGAAAGCTGGGTTTCATCTGAGATCAGGGACCAGTGATCAGCTCAGTGATTATCCCAAACAATATGTTGTGTGGCTTTTTTTCCCAAAGTTGTGGGCATAGGTGGGTTGGTCTGAGGCTTTGGTGCTCACTAATGTTCTTCTAAAGCCTCTATTTTGTATAATTTCCTCCGCTAGTCCTTTGCTGTTTCTGCTTTTCTTACTTTAGGAAACTAGGCTTGAGGTGTGGCAATGTCACTGGAAGCGTTGATGGAATTCTTTACTTCATTGTAAATTTGCTGTGGGAAGTATAAAAACCTGTTGAACCTTTCAATGTGGGCTTGTTGCAGCCACAGCTGGGTGACAGTGTCTTAGTAATATATTTTTCTTCCTCTTGGAAAATGACAGTTGCTTTAGCTTGTAAAGAAAAGGGCTTTAATTTTGGTAGTACATGTTTCTGAAGCCCAGAATATGGTTCCAGGGTGAGAGGAGGCAGATAGGCACTTGTGGGCAGGTAGTAGTGTGGTGAAGGCAGGTTTTGGATGAATAAGAGGATAGCCTCTTCCCTGTAAGCACCTTAGCAATCATACCAAAAACTTAGCTGAGCAGGGGAGATTGGAATGTCTTTTTTTCTGTGCTAGAAAACTGTTCCTGAGAGTCTTAGCTTTTGGACCACAAAAGCCATTGAGATTTTGAAAATTTTGGTGCATGATTTCCATCCTATGTACACTCATTTTTCTTGTACAAATGCATATAAACCATATAGGCTCTCTATTTGACAATTTCAACTGGCTGACAGTGGCTAAACCCTCTTAGCACTAGTTCAGAGCAAGTTTATTGTGTCAGCTCCAAGAACTGCCAAATGGGAGGTTAATAATTTCATGCCTTTTGGAAAAATTGTTCTCTAATTTCAGCTGCCTGCAGTTCCTAATACTGGTAACTCCTTGCTCACTGGCATGGAATGTGATTCTTGCTCAAGACTGTCTGCTGAAAAGCAACAGGAATTGTGTCACCTGAGGGATGGATTCTAGTTCTTGATTGCAGGGCTTGTTGAGAAACCTCAATGCACATGTAATGTTGGTCGGCTAAATCATTACAAGTATGCCTTTATGTAAACACATCTGCATGTATGGATGTATATATGAGTGTGGATTTGGTAGTTATTCTGATATAATAAAGGGAATTTTGAAATACATCCTTTAACTGGATGCTCTGTTACTTGATTTTTTTTTAATTATTATTATTTTTTGCTGTTGTTGGTTAGGATTTTTTCCTGTAGCTTATTCTTCCTAATCAGAATACTCAAGAGAAAAATCGACATACAGTGTTGGGGCAATTCTTAGAGAATAATGCTGCAGATTATGAAATTTATTATGTTTTAGTATTTAGGCTTGCTTTCCAGGGCATTGAGAGGTATGGACCCTGTTGGCTGGACAAGGCAGTATGTCTGTTCCAGTCTGTACATGAGGATAATGTGTAACTTTATCAGTCTCATTATACAAACTTCCTCAAAATATGTGAAAATCTAACCAAACAAAATCTGATAGTGATCTAAATGGGAAGTATGGTCGGGCTACTTTTTGGAGATGAACATGTGATGTGCATTCTAGAGATTCTGAAATCTGTTAAGTTAGCAGGAAAATCAAGCTCTTGTTACAGCGTCTTTTAAAATGTAATCAGTAGGGAGTTTCTATTCCCTTTTTCTAAGCTGTATATGTCATCAGCTGGTATTTTGGTTACTTCTGCTTCTCTCAAACAACTGAAGCTACACAAACTGTTTGAAATTAGTTTTTGTTTAAAGTGTAAATTACCAGATTTTCAAAACCACCGAGCATGCAGATTGTTGTGAAAATTGCTCCATAAGAATTCTGCTGTATTCAGCTCTTTTTTTGTTTTTTTTATACAGGCGATACGGATTATGGTTTCGATTGAGGAAGTTGATACTCTGGTTGCTGGGAGTGTACATAGCCATCCCATTTCTAGTAAAACTTTGCCCTGCTATTCAGGCAAAGCTGGTCTTCCTAAACTTTGGTAAGTGACTCATTTGGGTGGGTAGGTGAGGGGACAAGGGGAGGGGTGTCTTTGTCTTTTGTTTGTTTGCCTTCACTTTCACCCTGCATGTGAACAGCATGAACTTTGACAGGTTGTAAACTTCCCCAGATTGTGGTTTGGAAAGCATTCTCTGTGGCCCTGGTGGTTGCTGTAGCGTGTCTTTATATAAATAGAATGACCAAATTGAAGCCAATTTTCATCCAAAAGAATTTTCCTTCAAGAAAACCGTGCAATATGTCAGGTGTGTTTTTCTGAAGGGTTCCACACAGGTGCATGATTAGGCAGCAAGCCAGTGAAATTAAATCCAGCAGTCTAAATTTGCATTTAAACCTCACTTCTGTTTCGTAATGAAGTTTTGAAAAGTATCTTCCTCTGACTGTCAAAGCTAAAGGGACCAACTATGGATACATTGTTTTTTATATAACTTGTCTAATTTTGGTTGCACTCTGCATGGTCTCACACCTTGGATCATGGTTGCTGTGAAGTTGCGCATGTGCAGGGCAGCTTTTGTGCTTTGATTGTCAGAACTGACAGCTACATAACCTGAATAGTGCAGGTTTCAGTGATTTTGCTTTTGCAGAGCTTTGTTAGGTCTCACTGAAGCTCCTGCCTCTGCTCGTTCACAAGTGACCAAAATAATTGTCCTGCAGCATGTTCTTGTTGCTGTGTTTGCCAGGTTTCCTCAATATGGTCTACCACATCTTTAGAGTCAGGACAGAGGTTTCCAGGGAAATTGTCCAGAAACCTGCCCTGGAGGTGGATAGTCGTCATGAGTGGCATGGAGAGTAGGAGAACATGGGCCAGCTTTTGAAGGAGTATTCTGCTCCAGTGGTTTTGGAAGTTCATCCCTGAACAAATACGAGACCTTGGTAAAGTGGCAGAACATTTGGAAGAAAATCACCATGGCAGCTCCAAAGAGGGGGAAGTTCCTGCAATGTGTTGGGCCCTGGCTGCTAATTATTGGACACTGCTCATTACTGGACAGCACCCTCAGGGGGAGGGGAAGGAAAGCAGAGCAGCAGGCTCTGTGGCCACTCAAACTGAGCTGAACCAGAGAGACAACCTGTAGCAGTTGGTCCTGTACAGAAGAAGAAATCCAAGACCAAATCAGTTTGTGTAGTGAGTGATGAAGAGGAAGCAGGACCCTCACAGCTAGAGGAAGAGGCAGGGCCAGAGATAATCACCTGATCCCTACCTCCAGGTGAGCTGTGAGGTGAGTCCCTGGTTACCTGGCTGCTCCAAGGAAGCTAAGCAATTAGGATTCCTGTCCCAGGATGCAGGCATTGGCTGGGAAAAGACCAGAAACACAGCCTCTGCAAGTGGCTCCTGTCAAGTATGAGGGAAAAGAAATTTTTGCAAGGATGACCTTTTAGTGCACCAAGAGAAGTGGAACACCATGGAGCAAGGTATCCAGTACCTGAGAGAATCAGATGTGCTGGAGGTGATCTGTAAGGATTCAAAGAAGGAGCAGTCCCATGAAAACCCAGATGACATCCAGTGTGCACAAACCATGTGTAGGAAGTTCCTGTGGAGCATGCCAGTGTCATGGCTCATTGTCACTGACGTGGTGGAAAAGAGGAGGCCAAGAAGCACACAATTTGGTTCCCAAACTCTGGCCTTATGAAGAAACCATCTCCTACCTGGAATGAGCCTGTGTCTCATCTATGGTAGGACTGTCGAAGGAATTTAAAAAATTTAATTAAAGAAGAAATTTAAGAGGACCAAATTAAAGAGGACCACCAGCAATTCAAGGAGGAAATGTCCCATGTTCTGCCAGTACAGACCAGAGTCTCTGTTATTGGGGGCAGGCACTTCCATGCTTGAGAGAGAGGGTTCATACCATGAGGTACCCTGTGGTTTGCCCTACATGGTGGTAAAATGTCAGTGGTGCCACCTTAATGCAATTTTCTTCATTCCTTCAGTAGCGAAGTGGAGGCCACAGTTTTTACCTGGAGAAGTGTGTACACTTCGACTGCCCCAGGGGTGAAAACACAGTCCCACCATCTGCCATGCACAGATCCAGACTGCACTGGCAAAGGGTGAGGCTCCAGTACATTGATGACTTCATCACTGGGACAATACAGAAGAGGAAGCTTTTGAGAAAAGGGAGAAAATGGTGATGAGAAGGCCAGCTTTGCCACAAAACAAAGTAAGGTCAAGGGACCTGCCCAGGAAATTAAGTTTTTAGTAGTAAAATGGCAAGATGGATGTGGTCAGATTCCAACGGACATGGTCAACAGAATAGCACCCATGTCCCCACCCACCAGCAAGAAGGAAACACAGCTTTCCTGGGAGCTTTGGGGTTTTGGAGGATGTATATCACAGAGGACAGCCAGACTCTTAAGCTCGCTCTATCTTGTGGCATAGAAAAAAAATGATTCCAGATCGGGCTCTGAACTGCAGCAAGTCTTTGAACAGATCAAACAGGAGACTGCCCATACAGTAGCCCTTGGGCTAGTCAGGGCAGGACAGGATGTAAAAAGAGTGCTCTGCTGCTGGGGGGAATGGTCCTTCCTGGAGTGTCTGGCAAAAGGTACCTGGAGAAATTTGAGGTTAGCCCCCTGGGGTTCTGGAGTTGGGGATACAAAGGATCCAAGGGCTAAATTTCTGGCTGATGTTAAACCACCACAAAGGCTCAGAGAGGTTGCATGATGTTCCCTGAGCACTGGTAGAAGTGACTTGTGTGCCTGTCAGACCTTGTGAACCTGCCATCTTCTTGGAGGATCCATGGCCCTCGTGAGACCCAGCAGGTCCCTAGTGCCTTGTGTAGCTGGTCTGGGACTCTCTCACTTGCTTTTTTATAAGAGCAGACACTTGCAAAGCGAGCAAGAACAGGTGAAGATTTGCAGTCTAAGGGTCCACATTTGTCAGGTTAACGTCGGCTGTTGTCTGCATTGGTTTTTATGTTTGTGTAAAGTTTAATGTTTTATTAGAGGGTAAGTGAAGTGAGATTTGACTGTCACCATTATCAATATTTCTTTTTGTGTCACTAGCACAAAAGCTTTGGTGTGTTAATCGCTGTACCACTAAATCTCAGGGAGACAGATTTCCCAGTTCTGCTGTAGTGGAGCTCCATTCTATGAGAGAAGACTGAATCCAAATCAGCTAACCCACACCACTGATGTAGCAGAGAGTTATAAAGCAGACTGGACAGAGATGGTTAAATATTTGTCAAAGGAAGCTTTGTCTGTCTCCTCTACCTTCTCTTAATTTTAGCCTGTTCCCTAATTTTTTTTGTGGTTTCCAGTGTCCTTTTACCTTGCTGTCTTTGCTGTTCATGCTTTAAATCACTGCTGTAGCAAATTCATCCTTCCACACAAAAAGGTCTTCCCAGCACAGTGGACCTCTCCACTGCCTTGGTTAAACAGTTTTGTAAGAAAATAAAGGTAAAAGTTAAAATTAATTTTTTTTTTCCAGTGAGGGTCCCATATTTCATTGACTTGAAAAGACCACAGGATCAAGGTTTAAACCACACCTGTAATTATTATTTGCAGCCAGAGGAGGATGTAACCATTGGAGTCTGGTAAGGAATCCAGTTCTGTGCAGTATGTGCCATGCATCTTTATCCTTCTTTTTGTTCTCAGTGTTGCCTATTCAGTCTTTTTGCTGTGCATGCTCTCATTTGTGGATGTTTGTATTTTCCTCTGCCAAGTGACCGAGTTCATGTTGATAAGTATGCAAATCTCTGGGGCTCATATGAGCTGGTATCAGTAATGCACAAAACACGTTCAGACAACCTGTGCATTCAGAGAAACATCAGAATTTGGAATTACAAAGGTTACAGGTCTGCATCACTACAAGGATCCTGCCTCCAGATCAGACCAGACCCGTGGAGTTAAGCATTTTGTCATTCAACTCTGATTCAGATTTTGTTTTGCAAAATACGTATGGGGGAAGATAGGAAAACAGATCAAAGTGTTCAGAGTAGGAGGAAGAAAATTCAGTTCATAAAACATATGTAAGATTTGGAGAGTGGGTGAGAATGGAACACACAGTTTACTCTCTTCACAAAACAAGTGACAGTGTCAGAGCTCATTTGTCATTTCTTTTTCACAAAGATGATTTTCTGGTCCCAGGTAGGGACAACTCATTTTAGCTCCTTGTTACCCTGTATCGTGTCTGGAATGGAAGGATGGGGGTGTTCCCTTAAGACAGACAGTGATGTTCAGTCTATGAAATTGGAGTCTGCAGCTGTGTATATAACTTAGATGTGTTCTTTAATGCAGTAGAGGTTCTCTCTTCACAGGGTACATAACCTTTAAATGGGATAGAGATATGATTAGGACAATTTCTTTCCTATAAGTAAATTTTAGTGAAAGACATGTTTAGGAATGTGAAAACTTCAGTCTTTCTAGGTTATGCTGATAAATAGTGGTTTACTTCTTCACCTGGACAATTAAAATTCTACATGTTAAGCTGTAAAATAAGGTTTTATTGCAGTCTTGAGGTTTGTATTTTGTTTTCCATGCAAGTGTACTGTATCTTTGCTAAAACAGAAGTTCCAGCTTGTGATGACAATTCAGAGGCTGTCATTTGTCTTGGAAGACAAATTTCCATTTGTCTGTGGAAGATTTTTCACAAAAGTTTGGAACCTTATTTTTAAAAGCCAGCACAGGGTCTTGTGTTTGGTACATTTGTGAAACAAAGTCCTCAAGTTCACTTTGTAGGTTTGCAAAAGTCTTGAGGCAGAACAGTTGAAGAATTTTTGAGTCTCACAGTTACTGAGGCTTTTTACCTCTTTAAGACCTTGGTGTCAGCTGGCTGCATGCAAGCAAGTAGACTTTTTACATTGCTTTCCCCCTGTTAGTTTGTCCTCTGAGCTTTACATCAGGGGAGGATCAGTGTGGTAGGTACAAGCTTGTCTGCCTTTCAGGTAAAAAGGCATGTGAGTGCTTAAGTTACTTCTGATGGCTGTAAGCCAGCTCCCTTCTCAACAACCGAGATGGTTATGGGCATGTACTTGCTTTGTGTTTGTATTCTAATTATCCAGTTTAACTGCCTACCTTCTGTTCAGTCAGTCGTCCCTCTTTCTGTTCCGCCAGTGCTGAATTCTTTCTTGCAGGCCACCTAGCTGCATTGTCTACAGAAGACCTGCTGTGAGTTAAAAATTCCTGCCTCTTATAGATTGCAACTTTTTCAGCTAAAATGTTGCACCTTCAAGAACCTTGTGCCTGAAAACAGAACACATGATGAGCCTGGGCTCCCCATTTTCTTCAGACTGGCTGCAGTCAGATATGCCTCAATCTCTGAGCATTCTTTCCAAGCCCAGCTACCTTTGATTATTTTGAACATCTGCTGACCTAGCAGTGAAACTTGTTTATGGTATATAAGTATGTTAATTGAAGTAATTAAGTGCCATAAAAGCTGAGGAACTGTAATTCTTTTGCCAGAGCATCAGGAAGTTCAGTAATTGTGCCTTTAAAGTTTGATGCCTTGCACAGACAGCCCTAAGTTTTGATGGCAATGGTGATGGGAGGTGAAAATGTACAAAGAAATGTAGCTACTGATTCTTCAATGTGACCATTTGTCAGCTAATCAGGACAGTTTTATGAAAAGTGTGTGTGAGGCACATCCTCAGTGAAGGAGTTTGAACAGAAAATCTCAGCATTCGAGTGGCAGACACTTCAGTGTTGAGTAGCAGCAGGGCAGTGTAAATTTTCCTTCTGTACACAGGCACACTGTCCCTGCAGCCTTATGGAAGAATGCCCGAGGGAAGGACCAGCTGTGGTTTGAAGAGGCTTTGGGCTCCAGCCATCCTGTAATCCTTTACCTGCATGGCAATGCAGGAACAAGGTGAGGCACAAAACACTGATGGCTTTGTTTCAAGATGTGTTTTCCTGGCTTGTCACAGCTTCAGCACATTAAGAAAGAAAAAACTTCTTAGGGGGGCTGTATGATAGGACAAGGGATCATGGTTTTAAACTAAAAGAGGGTCAGTTTAGACTGGATACAGGGAAGAAATTGTTTACAATGAGGGTGATGATCAAACACTGGAATAGGCTGCCCAGAGAGGTGGCACATGCCCCATTCCTGGAAACATTCAAGGTCAGGCTGGATAGGGGTCTGAGCAAACTGATCTAGTTGAAGAAGTCCCTGCTCATTGCAGGGGGGACTAGATGGCCTTTGAAGGTCTCTTCCAACCCAAACTATTCTGTGGTTAAAACCAAAATAAAATCTAAAATGAGTTTGATGCTTCTCCTTTTAAAAGAAGGCACGTATGTTTTATGGAATGATATCCCTCTCCATTTATTGAATGTGTGAATAGACTTACAGCAGTTAATAGAGATACCTCATATTATAGTTTACCTTGTATCCTCTGCTAGAAGCCAGGAGGTTGTAACCCTTCCTAAATGAGGTGATGAGAAGTAGATCTTTTCAGTGTAGTAGTCTCTGAATTGAGACATGGAATGGTATCAGTGCTTCTGTATATGTGACTCACAGGCATTAAATAAACCTTCCAGTTCCTTTTGTGTGTTTATTTTGGTAAGTAACACAGTCTGAGGAAGGGAAATCAGAAGAAAGGAGGAAGGTCATGTGCTGATTTTTTTTCACTATTGTGTCTGTCCAGGACATTTGTCTGGACCAGGAGCACTTCTAAAATTTGTAATTTTATAGTTGACTGTTTATTGGCTAAAGTAGTAGGCTAGTTCTCTGTGCTTGATTGCTGGATTCTAAAAACCATTAATGCAGTGTGAAGATATTTCTCAGGATTATATTCTTCCTGCCACCTCTCAGCATGTTACAGTGCTTTTGTTATTTTATTAGAACATGGTCTTTTCTCTTAAAAATATGCATTTTACAAAAGAGTATCAACCCCCTGCTGAATTTTGAGTGCCAGTTCTTGGGTTGTTTTTTCTTGATTGCATGTTCTTTTGAAGCTGATGTCTGCCCATAGGTACTCTGCAAGAGCAGCACCATTGCAGGAAAACAAGTTCCATGATATAAAGAAACTGTTTTAGCTGTTCTGGTAGTGAGGGTTTGCTAGCCTCTACATCACAAGAACATTTTCCACACAAATTCAGCAGTGTTCTTTTCGTGGTACAAGGGCACAGTGTGGAAGATGTTTGCTGTGACCCAGGAAATGCATGAACAGCTGGATTTTTTTGAAAACTGCCCTTGCCTTCTTGTGCTAATGCATTGCAAGCTTTAATCAAATTGTAGTATTGTTTTTCAAATACTTCTTCACTTTTTTTTTCCATTTGCCTTTATTTGGTGTAGCAAATGATACTAAGGGAAGCTATTCTGCAGTTTAATGGTGGCTGTTTGGGGCCAGTGTCTCTGCTGTGTGCACATTAATTAGATTTCCTTCTCCACTCCCCCAAGTGCTGCTGAAATAAAGGACTGAACTAGGGATCAGTTACATATTTCACTCTGTGCACTGGAGGAGCTGGAGGTGTCTTGGCTTTGCCATTTCAGATTTAATGTGTGTCGCTGTATGTTTGTGTCTGTGCTGCACATTCAGTTTCTGTGTCCAAGGGCTGCTTTACTGCTGTAGGCTGCATTAACCATGAGTAAAGGGCATTGCATTCCTGGTTTGACTTGAGTGGTCTGGGGCTGAGGCAATAATGCTATGTGTACTTGATCCCCTTAGGAAAAATTTCTCTTTTAACGCTTCAAGGAGAGCAGGAAAAAGCACAAATGTGTGCGTGTGCAAGGTGACTTTTCAAACAAGTGGAACATCATGTTCAGGCTTGTATGATTCAAAATTACTTGCAAGCAACCCCTTGCATCTTGCCCTATTTTTTACTGCATTAGGTAGTTTGTAGCAAGGTTGGAGCTGACAGCTTTTGGCTGGCAAGTGGATGTGTTCTTAGAGGGAGATTTGGCATTTTGGTTTAGAGGCTGCACTGACCAAGCCAGTCATAGTATGAAAGTTTTAGAGTTTTCCTGAGTGCAAGAGTACATTTACTATAATACCAATACTAGACCAAAAATGTCATCTTGTGCATATATTTTAAGGTATGTAATGGCATATTCACATTCCTTTCCATTGTCTAGGTTTCAGTTTATATTTATAAATAAAAGCAGATTCTTCCCCTGGACTTATTAACAGTATTCAGCTCTGCTTTTCTCTGCTCACTTTTTTTGCACATGTCCTTTCTTTCCCTGTGCTTAGAGCCGGGTGAGAAAATCTAAGGGCCACCTGCTTGGCTTAGTGCCATGATTTCTGCTGGGAGCATCAAACTTTTGAGAGTCAAGGCTGCTGGCTGAGGCAGAAAGAGATCAGAGTATGCAGAGCAAAAAGGGACAGACTGTTCTGGATGCATTACAGGATTTGGAAAAGGCAGATAGCAGGGTGGGTTGAAAAGTTCATTTTTACCTGCTGTGAGGCAAGATTTACATGGAGAAGTTGACTTTAAAATTATGTCCTGCATAGCTCAACAAAGCCTAGCTGTCTCCTTGAAGCCTGTGACAAAGCAATTAGGGTGTTCCTCATGTTTGGCATGTTTTTATTAGATTGCTTGAGGCAATTGGGGAAATATGTTTCTAGAAATTTAAATGCTCAAATGTGGTTGGTGTGGGGGGGTTTTGTGTTTGTTTCTTTTTGTTTGGTTGTTTTGTTTTACGTTTTTCTCTTTTTTTTTCCCCTCTCCTTTTCTCTTCATCAATTGCCCTTGCCAGAGGAGGGGATCACCGGGTGGAGCTTTACAAGGTAAGTGGCTGCCTGTGTTGTCCCAACAGCTGCCTTAACACATCAGGTGTGCACTGAGTTGAGAAGACTGCTCAAACAGCCCACTGCCAACAGGCACAGCCCTTGGGGCTCTCAGTGTCCTTTAAATAGAGATTTAAATATATGGGAAAAGGGATCTGTAAACTGTGAGCACACTTCTCCCATCTTCAAAGATGTTTGAAAAGTCTTTTATTTGCTATGTGCCAGCTACAGCTGAGCTAACCAACACAGTTTCTGGGAAAAATCACGAGTTTTATTTACTTGCAGCCCAAATTTGATTGATTAGCTTAGTGTACTAATCTAAGGTACCGTTTAAGAATATTCTGCCTGGATTTTCCCTTTCCTCTTGGCACAGCACATTTGTATGAGTGGTGCTGTCTCATGTGCAGAAGGCTTTGAAGAAAATCCAATAAATTTCCCAGGTGTAGCACTATGGTGTGAGTTATGTGAGAACACAGTTGCTTTGAGTGCTTTGTCTAATGATTTTTGGGGTAATTTATTAAACTCTCTTTTGGCTGAAATTCTCACACACAATTTCTTGGTCATATTTCTAAAAGAGCCACAATTGTTTTTGCTGGTTTATTTCAGAGAAGTCTGAATCTGCTTTTTCTTCTCTTTATAATTTATGTCAGTGTTGGCAGTCATAAAGCTTTATTACAATTCAGTGCAAGATCCCCTGCTGCAAAATCTTTTAAATTCTGATTGCTTGGAAAATACTGTTTAGCAACCCCAAGGAGGCAGGTGATACTTCATTTCCTTTAGGAAAAAAAGATGAGCTAAGTTGCAGAAAATTGCTTGTGGAGACTGTCATGTATGGTGATCTGTTTTGTCATTTTTCTGGGAACCAGCCTCTGCTGCAGTGCATTTTGTGCTGGCCAAGACAGGCATAGGAGTTAGTTTTGATTTTGAGGGACAAGAGTAGCAGTGCTTCAGAATATACAGACTTGGTGTGTTTCTGTGTACATATACAGAGAACACAGTTTACCAAAACCCAAGGTTTCTGTTCCTGGGTATGGTGTTCTTTGCTTCTGAGAACATCCAGGCAAGCTGCTTAGTTTGCCTTTTTCAGTCAGTGTGAACACACACATGGGCTTAGCAGAACCACTCCAGAAGCTCCACGTTTGTGTTTATTCCGGCAGAATGAACCACTTGGGATGCTGTCCATTTTGCTGGTGATTTTAATATGCCTTCAATGCAGCCAACACATAGCAAATGCCTATAGAAGATAGGTGAACTCTCAACAGATAAAATAATTTTAATGGCCTGGGAAAGGTGAGATTGTATATGATATCTTAGTAGTAAAATCACATTGTAAAGCTAAAAACCAAACTTTTCAGGAAGAAACTTAATCTTCTGCATGTCCAGTCAGGGAATTCAGTGAGAACATACCAAAATGCAACATATCATATAATGATTCCATTGGAAACAGCTGTCATGCAGCATCTAATTTGTCTAGTGGGACAATGGAAGTGCTCTCTCCCTTTCTAGTCAGGTGCCAGTTGTCTGCATAGGCTCCACTTGATACTATGTGCCTCAAAGTGGTTGTGAAATATTTAATTATTTATAAATCTACCCAATATATGTAATCTCTTAAAGCTGTGCTACAAGCAATGCTCAGCTGATGGGTGTCATTTCATTTGTAGACTACTGGGCTTTTCAGTACCACTAGAAATAGTTCTGGTTTTATATTTCCTCTTTAGAGTATAGCATAATACTAATATTTCTATTTTTAAAATCATGTATTATACATAGACCACAAGAGCAGCATTTTAATAGTTTTGAAACTTCTTGTTGATTTTTGTCTACCACTGAGCTGTTAAGTTCATATCAAGCAATGGTAGCTTGGAATGCTTGTATTGGTTTTACCAAGACACTTTTTCCAAGCAAGTTGGTCTAACATTGAGTGTTTTTACTTGTTTTTAACAGATTTTTCTAGGATTACCATTGGTTATAACATAAATATATTTAATAGAGCAAATGCACATTTTTGATCTATATGTTTAAGCCTTCTGAAATGGGCTTCTATATTTTATGCTTACATTTATGCCAATTCAAGTAACATAATTGAAGCAATTGTACTCTCTCACTGGAAAATGTGAAAGTCTTTGTAGAGAAAACAGTAGGATATTTGCAGATCTTAAGGTCAGAGCTGTTAAAGGGATAATCAACATCTTAGGCGTGATATGAGGTCCAGGAAACAAACAGTAAAACCAGTGCGCTGAGATGATTAGGGTTTGGAAAGCTCTGTTCCTGCTACATTGAAAAGCTGTAAATCGGCCATTTAACATGTCAGTAATTTTATAAAATGAATCCCTGCACCTTGGCCTGATGCAAGAGCATGGCTGGTATGCAAGGCTCTGTAATGGGTTTCTGAGTGTTTCTCTGCCTTCCAGGTTCTCAGCTCCCTTGGGTACCATGTGGTGACATTTGACTATCGAGGTATGTGGGCTCCTTTCCCAAACATTGGCTGTCACGCTAATTAGGTGTGGTTATTACTTCTCTTTTTTCCACTCATGGGTATCCAAAGAATTACCAGACATTTCTTGCCTTCCTGTGCCTTCCTGTGTAGCACTGCTCACAGTCGTCCAGCTGGGTGGGCTCTGGCTCCTGTCTGTCCTCATGCACAGGGCATGTATTTAGGTGCAAAGGAGCAGAGAGTGAGCCAGGCACACAGGCTGTCACAGCATCCACTTAAGGCATGCCCCAGGTGCACATATGGAAGCTGATGGGCTTGCCTATGTGTAGTCCTTTTGGGTAAGATCTAGTTGACTTTCCTAAGGTCACAGAGGGATCTGAACTTGTGCTTACTTCCTTCTAAAAGCTCATAGGTGAGATAAGATTAATGATTTGCTAACAATACTTGGCAGAAGCCATGACTGCTTTGTGCCTCTGCACTGGCAGTCAGGCATCTGCTGCTCTTTTTTTACCTTAGTATTTAAGCCATGGCTGCAGTGTAATGCCATTGCAGATATAGGAAAGAAAATTAATCCATTGCATTTTTATCAAGAAGACACTTGAGAGAGGTTTATTTGTAGGAGCTTGGCTTGTTTTTCAGTCTTGCTGGCAGCTGCTTCTCTGGCTGCTTATTAGGTATCAGAAGGGATGTGGGCTGCTGGCTTGCTAAGAGCATACAGTGTGTAGATGTGCTGCAATGGTGGTGGAGACAAAGCAGTCAGGAGGGTGGAAAGTTGCTGGAGGGCACTGATGGAACAGCACAGACAAACTGATGTTGCAACAGCTCTGTGAGACACGGTTGGGTTTTGGCCCTAAGCATCCAATCCTGTGCTGTCAGAGACTCCACTTACAAATTGGTTACATGCATGCAAAAGCAGGGAAGGTTTGGAAGCTGGGTTGTTGCAGGTGGGTATGTGCAAGAATGCTATTGCAGCAGTGTTTGAGGTCCAGTCCTTGCTGTTGACTAAATCTACAAAAACTCCTTGGCAGACAGCGGTCACCTGGGTTAAATGACTGTGAATCAATCAGGGCTTTCAGCCCCAAATCATAGAGGTGCACAGTGAAGTGAACAGAAAGCACCCATAACCCAGTCTCATTGCAGGTGGGCTGCATGGGAGGAGCTGGCTGGCTCTGCTGAGCAGTTTGAGCAATTCTCAGCAGGACTCTTTGTGTTCCAGGCTGGGGTGACTCAATAGGCAGCCCGTCAGAGAGGGGAATGACCTATGATGCCCTTCATGTCTTCGACTGGATAAAAGCACGGAGTGGAGACAACCCTGTCTATATATGGGGACACTCCCTGGGCACAGGGTAAGCATCTAATCTTAGTGGCACTTCTAAAGAACATTAAGCACTGACCTTGGATGTAGGTGCTGTTTTGCTATAATCCCTGGGCTAGCTTGGCTTGGCATCTGTGGCATAATATCTGGAGGCTGACTTTGTCTGCACTGTACAGAGTGAGAAGGGCTGCAGTGAATGACTGCAAGCAGTGGATCTTGAACCTTCATCGTCCAGAGGGTTCACAGTAGAAAGACACAGAATAACAGATTGCATGTTGTCCGTCAGAGCAGAGCATCAGACTTCTCTGGTATTCCAAAAGAGTGCCTCAGACCAGCCACGCTTGTGTGTGCCTTGTCCTTAAAAAGTTTTTCCTTCTGTCCCAACAAACATGCTGTGTGTAATCAGTGCTTGTGCAGATGCCTGCGTGACTATGATGCTGGCCACCTCTGACATTTCCATGGTCATGCCTGGCACGGGCAAGTTCAAGGTGCCAAGTGCCTTTGCCTTCATGTTTTTAACTTTAATTTCTTGCTTCCACCCTTTCCATGGCTGTCCGAAGGTGAGTCATGTTCAGCACCACATGTTCTTACCCTTGTGACTGGTGGAGGAGCAGAGGGCAAACACAAGAGTTACTTTTGAGCTGAGCTGTGTACAGATAAACTGTAAGACCACAAAGGCTGTGAAGCACATGTTGGGACAGGGAGATATCTGAGGGAAGTGGCTCTTCATTGCTGTGACACTAAATATCCTGCTTTGTTTGAAAGAAGACAAAGACTTTTTCTTTGTCTCATCCTCCATATTTTTTGCCCTGTTCAGAATCCCTTTCTGGGTCAGAGCATGCTTGTGATATTTCCCAACACTGCAGTCAGTGTCCTGAGACTGGTCCCCAGCTGAGTTCTCTAGTGACCACAGCCAGTCTGGAGTTCAAGGTTTGTGAAATGTGCTGTACTTGGAGGACTTTGCAACTTTGGAAATATCCCTGTCCCATTAGGGTGATGCACATGCGAGACTTTGCTGCTTTCTGTCCCAGTTAGAGAATCTCCTTGCAGTGTAGCCCTGGGATGCTACACTCCAGCTACCTGGAACCCAGCATTCCTCTCCTATATCCCTGCATTCCCCTCTTGCTTGTTTAGCCCTTGTGGTCTGGAGGTAGGAGTCTGTCCCACTGCTGTGGATTTGCTGGGAGCCTGAGAGTCATCTTGAAGGAGTCCATCCAAGGGGCTGCCTGGTGTGTTTCTTCCTTGGACTTGTTCACTTAAACACAGGCCCCTGATGTCACTTGGGGCAGTTGGGTACATGAGGCCAGTGGGAACACAGGTCACTGTGGGCCAGCTGCCTGGACCTCAGGCAGTGTGAGGGATCAATCCTGCAGCTGTTGAGTTGTACCTTTGCCACCTCTGGAGCTGCTTGTGCAGAGGGCCTGTGCCAATTCAATGCTCCTTCTTCTTTCCAGGGTTGCAACAAATCTGGTGCGGCGCCTCTGTGAGAGAGGTGAGTGTGATGCGTGGATGTGCTTCCCAGCAGCCTGCTGCTGTCCCAGATTCCCGCAGACGTTTGGGGTGGTGACAGAGATGTCCTTGGTACACTGCTCTTATGAGGCAGACCCTGCCCTTGCTGGCTGTCTGCGCCCCTGCATTTCAACACATTGCCTTTGGCTTTTCAGAAACACCCCCGGATGCCCTGATCCTGGAATCTCCATTCACCAACATACGGGAGGAGGCACGGAGTCACCCCTTTTCTGTGGCAAGTACACAGTGACACTCACACTAGTGGCATGGAATTGTGTGCATAGAAATGAACCTTCAGAAGTGCTGGAGCTTAGCTAACTGTACCACTTATGGGGCAGTGGTGGTATCTGTAAACATTGGGGGTAAAGAACTGCACTTGAGACAGCTGCTGTGAACACACAATAAACAGTGCCAGAGCCATGTGTCCAGCATGGGAATGAACTGGCTCTGAACTGAGTCCAGGCCTCAGATGCAGCCAAGCTGGTGAGGTGCCCTGGGATAAAGCTCTTCCAGGAGGAATTGCCTATTGTCCTACACGTCAAAGTCCTGGGGACTTTGACTGTGCAAGCACCCACAGGGCCTGCTCCTGAACAGGCTGGTAAGATAGACCTGAAACAGGGGAGGAAGAATAATGCTGGTGGAAGGGGGGCAGTCTTATGGCAAAGAGCGTGGTCAGCAGACAAGGGATGTTATATGATGGCAATGGCCTGCCCTGTTAGTGTTTGTGTCATTGGCCTGCTGGTGCCTGCCACTAAAGCAGATTTTTCTTCTCAGATATACAGATACTTCCCTGGATTTGACTGGTTCTTCCTTGACCCCATCACAACGAGTGGAATTAAATTTGCAAACGATGAGAAGTGAGTTCCCTCTTTGCTGGGCAAAGTTCCCTTTGAGCTGTGGCTGCAGTAAGCCATGGCAAACATCAATGAGGGTAGAGATGAGACTGCACTCTGGCTTTTTTTTTTGTTGCTGCATTGCTCTTACTGGAGTAATTTCAATTTCTCTCACATCCCTGAGAGCAGCACAGTGGAGTGTTTAAATTGTTCATAGTAAGGACGGATGCAACAGAGAGAACAGAGACTACTCAGGGATATACTGATTTTGCTCATGCCATTTATGCTTTTCAAGTGTACCTTACAAGTTAAACAGTAGCATTGGAACATGGAAGGAAGATTTGGGAAGATTGCTTTGCTGTGTATTTGCCTAAGCCACCTTGCCTGTAATCACATTGTGTCATTTTCACTGAGTCTTTCATTGAAGAGCCTGAGCTTTTGTGAGTTTCCAGTATTGAAACCAAACCAGACCTGGGGTGGGGTAGGGTGATGATTTACAGTGGAGTGAGCTGCTTTTCTCATGTCTAAGAAGCAAGAAAAATTTTTGAGCATGTCTTTCACTGGTAAATTTTCTGTAGATCAAGTGAATGGTGCCCAGATAAGGTTTTAAATTGTAGTTAATAAACCACAGGACATGTTTGTCATTGCAGTTTTCTCAAAAATGGACGTGTGTTGGTGTTAGAGAGTGATGGAATTGCTCTGAGCCATTGTGACATTGTTGTCTGTTTTACAGTGTGAAATACATTTCCTGCTCCCTGCTCATCCTTCATGCTGAGGATGATCCAGTGGTACCATTTCATCTGGGAAAAAAGGTACACAAGTGGCTCTGTAAACTGATCTGATGGGAGGAACTGGTGTGGGTAGAATATCTCAGGCAAGAAGTCAGTAATAGAAAGGTGTAAAACACATAGCCCAGAGGGACTGCAGATTCTGTAGTGTTGGAGATGGCAAATCAGTAGTGAAATGAGGCTGTAGCTACCAAAGCTGCTCATGCCAGGGCCCCTCACCCATGCCTGAGTGGGCTGTGGGTTTGGCAGGGGGAGCTGGGTTGGAGTAACGCAAGTTCCTCACCTGCCTCCCCTTGGGTTCAGCTTTACAACATCGCAGCGACGTCACGGAGTTTCCGGGACTACAAGGTGCAGTTTGTGCCCTTCCACACAGACCTCGGCTACCGGCACAAGTACATCTACAGGAGTCCAGAGCTACCTCGGATACTGCGGTAACCGCGCTTGCCGCTGCGCTGGGCACCGGGGGAGACACCGGGGCTGGCTTAGCACAGGAGTCAGAGCTCTCCATGTCCTTGCAAAACAGGTTTTGGGAAGGCCAGGCACAGAAATCTGGGAGCACTTTCTGGCTCATCTCTGCTGTGAGCCAGATGTTCTGGAGGAGCTGTTTGCAGAGCAGATGCTTCAGTTTGGTTCTTTCAATGGCAGCCTCTGCTGGGAATGATAGCAAAGCTCAGTGCTGTTCCCTGTAGCTGCAAATGCTTGAGCCATAGTATTTGCCAGGGTAATGGGAAGACCTACAGGCTGTAGTGTGCACCATGAGTATAGGAGAGCCAAGCGTCACTGCTTTGTCATTTCCTTTCCTAGGGAATTCCTGGGAAAATCTGAACATGAGCATCGTCACTGAAGACTTGTCAGCTTGTCAGCACAGAGATTTTCATTTCCTTCGTCTCTCTCCTTTTCCTCCCTGCTCCCTGTGGGTCAGTCTGCCGTACTTCCATCCTTGGCACTAGAGGAGGTCAGGGATTCCCATTCCAGTCCTGATGTGTATCCTTGGCAACTCCAGCTTCTGGCATCAGTATTTGTGACGGCAGAAGGAAGAAGTTGTTGGCTCCTTTTTGGACTTGGATGGAGGGGTGGTAACAGCCCAGAAGCCGGTACCAAACGGTGAAAAACGTAAGCGCAGCAAAGCCTCGCTCATCCCTCGTGGTACTGCTGAGGACAGATGTTCCTAGGACACCGTGTCATGACCAAGGATGTTTCTTTCACTTTTAAACACTGCTGCTGTTTTTGGATCATGTAGATATACATTTGTAGGCAAATGGCTTTTGCCATGTCTCCTTACCGCAGTTACCTTGCTTGAGTTTTAGGTGTTCTCTTTCTAGAAAATACATTTTGCCTTTCCTTTTCAATCAGTGGCTATAATTACAAATACATGGAGAATCCAGGTAGTGAGAGGTATTTTTATTTAGCTCTTCAGTCACAATGTGCTGCAACTGTTGGGGTAATTGCACACATTTGGAAATAAAATGAAAGATTTTTTTTCTTCCTTTTGAAACATCTATTTAATGGGAAAGGCTAATGCTCTTTTATCTTTCCTGTACCTTTTTCCTTCTGAACATAATTTTTTGCTCCCAGCCGTTATCCACTGTGGATGTCCTTCCCTTCTTCACAAGTACTTCCTATTAGGATTGGAGTGACACACGTATATAAACTGTGGACTTGGGTGTTTAAGCTAGAAAGTGTGAGATTACTTTTTTTCTTGATCTCCTCTTCCATGAACAGTGTGTGCCCAGGCTGCTGGAATGGATGTCTTCCATTACCCCTGCCATGACAGCCAGACAGCCATGTGCTACTTTTTGGTGAGAAGGGCAAGGGTTTTTTTCCTTAACTACTTTTTTAACTCCTTGGGTCAGGTTTTTCTGTTCCTGGTGGCAGTGCTGTTCCACTGTGGTTAAAAGCAGGCAGTGATACAGTTTTTGATGCTAAAATAAACCTGGGGTGTCACTCCCTCTCTCCCCCCCCCTCTGCCTTCTGTGCACTTACACTATCACATCTTAGCCCCTCTGACAGCCATTGTCCAGGAGGCAGAAGTGGATTAGCGTTTCCCAAAGGAAGAGCTTCTGGGGATGTCCTTGCCCTGCCTGGGGCTGGTTTATGCCACTTGAAGAGCTCTGCACTGGAAGAGGAGTCAGTCATACACTGCCTCGCTGGGGTCCTGCCCCGTTCCAGTCCATACAGACAGTACCAGGTGCTGTAGGTTTAGTCACTAGTGCTCAAAGGGAACTGTGCTGCCCCAATGGTCTGGTCAGGGGTCTACAGCATAGTAATAACCTGCTCAGCATGCATCAGAGTTATAGCTGCAGGCTCATACTAGTTGCAAAAGAGACAGTAGCTTGTTGTTTTACCAAGATTCTTCTGCCATTAGCACAGTTGTCCCTGAGGTTTCTGACCCCTGATACTCATAAAGTAGCTGTGCCACTTCAATACAAGTGCATCAACCACAACTTATCGCACTGACAGACGAGAAATACTTACCTGGCTCTGGAGAGTAACACACACGTTCCAGTGAATGCTGCTGCTGGCAGCTGGCTTGGGGCAAAGTGCAGCCTGTGCTGGGGCCTGGCTGGCTGCCTTTCTCCTGCTGGGACAGTGCTGGGAGTCCAGCACAAGAACTGCTGCTGTTGCTGGTCCCACCACTACCACTCCTGTTAGCAGGCCAGTGATACGCTTGGAAATTTAAACTGAAATGTTTATCTAAAAGTGGTGTAGTTTTAATAAAGGCATTGACTGCTGCTCACTTTAGCTTTACCAGTCTTACCTGGCAGTTTCTGGGACATGCTTCCCACACTAAGCAGGTCAGCTGGGTATGGAGCAGGGCTGCAGAAGGGTTGTGTGTGGGAGGTGAGCTTGCAGCTGGGACTGGGCAAATTTTTGCGGCTGCTGCCAGCTCTAGGGGAGAGACTCTCCTGGAGCCCAGAGGGTCTGTGCTTTTGTAGTTTGGCTGCAGCTGAGGCTCTGCTTCCCCCCTGGGACTGAGGGAGATGGGAATTGCCTGTGTGATTTCTAGTTCAGGAGCCCTGTGTGCCATTTGAAGGGCAAACCCAAAACTAACCCCCACCCCAGTGCACAGAGTCAGCCTGTCATGGGCATGTTGCCCCCCATGGTGGTGCCAACACCCTGCCAGCTGCAAGGAGACTACAAACAACAAAGCCACAGCTGGGGAAGGACAGCAGTGATTCAGGCATTGTGGCCTGAACTTGATGCAACCTCAACCCAGAGGCCTGGAGTAGTCATAAGTCAGTCCAAAGTCAAGCCAGCAGGTGTTTGGGTTGTTTTAATGAGTCGGTGTCAAACAGGGCAGTACTGGAGCACTACACAGCTCTATGGGTGTTAAACTGTGACCCCAGAATGGGGAGGGACGTGTGAAGCAGCGACCCTGCTGCAGAGGAGTGCCAGGGATGTGATCCATGTTCATCCCCTGAGTAGCACCCAGCACACAGCTGTACCTGCAGGGCCAAGAGCCAGCAGGATCAACCACCCAGCTGGCAGTGGCAGGTACAGCCCTCCCTATGCAGACATGGAGGCTAAAAATTCCTGGAGGGGCTTGGTTACTGGGCCTTTAGTTAGGAAAGAGGTGTGGTAGGAGGCTACATTAAGCTCTGTGGCAAGGAAGTGGCTGATCCCAGGCTTTCCTGCTTGTGGCAGTGTTTGACATTAGTGCCTGCCCTGGGGCCAGCTGCTTTCACAGCCAGCCCCTCCTTCTTTAGGTGATACTGGGGAAGGGGAGGGGCAGAGTTTGGCATCTCCCTCCCCTAGCTTTGGGCCTGGAAGACCCTGGGAGGAGAAAAGCACTGTGTTGGTTAATCCTACTTGTGGGGCAAGGAGGCCAGGCCCTTGCACACAGGGGTGAGGAGAGGATTTACTTGGAAAGCCCTTGTTAAGCATGGAGCACAGCCGTGGCAGACTTATCCATGCTCATCTCACTAAAAGCACTATGCAGCACATGCAGGCTATGTAGGTGCAAACACAAGGTCCTTTCTCCTGCCCCCCAGCTCTTGTTCCTCAGTCAGGGCTCCTCCTCAGAGCATCCTTCTATACCTCTCTGAGGGAAAGGCCTTGGTTCTGCAGAGCTGAGACCATCTGACTGGTGGTGAAATGCAGGTGAGGCCTCCTGCAATGGGAGCATATCCCTCCTTCCTTCCCGTGGTGCTTGCATCAATTTCGGGGGAGGTTGGGTGGGGGGATTGCTGTGGCAGAAGGCTCCACCCCCCAGATCTCACGGGCATACTCCGTGATGGTTCTGTCACTGGAGAACTTGCCCGAGCATGCAATGTTCCTGATGACCTTCCTTGTCCATTCACGGGGATCCTGGGAAGAGGAGAGAGGCAATGTCAGTACTCAGGTGCTCACTTAGTTCCATCCTGACTTGCAGCCTTGCAGGGCACTGGCTGGTTTAAAACACTATGGGTGTGGGGCTGCTGAAGCAGCCAAACCTGCCTCACCCTGTCCCAGGGCACATGCATGCTGCGGTGTCCATAAGGGCTCCACTGGAGCACACTTATCCCAGTTACCCCCACTCTTCCCACTGCACTGCCATGGCCAGACCCCAGCCTTCCCACTCAGCAGTGGGCCTGTCTTACCATAAACAGCTGGTCCACTTGCCCTTGGCACTTAATGTAGGCCTCATAATCTGCAAACACCTTAAACCTGAAACCCAAAGCAGAGTCTGGCTGAGGTTTGCCTTCGGGGCAGAACAGACATCTTCCCATGGGCAGGCAGTGCTCCCCCCTGCACAGGGATGCTTCCCAGGACTCACCTGTCGTGGTACATGAGCATGTTCACAACATCCTTGAAGCAGCCAGGGTCTCGAGGGGAAAAGAAGCCGCTGCTGATCTGGTCGATGGCCTGGCGCAGCTCGGGCAGGCTCTCGTAGTACTCCCGGGCATTGTACCTGTGCCCAACAGAGACAGGCTCTAGGCACTGCTGCTCTTCCTGGGGCCCTCGTGTCCGGGGCAGGGAGGGCAGGCAAGGATGTGGTACAGCTCCTGAGTGAGGGACCTTGCTCCAGGGCTGTGTCCATCAGAGCACTCTGCTTGTGGCTCTTAACAGCAGCAGTGTCTGATACACTTTGTGCCATGTCCCACTCACAGCCACGGTGCTCTGGGTGAGCTGACACCTTGCAGCCCAAGGCAAAGACTGCCTCTAGCCCCCTGTTTTTTCCTGCTCCAGAGCTGCCCAGAGAACAAGGTGTCCCTCCCAGAGAATATAGCTCTCCCCACCAGAGCTGAGCCCTGCAACCCCATCTGACAAGCCCAAGCATGCACCAACCCTTTCCGATCCAGGGCCTCCACGTCCTCCACCCGCATGCCAAATATGAAGAGATTTTCTTCGCCTGCCTCCTCAGCCATCTCCACATTGGCCCCATCCATGGTACCAATGGTGAGGGCCCCGTTCACCATGAACTTCATGTTGCCAGTACCTGAGGCCTCTGTGCCAGCTGTGGAGATCTGCTGGGAGAGATCCGCTGCTGGGATCACTGCCAGGTGCAAGAGAGGTAGGAGTTAATCCTTGGCACATTGCAGCTCCCCACAACCAAGACTGGCACTTGTCAGTGACCCTTCTGACTTCACCCTCAGCCCAAACAGCACAACTCATGGGCCAGGCTCAGCTTTGCCATGACCCCACGCAGCCGCTGTCACTCCTGCATGAAGCTGGCTTCTTGCCCTGTGTGGAGCCTTCAGGCTCTTCCTAGGGGACAGCCATACATCCTGCCACAACTGTCTTTCAGGCCAGCCCATTCCCGGGCTCAGCTGGGACATGCCCAACTTCTGACACGTGCTTATAAAAGACCAGACATACCCTTCTCAGCCAAGGATACCCGGTAGTTCTCCAGGAAGATGACCTTGAGCTTATCCCCCACATAGGGGTCGTTGTTGATGACCTCACCAATGGATGTGATGAGTTTGATGATCATCTTGGCCATGTGGTAGCCAGGGGCCGCCTGAAGAAGAGCAGCCCAGAGATGGGGAAGGCTTTTAAGGAAGGGAGAACATGAGAGATGCCAGTGTGGGGTCCTTGCTGCAGTGAGTCTGAGCCTCACTTCTGCTGTTCACATGGAATCACAGCATGGTTTGGGCTGGAAAGGACCTTTATAAGACACCTAGTCCAACTCCCCTGCAATAAGCAGGGACATCAACTAGACCAGGTTGCTGAGAGCCCCATCCAAGCTATCTTGAATGTTTCCAGAGATGGAGATTGGGGCAACCTGTTCCAGTGGATCACCACACTGATAGAAAAAATTCCCACCTTAATCTAAATTAATCCTTCTTCAATTTAAAACCACCATCCCTTGTCCTATCACAATAGGTCCCGCTAAAACATTTATCCCCATCTTTCTTAAATGGCCCACTTAGAGTACTGAAAGACTACAATAAAGTCTCCACAGACCCTAACAATCCTAATTCTCCCAGCCATGAATTAGGAAAAACACCCTATTGGGAGGAGAGGTCCTGAGCCACAGGGTAATAGTGATAGAGCCTTGCTCAGTCCAGTTAGTCCATGGAGGTGTTCCCTGCTGTTGGCTGATCTACAGCAGGCCCAGCAAAGCCATGGAAAGGGGACAGGATCTTCCCCACCCACCTCCTGAGCCAGCCAAGCACCAAGTCTGGAATGCAGGTTACCTTTCCTCCGATCATAATGGTCCTGGGCACAAAGGATTTGGATGGATTACATCTGATGCCTGAAAGAGCAGGGATCTTTCTTCAAAATTTTTTCAAATTTGAAAGCTCAAATTTGATCTTAAAAAAAAATAAAATTAAAAGTCTTCAAAACTGACGATAAACTGGGCAGAGTTTACTGCCTGGATCAGAGATGGGCTGGGATCTCAGCCCACATCACAAGGACCTGTCAACACTGCAGGACCCTGAAGCCCAGCTAGACATGTAGTAGGCAAAAAATGGCCACAGAATCCTTGGGGATTCAGATCATTGGAGAACTTCTCAAGCCAGAACAATGCAGAGCTCCAATGATTTGCCTCCCTTTGAGAATGGGCAGGGGACCCAAGTATACAATGGGAAATGGGGTCTTAACTTGCAACAGGCCAGTCTCAAGATCTGCAGAACAGGTATGGAGGTTACCTGGGCTAGAGATTTGGGCTGTGAACTTTTTCCCAGAGCTCTGTATGACCCTTCAGACACTCTGTCTTCCCTCCTGGAGAAAAGCCCTGGCATTGAGAGGCTGGGGGACTTACGATTGTAGAGGGTGATGGCGTGCAGGCAGTTTAGCAGTTGCCTCTTGTACTCATGGATTCGCTTCACCTGGACATCAAACATGGACATAGGGTTGATCTTCACCTTGTACTGCTCCTCCAAGTAGGCTGCAAATTTCAGCTTGTTCTCCTGGTAGAAAAATATGAGGAACAGGCATGAGTTCCCAGGGCTTGCAGCAGAAGCAAGCATTCACTGCTGGGATGTTCCATGCAGCACAGTGCTGTTAGCCCTCTTCCCCCAGGCCACCTCCAGTTCACGTTACCTGCTTGACTTTTGCCACATCCCTGATAAAAGTCTCATTATCTATGAACTCCAGTAGCTTCTTCAGCTGGCTCAGATCTGTGATAAAGCCTTCCCCAATTTTCTAAAACAACAAACCAGGAATATCATGAGACAATTCACCCAGTCCACAACTGCCCTTCGCCAGCAGAAATACCACAGTCCCATTGGGAACTGGAAGAGGCGCCTCCGCACTGCTGGAGGGTATGGTTTCTCATGGTGAGGTTACTTCTCTGTGTCACAAAAAAACCCAGTGGAAACAGGGAACTTGCAAAAATTCCGACAAGCTCCACTTTCTCAAGGAGTTTTAGCAGGAAAAGGGAGGATGTGTGCACATGCGCCATGGAGAAACTGGCAGCTGGAGAAATGTATGGGCAGGACATGAAGGTACATTTAATTGCAGGATGATATTCAGCCATGGCATGTTGCAGTGTGATGCAAAAACCTGTCCTAAAGGGCCTGGGAAACAGAAGGGAGCAAACTGCAGCTGGACCTCCACAGCAGCTCCTTTGTGCCTATGGAGCTACACACTTGTGCAGACACCCTGTGGTTGGTTGTACCTGTGTGGGCAGGGACCAGATGCAGGTTTCTGCACCTTTTTTTGGCCAACTCTTTTATCATCAACTTTAGAGCCCAGCCAATCTCACACCTACATGTGCCACAGCATGGTCCTCCCAGGCTGCCCTGATAGAGCTGCTGTCAGCCTCTGGGCTAACCAGACCACAAGAGGTGACCAAAGGGATCATGCTCAGCCCCTCACCTCACACGTTCACCACTCACCTCAGCAATAATGTCAGCCAGTCCTGGGTTGCACAGCAGGAGCCAGCGCCTTGGTGTGATACCATTGGTCTTGTTCTGAAACTTTTCTGGCTCCAGCTCATAGAAGTCCTTGAACCTGAAATACCAGGGAGCACTGAGCCACCCAACCACCACCCAAAGCTATAGCTGAGCCCCCCCAGTGCAGGTTCTGTCAATCTCCCTCTAACAGCTGTGAATTCTTTGCTGCCTCTCACACCCTTCCTCAGCAGTACTGCCAAGAGTTTCACCAGCTCCAAAGGGAGAGTCTCCTCAGCAAGGGGAAGACCTGGACACCCAGCTGCCCCACCTAACCCTTCCCAGTTGGCAGGCAAAGTGCAGTGAGCAGAGAGCCTGGGTTTATGCCAACTCACACTGAGTTCTTCACGATGTCAGAGTGGATGCGGGCCACGCCATTGACGGCGTGGGAGCCAATGACGCAGAGATGAGCCATGTTGATCCGCTTGCAGTCTCCCTCCTCGATCACTGACATCCTCCGCAGGCGGTCAATGTCCCCTGGGTACAGAGCTGCCACATGCTGCAGGCAGGGAGGGGGACATGAGTGACACAGCCACAGGACCTAGGGGCATTCCCATCCTAGAGGTGGTTACACCAAGACCCCCAGCATTCCCACAGCCTGGGACCAGTCCCTTACATCGAGGTGCATTTGGTTAAGGGCATAAATGATCTCCAGGTGCCGTGGCAGCAGCTTCTCAAACATGGAGACTGGCCAGCGTTCCAGGGCTTCAGGCAGCACGGTGTGGTTGGTGTAGGCACAGGTCCTTTTTGTGATCTCCCAGGCCTGCATTACAGACAGCAGGTTAAACCACATGCAACCAGGCCAGGAGGGAAAAGGAATTCCCACAGGTCCTTCCCCTGCAAGGTTCAGCATGGTCCTTCCAGCTCTGCTCACCTTGTCCCAGTCCACCTTCTCCACATCCACCAGGATCCGCATGAGCTCTGGTATGGACAGGGCAGGGTGGGTGTCATTTAGCTGAATGGCCACCTGCAACACAGACTTGGTGGTCTGAGTTCTGGCAGTGATAGGACTGTGACAGTGCCCTCGTGACATGCATAGGGCTGGGGTAAGGGTCAGCCCCAAGGTTCTTCTCATGACTCACAAACCAAAAGCAGACAGACCTCTCGGCAATGGAGCTATTCAAACTTTTCAAGTTTTGCTCCAAATTACAGATTTTAATCCGGGAAAATAGGCCTGGAGATCATCTCTTTTACAACTCTAACTGCCAGGGTGTTTGTATAAATGTACAAATTAAATGTACATTTAGTTCTGACCGTCCTGCTCTCCCTCATGAGAGGCAGGTCTGGCTGAAATTTCCCCAGTGCCTCTGCTCACACACTCACCTTGTCTGGGAAGGTTTCAAAGCATGTCCTCACAGGGTCTCGGCAGCCGAATTTGGAGGACTTGAAGCGGCGGATGATGTCCTGGAGAGTGGCAGCCACCACAAAGTACTCCTGCTTCAGCCGCAGCTCCTTGCCTTCAAAGAACTGCAAGTGGGGGTATCACATCCATCAGAGCTGCAGCTGCCATCCCCATGTGACAGCCAAAGCCCTGGAGATGCTCCTCTCCAGCCCAAGGGGCTTCCCAACAGGCTTCACATGTTTGGCTCCCCACCAGGGCAACTGTGGATGTTTCTCATACATCTCTAGAGATGCAGACAGCAGCTGTAGGGACTCACAAGGGGCTTGGCATCCCAAACAGCTGCTTAAAGAGAGAGCAATAGAGCCTGCCCCATCCATGCTACTCCTACAGAGCCAGCACAGCTCCCTCCCTCCCAGCAAAATCCTTTGCAGGGCTTTTGGACAAAGGATTTGGGGCTTTCTGCAATAGCCAGGAGTGTCTCTGGACACACCAGCTGCCTCATACAAACTATGCTTTGTGCTGGTCTATTTTAAAACACCAGCAGGTTTGATGGGGTGTGGGGTAAAGTGCAAGCGATTTGCTTTTCCAGCACGGATGCCAATCCATGACTACATATGAGGGCTCTTCCCTTTTGGTCCCAGAGCCCAGTGAGTGCTTGGCCTGGGACAACCCTTGCAGTGAGAAATCCCTTGAACCGGGGATGGAAATGAGTCCCCAACTGTGGAAACTGGCAACTGCCTTGAAGTTGAAAGAGTAATGTCTTCCCCTCCCTGCAGCATGGAACAGAGCAGCTACATCATATGAGCCAGACTCTTAGCTGCCAATCAGTCAGGAAAGACCCTCTGGAGCCAGCAGAGCCACACCTGTTCACTGAGAATTATAGGGACAATCTATTGTATTAAAGCAGAGCAACAAGCATCAGATGGCCATGACCTTCCAGTGTTTGCAAACAAGGAAGCACAACTGCAGGAAGGATGATTCTGAGCAACAGGGAAGAGAGGCAAGCAAGTCACTCACATTATCATTTGGGTACAGGACTCTGGATATATTTTCTGCCAGGTTTCTGTCCAACACTGCCTCGATGTAGTCACCCATATTGACTGCAGGGAGAGAAATACAGACAGCACTGCAGCAGCCCTAGAGATTCAGGCACCTGACACCACACTTTTCCATTTTGTAGAGAGGTTTTGTAGTAGGAATTTTCAGGCTGGTATTAATGGAACAGGACGGGAATGTGTGAAAGGCACTAGAGTGGCAGGAGGACATGGGTGGGCATCCTGGTGTATGGAAGCAGTTGGGGAGTAGCGTGATCCATGGATGTGTGCACAGTGCTGTGCTTTGGAGATAGCTATGAGATAAACAGAGGACAGATGTGAAGTGCTGTGCCAGGTGCCATGTACAAAGGGACAACTGTGTCCCAGCCTGGCCAGAGGAGAGGCAGTGGAGGGACAGCACTTACACTCCTGGAGGTTGAAGTCATTTGGTGCCTTGGCAGACCAGAGTCTCATGGTGTTCACAGTGTTGTTCTTGTATCCAGGCACTGGGGTGTCGTAAGGCATGGCAAGGACAACCTGAAAAGGACAGTATTCCCCTCTGCTTACAGTACAGCGGCCTCAGAGAATGTGGGACAGTGGCTGAAACCTCTGCAGGAAGAATCCGGAGGATAAAGACAAGTCCTGGCTGTAGAAGGCATCTCACCTCACTAAAATATACCTGCTGAGCCTCACAGACTTCCCTGATGCCATGGGCACTTCCACCACCTACTGGGAAAGCATTCATAGGGGAACCAGAGCTGTCTGGTTCTGACCAACTGGAGCTACAACCCCATCAATGAACTTTCCTGTACCAACTAGAGTTGCAATCAGAGCACTGAAAGCACCCTCAGCTGCCCACTGTGATTCTGTCTGTGCTGGGATAGAGCCAGGGCAGCTTGGACTTTTGTGTTTTCATCTGGGATTAACTCCACAGCCTGAATTTTGCCCATTAGCCTTCTGCAACCTGCCAGGACCAAACCCTACAACTGCAGCACCATTTCCAGAGCCATCCACCCAATATTCAGGGTTTGTTGAACCTGCCTGGATTACTCCACTGAGATCTCCAGCACCTGAACTGAACATGAGTGTGGAAATCTTTGTGCAGTTTGCAGATGATGCTTAAGCCTCAGGAGGCTGCACATATGGCTACAGGGTGCTCCCAGCTCACAGAGCAGGGAAAACCTGGGCAGATCAGCATGTTGGTCCTGAACAGCCTCTTTGAGCTGGCATCAGCAACTCCTTCCCTCTGGGGAGAATCAGCAAGAGCTCAGGCTCTCCAAGCTGCTGTTACCAGCTCTGAACATGGAAGCAGGGAGCCTGCCCAGAGACTGGGGCACACATCATATGAACTCAGCCATGCTATATTTGGAGACTGCATCTTTGACTTTTTTGAACCTTTCCAACTTGTTCCCTTAGCAGCCTTATCTGAAAACTCACCTCCTTGCAGGAAGCAGTGTTTCGGATCCCTGAAACCCCAGACTACCAGCAAAATCATAAGAAAGGCATGCTGAAATGCAATGGCACCTGTTGCCTAAATGGATGCCTGCTGGATGTTCCCTGTGCTGGGGCTGTGGTGTTGAACCCCAGCAATGTTTTCCTAGCAATGGCCTAGGTCACTGTATGGCCTCTGACAAAAAGAAATAAAATGGTTTATTTCTCCTCTGAGCAGGTGACTCTGTAACTGAGCTTCAGCTCTTGGGGCTGAAGAGGATGGCTGGGCTCTGTGACTGTGGACTCCTTGGATTAACTGAGCTGTTTCTTCTCACTGAGAGACCACTGAACACTATGGGAACAAGGCTAGGTCATCTCCGTGAACCACAGAGAAATTAATTGTCTTTCCTTCTTCCACCCTGAGCAGTGCTTACAGAGGAGAGGCTGAAGCATCTTCAATCCTTTTAATAAACCTGTGCCTTTGTTACAGCATTACCTCCTCAGCTGTGGGAGAGGCTGAAGGGGTGTTTATACTCCATGATGCCACAAAACAAGGCCTCCAGGCAGACTGGAGACTGGAACCCATGCCTCCAGCTCTCCCTGACAGCACTCTGCCCATTGGGCTGCTCTGGGAAAGAGGAACTTTGCTCTCACAACAAGAATTAAACACCCACACAATTGCTCCATGACCCTGCACAGCAGCAGCATCAGAATCACCTGAAAATCTACAGGGTGTGAGTGAGCAACAGCCAGGAGCAGCATGGAAGAAGCCTACAATTCTCCTCTAACATAAATCCACGCAAGACTGTGGGGCCTTGCCCTGAGATCAATAGAACCCTCTTTTTTCTCAAATCCTGCTGCAACAATTCAACAAAAGCTTTCACATCTTCAACCCCTTGGGCTACAAAGTCACCTTTGTAACTGCAAGTGTAGCAGAGTGAGTTTGACCAGTCTGGGAGAGAAGCAAAGCCTGAAGACCTCAAGTAGCCCAGGGTTACCCTGCCTGGCCTTCCCCAGCGCAGCAGGGAGACAGAGGGTGGTACCTGGGTGTCGATCCACTTCACCCCCTCGGCAGTGTGCTCCACACGGCCATAGAAGTGCACCGGGAGCATGTACTCGGGGCGGGCCTTCTCCCAGGGATTGCCGTAGCGCAGCCAGTCATCTGCCTCCTCCACCTGCAAGAGGCACACGGGCTTCAAGGAGTGGCTTGTGGCTCCAGGTGAAGGCTGAACGTGGCTCTTTGAAGGGAGACTGGTCTAAAAGCTAAGCTTCAGCAAGCTGGCTTTAAAAATGGCTATGCAGAGGCCTCTAGAGGATAGCTGGGCTTTCCAAAACTTGGATGACTGCATCCAGCTGGTAAAAATAAATCAGCCTCTATGGACCTTTGCTAAGGTTTAAGCAATCTAAACTGCACAGACCACTGCACTTGGTCTGTCTCCAGGCCTTTGCATCCAGTTTGACTGTGGATATTGTGGAATATGTGGGATGTGGCACCTAGTGGCACTGTTCCTGGCCACAAGCCACACCCTGTGAGCCAGGTCTTTTGTTAACTGCTCTGCACTCTGCCAGAGAGGGTTTCTCCTCTCAGCTCACAACTGTGGCACTGAGAGCAAAGTGAATCCATGAGAGCCACCCAGGCTGGTGTTATCCAGAGATGCTCCCTGCCTCCACGAATTTTGATGCTGTGGGGGGAGGGACTTAAAGGAAAGGGGAGATAGTGGGACAAGGAGGGGCAAAGTACGGGGGAGTGCCACAGCCCAGAATGCCACCACCCCTGTTCTTTTTTAAGAAACATGAAGTCAAATGGGCACCAAAGGGGAAGCTTTCCCCTCCCTGTTTTCACCATTTATGGGGCCTAGCATTACAGCTTCTTTGTGGAGAAGCAGGAAAAAACAACCTTCAAACCTCTCATCGTCCGTGACTTACAGAGTGGTATTTTAAGGGCAAAAAGATACTTTATACTCTGAAGTAAGGTAAGTCTCCTAATGAAAACCATTTCCAGACACACACCAAAGAAAACTGCTAGCTTGGGCAGTTTTTTAGCCTGTTTTCACTGAAAAATAGCATGGTCACTAATGCTACAGGAAAATCCCTGTTTAAGTCCTGTCTGCCACTGACCAGGGAATCCACAGGAGCAGCAATCACCCCAGGCATTTGCCTGTGTTCCCACCACATCCTTTGCCAGACACCTTCCTGAGGTATTTAGGCACATCTCCATCCTTAGTCTGACTACTTTGCTGATTCACTGCCAAGCTGGATGAGACTCGGGTTGTTGCAGCTGCACTGTGGAGATCCAGGCAGGCAGACCTCTGGTCTCAACTCCCACACCACCTTGCTCAGTGATGAACTCAAATACCCAGTTTAGGAGCAGCCCAAGGCACTGCAGTACCTTGTACATCCAGGCCTTGCCCACAGCATAAAACAGGAAGAAAGAGGGATCAGAGTTTGCCAAGTACCTGCCAGCCATCAACAATCTTCTGGTTGAAGATCCCAAACTCGTAGCGGATGCCATAACCATACGCTGCCAACCCCAGTGTGGCCATGGAGTCCAGGAAACAGGCTGTAAGGGTCAAGGAAACAGGCTGTAAGGGTCAAGGAAACAGGCTGCAGGAGCAGAGCATGGGCTCTCTGAAAGGAACCTCCCTCCTCGCTTGCTGCACGTGCTACAGCGTGCTGTGCATGGAGGTGAGGAGCTGCCACAACCATATTGTTGGAAATGTTCATTACTGAGAGGAAATCCATGTGCAGAAGAGACACAAGGAGACAGTCTGCAACAGGACTCAATGCATGTCCTGCTGAGTGACCACAAACACCTAAAATTGTTGGTGACAAGGACAAGTTACCAGAACCCCAAATCCAGCTTTGTTGCAGTGAGAGCACTTCTAAACTGGCCTTGCTCTAAGCCTGTTTGCCCAGTAAAGCAGAGCTTCTGACCCTGACCCGCTGCACCACCAGCTACATAACTATTACTGCTTCCAAAGGAAACCCTTCCAGCCTTCAATCCAGGAAGTTCTGGTAAAGATCAGCCCCAGCATTTACTCTGTGCTGGGGAGCTCTCATCTCCAGCCGTCCCACGGGACAGGCAGACTAAAATAGCAGCCAACAAATCTGCCTGTGTGAGAGCTGTTGAGTGCCTCTGAGAAGTGAGATATTTCATGGGGAGGTGAGGAGAAAGGCTCCAGACAGCCTCTTCCAGCCACAGCCCTGCCTGCTGCACTGTGGAACACACACCTACAGCTCTGGGGTGCTCTCACTGGGGAGGGGATGTTTCTGGCCAGCCAGGAGCAGGCAGGACGGTCCCATTGTGGAAGGCCTGTGGGGCAGACGCCAGTGGTGAGGGTGTTACAGCCACATCACCCTCGTTTCCCATACACTCTGCACAAGGAGGGAACTCCCCTCTCCCTGTATTACCTGCCAGGCGGCCCAGGCCTCCATTTCCCAGTCCAGCATCTTCTTCGATTTCTTCCAGCTCCTCCAAGTCCAAACCCAGCTATTGGGGAAGAACCACAGCAGAACATGTCACCAAAACCACCCCATGTCCTGAGCTGCTCTCCAAGGACAAACACATCCCAAAACCAGCCACACTGAGGGAAATTAAACACACAAGGTCTCTGCATCCCTCCCCACAAAGCCTCTCACCAGCCCCTAGTCCCTGGGCAGCCCAATTGATAGGAAAACAATTTAGCCCATCACCAGATGTTGCTCTCCCAGTAAGAAGGTTTCCTTAGAGACTTCAGACAAAACACTCATGCCCCACCAGCCCCTCAGGTCAGGATGCTCTCTCACCAAACTTGACACTGAAGATAGTATCGGAGGAATGATCAAGTCAGCATGCAAGGGACCCCTGAGTCCTGCCTGGGCAGGGGAGGTCATCCCTCTGCTCATGCCCATTGGATCCTTGAGGAAAGGCATGGCCAGGCTGGCAGCAGTGACTGCAGCATTCACCATCACTCTCTGTGCTTCCCACATCCTGCCTAGCCTGCCACCGAGCTCTTTGGCTGCAATCTGTGGCTGGAAGTGGTTGTCTGCATCTCTTGAGCTATTTGTTCTATGGCCTGGGGGCCCCTGCCAAATGAAGGCTAAGGCTGCCAGCAGCAAGGACTCTCCAAGAGTCCAGAGGTGCAGACTCTCAGAGGACAGCAGTAGTTCACCCTGGTGCCAGGGGCGGAGAGCAGGGTGTCAAGCTCTCATGGCTGCTCCCCAAACTGTTTTCCCAGCACTTCAGTGGTCTGCAGACACAAGATAAGAAAGCCTCTTGCACAGACTGATGGGGACACAAAAACTGAGACAAATTCTCTCAATGACAGAGCCATGCTGGATACGAGACCTCTGAAGGAACGTGGCCACTAGCCATGATGAACTCCACAAGCTGGAGGCTACAGCAAGGAAAGCCTTGGCATGCTGGGCCAAATCTGCACTTGGAAAGTGTCTTGCAAAGGAACTGAGAGGATGCTCCCTGAAAAAAACCAGCCTGTCCTCTGAGGCACAATACCTCAGAGAGGACACAGGTGCCTCCCTGGAAATCCCTTCCAATCTCTTGGCAGGTAAAGTGCTTGCCAGGATGCTTCAGCAGCAACTGCATTATCTCATTAAGAGAGACAGTGAAGTGCCCAACTTCTGCTAGTAAGTGTAACATGGATCAGTCTGGTGGGGAGAGGGGGAAGCTGTGAGAAATAGAGCTTTCGGGCAAGAAAGCAAAAAACCTCACATTCTGTCAAAAAAAGTCACTGTGCTGTTGCAGAGGTGTCTTCAAATAACCATGTAAGTAACAATGGCCTCATGTTAGTAATTGCCTTGGTGATACCCAGCTGTAGTTTTTTTCAGGATCATCTGAGGACATTCTATTTCAAGCAAATTATTTCCCTCTTTTCTCCCTTCCCACCAATTAACTTGTACCTGGCAGTGCTGCTGTGGTGCCTTGTGTACCTCGATGTATGAATTTTAATTTGGTGTTTTGCTGCTCTGGTCCCAGTCTCTCCCATTACACTACATCTCCAGTGATAAAACATCATCTCTCTAATGGCAAGCTCTTTGCAGCCTGTGACCCTCATGTCATTTAGGACTCTGGGTGTTGTTTTCAGTATACACTTCTGGATTCTCCCATTCACTACAGGGAAATGGTGGTTTGGAAAAAATGTACTCCAATGAACACCAAGGTCTCCAATTGTCTTCTCCAGGGAATGAAAAACATTAAGAAAGAGCCAAGCTTCATTTGTATAGTCCAAATAACACAACCTTCTCAGGTGAAGCCTTGAGAAATAAAGATACTCAGCCAACTGTGTGGAAAAGTTTAGCCTCAGGGGGACCCTGGTGCCCCCAAGAGCTTACCTGGTAAATGGCTTCATCACAAGCATTCTGCAGGCCCAGGTTCACCATGGTGTTCTGCAGAGTGCGACCCATGTAGAACTCCAGGGACAGGTAGTAAATGCGCTGGGGAGGCAAAGCGAGACGCTTACACACAGCACAGCACTTTGCTTTCAGAAAGCTGCTTAAAATCAAGAGCAGACCCAAGCATTTTCCAGAGCAGGGATGTCTTCCCAGACTGGCTTTTGGCGCCTACTCCCGAACACCACGCACCAGAGCTGTTTGTCAGAAGAATTTCATGCGGGACGCCGGCCAAGCCTTCCACCACGCATCTCCCTGCCAACAGCCTTCTATAGAAAAATCTCGCTGCCTGTTAAGTGTTTCCCTAATTAACTCAGGGCAAGTATTATCTAGGATGCTGAATGATATATTTATACACTGTCAGGCTCAGCTGAGGTGATGTTTACGCTGGGCTTTTCAAGTTTTCCCAGGCTAGGCTGAAGCTGATCGAGTCTCCCAAAAGCCAGAGCAAGCCCCCTGCCCCATGCAGGCCAGCTGGGCTGAGGGCCAGCACCTTCCTGAGAGTAATTTTCCAGCACTCCCGTCTCATGGGTCCTTCTGCTCACCCCACACTGAGTTTCACTCCCATTTCACCCTGTTGAACAAGTAAATTGTCCCATGGGTGGCAGGGTTCCTGGCACAACTGTGCAGTGACCTTCCAAGTTTGAGAGGAGCTGTGTCTGTGCTGCAAATGCTAAGGAAAGCCTGTTTGTGGGATGAGGAGAAGACTGTGCAAACTTTTGCCCTCACCCAGATTCATCACTGCGGATATTTTTATAAATAATCTGGAATTCTTAACAATAACCTGACTTCAAATTGTGCTTTCCTTTGAACCTATTTCCACTGTAGTGTGACTCTTTCCCTGCTAAGCAGCACAATTACCCACTCTGCCACCTCTGCTGGGAGTCTGAAAGGGTTAGTCTGTTCCCTGAGGCTCATCAGAAAAACCAAAATCATCGTACACAAATGTTCTGCTCCTTTCAGTCTCCCGCAGGGGCACATTTCTAGTGAAAATCTAAGTGTAGAGCACAGTAAAAAGACTCACTCCAGGCTCCTCTGAGCCTTAATGGGATCTGTGCAATCCCTTCTGTTGGTGCTGCAATACAAATCAGGGCACATTTGTGTGAGTTAGGATAAAAGGGAGAGTCTAACTCCTGGTGCACACGCAGCCATTCTGTTGTAAAAGTGCATTTAGTTTCTTGTGTCAAGGTAATATTCATAATCTTGGGAAAAGAGCTGACTCAGGGAGGTGTCTACCTGACTGCACTCTGGGAAGGTATGTGCCTTTCTCAGTACACATCTGCTCTCTGTGGTTTTCCAGTCAAGTACTGGACTGGGTCTTCACTCAAAAGGATTAAGTCTGAATTACATCTTGCAGTCCCCAAGACCTCCAGCATCACTGTCCTGACTTGGCAAGTGGGGAAGAACCCCAGGGTTTGGTGACCTGGGAGAGTTTGTCTGGTTTTCACAAGGCAAGAAACTCCTCTCCAGCCTCAAAGCTGAGCTGTCTGCATGTTCTGCCAGCGTGAAGTCAGGACACAGCTGTGCTGAGCCATGGAGGTGGTGATGCCCACAGAGGACACGACCACAGCAATGTGAGTGCAGGACATGACCATTGTGAAGTATGCAGAGGAGCTGGCAGCAGCAAAGCCCCTGCAAGGACCTGCTTAGAGTGGGACCACAGGGGGCATGGCTGTGACAAGGGGCAGGGGAATACAATTATATGAGGGTGTCTGAGGGGGGACAATGCTGCAGCAAGGTTCAGTGCAACAGGTCTGCAAAAGAGTTTGTGGGGACACAGTCAAGGCAAACTGCACAAGAGACATTGCTGTGGTGATGTCAGTGGGAACACAGGCACAGCAAGATGTGTGAGGGACACAGCCGAGGCAAGACTCATGGAGACACAGCCACTCTGAGCTGTGTACAAGGGACATGGCCATGGCAAGGCCCATGGGGACACAGCAACAGCAGGGTGCGTGTGAGGGATACAAATGTCACGATACCCGCTGGGAAGAAATCACGGTGGGATGCATGAGGAGCACAGCTGTGGCAAGGGACCCCACAGCCAGGTGCATGCAAGGAACAAAGCCATGGGTCACACCCGCAGTGACACCTGCCAGGTAGACACGGAGACACCCTCGGTGAAGGCACAGCCGCCCAGCCCCAGCCCCTCGTCCCGCCGGGGCTCACCTTGGGGTCCCGCTCATAGTAGTGCTGCTGGGTGCGGATCCAGCGGCCCACCAGGTGGTCGCGCACCGTGTGGGCCAGCGCGAAGTAATAGTCGCGGGGAGTGGCGACGTTGCGGTCCTTGACAAGGGTGAAGTGCAGGTGCCGATTGAAGCTCTTGCGCACCTCCGCCACGTCCCCCAGCCCCGCGATGCCCCGCACGCTGATCTGCTTCCGACGGTCCCCATCGCTCAGCGGCGCCGCCATCCCGCCGCCGCCCTGCCGGCTCCGCCGCTGCCTCCGCCGCAGCCGGGGCAGGGCCGGGGCCGCTGCGCCTGCGCCTCCTCCGGCCGCGGCGAGCTGAGGCGGGGCCGGCGCCGCTGCCGGGGCGGGCCGAGGGGGACCGGGAAGGCGACTGGGGGCTGCGATGGCGTAGGCGGCTGGGATGGCACCGGAGGACTTGGATG
Source organism: Anthoscopus minutus (assembly GCA_013399455.1). Classification (NCBI taxonomy): domain Eukaryota; kingdom Metazoa; phylum Chordata; class Aves; order Passeriformes; family Paridae; genus Anthoscopus; species Anthoscopus minutus. The sequence goes on from VWYI01026365.1 coordinate 187,061, forward strand.
GCGGAGTGACTGATGGCAAGAGGGGTTAGGGATGCGTCAGGGCAGTGATTTCTCATCCCACTCCCCGTGCGGGCTCTGGCGCTAAAAACCACCGCACCACCATGTTCTGAGTTGAAATTGGGAGTTTATTGTTGGCACAGCGAGGTTCAGATGCCTCGGTACATAGAGCCAGCAGCCATGCACACAGCAGGCCGCCGTGTCATGTACTGCAGCCCTGAGCGCATGAGTCAGGGTGCTCGGGCAAGCTGTGGTCTTCTGCACCCCCAAAAGAAAGACCACTTGGGTCTTCTCTATACATTCATCAAATACATCACAAATCCACAGTTAGATTACAAATAGCACAGCATATCCTCTCCAGCCCCTGTGATCACTCCCTGCCCGTACACCAGGCACTGCTGGAGTGGAGCACCTCAGCTGCTCTCCCCAGGCTCATTGCAACCACAATACATTCATTTAGCACAGATATGTCTGCAGGAAGACACGCAAAATACCATGCAAATGCATTCATCCCCAGCCCTGCATCAATCTTGCCAGGGCACAAAAGTCTGCAACATCCAGTGAGCCATGCTCAGGGTTTATTTTTGTGGCTGCCTCTTGTTAATCTATCTTCCTCTGACCAGCTCTAGAACCGTCAAATCCATTTTTATCCTTGAACCCAGCTCCCCGGCCTTGCTCATCCAGAAAATCTGATGTTGTCTTTCAACAGCTGGGAATCAACATTAGGCTTTAACCCTACATGGCACACAGGCTCCAACACATGCCTCCAAGCCTACATCCACTTCTAGAGTCTTCCTGAGCTTTTCTCCTTCAGCAACTGAACACAGAGCTGTGTCTTCCATGCTGCATTTCAAAGCTGCTGCCTGTCAGCAGCATAATGTGTAAATGCACCATTTTTGCACACACACAAGTTTACTTTTGAACACAGGAGTAGTAAAATAAAAATCATCACTGAAAACTGCTGACAAAAAGGAAAAAAACACCCTGAAATCAGGACAGTAAAGAGTTCCTTCTGGAGTGACCATTCAGCAACCTCAGTACACTGTGAGCAAATAGTACAGGCATATTCCAAAACAGGTGTGTTTTTCTCATAGAGATCATAGATGTCCTGCAGAGTCCTGGTTTTCCTTCCAAAATGATCAAGTTTTACATTAAGCTGACGGCACAAGGCTTTTCCTTTACACTCTGCACTGTAAAAAAGAGCTAGCCATGGTGAGGACTTGGCAGGGGGTGGAAGGAAAGGAGTGTAGTTCATGGGGATCTTCCAAAGGACTCTGGAAGCCAAAAGCACAACCTTCAATAGGGTCTCCCATGCTGGGCTTCCAAAAAATGGAAATTCCAAGAAGTCACCTTTGAGGAGCATTAGTACTGCAGTTGATTGAGTGAGTCGATGTAATGGAAAGTGGCTCCCAACGCCCAGCTCGTTTCAACATTGTCAATTTTCCTGGCAAGCTGGACACAAAAAAAAAAACCAAAACATAACAAAACAAAAAAAACCAAACCCCACAAAACAAAACAAAACACCAAACCCAACACAAAAACCCCCCAAACCAACAGCAACAACAAAAAAAAGCAGAAAAATTAAAACACAATTCTTTGGGAGAATCTGAAGCATGCAAGGTGGATACAGTGCTGAAAATTATGACAAACAGTTACCACAGTTGTGGGGAAGAGTTGCTGCACCCACGATTGCTGACCACATGTTGTAGCAAGAAGGTCAATAAAGAACCAAACTCTTGGCAAGATGCCTCTTGCCTTGGCAACCCTCCTGCCCACTCTCCCCAGAAATCCACTTTGAGCTTCACCTTAAAGCCTTGGCTCTTTGGGAAGCCCAGTTCCTGCAGCAGGAAGGTGATGTATGTGAGGTCCATGCAGAGAAAAGGGCTGTTTCCAGGGCTGATTTCCATGGTCTTACAAACTGGGAAGAAAGAAAAGTGTCTGAATGCACACTGTGGGCTCAGGTCTAACAACAGCCTCACTTTGAAAAACCTCAAATGAATCCACAGTTGAACTGTTCAGTTCTGAAGTGACATTACACACATTAGGATAAGCACATAAGCTTTGTAAGGAAGATCAAGACATTCAGTCTCTTCCCTAAGACAGCAGTTTCTTGTATCTCTCCAGGAAAAGAGCCTTTCTTCTATCTACTTCAAGTCTTCAAATAGCTGAGCAAGCTCAGGTGTGTTATCTTTCTTGAACACCAACACTCAACAAATGTTGACAAAACCAAATTTACAAAAACCCAACAAAATAAAAGACAAACTCAAAATAAAACCCACTGCAAAAGCAGAGGTTAATATAAAAATAGGTGACATTTTTCAGAAATAAGCAGGAATGTTGGTTAGATTCTATTTAGAGGGAATCAGTATTTACTTAAAAGGCTTCTTAGTGTGTCCCACATTTGCCACCTGGAATGAATTTGCACACAATTACTAGTGTGTATTTGTATTTTACTCACCATATTTAGCTGCAATTTCAAAGTCACTAACAGTTAAGCTTCCTCCTTTTTCTTTATCTAAAAGAAAAAGAAAAGGATTTTTGCAGTCTTTGTATAAAGGCAATTGTAGACTCAAGTCATAAAAGTTGTCTGGAAATCAAACTTTGAGCCACTGAAATCCATGTCAAAATTCAGACTAGTTTTAAAGGTAAAAGAACCTTCAAAATATTCTTAATACAGATTCAAGAGCCTTGGTTTATGAAGAACCTTTACCCTTGTTTCCTACAGAAACATAAGTTACAGACCATCTCACCTGACCCCCATTTCTGCGCTGCCCTGTCCAGTGGTGCCTGGACAGTGAACACCTGTGACCACACCTGACAGGGCAGTGGTGCCCTGCAACACATTAAATCTGAAATTTTTTTTATAAAAAGAGAGTGGCTGAGGAGGGGGGGTATATTTGTCCAAACAAACTTGAGATCTCTTTATCTGCTTTTTACCAATGAATATGACAGCCTTTTGTACACAAGCACACCACTGGAGAAGAGATGTGATGCATTCTGAATGCATGTGGAAATATCTGAAAATCTTCATTCCATCTAAAAAGATCAGTGAAGCAAACACACAGCCCAAATAATTTTTACTGCTTTACGGCCCAATAGATTTGTTTATCATTATGAAGTTTTTCCTATTTTGGACTGTAGAGCTAGTTAGGCAACAACCATTTCTGAAATGCAAACAGCTTGTTCAAAAACTATTATCAAAGACTGTAGGTCCTATTTCACAGCCACAGTATCTTCTCCACAGAAGTTAATATCAAGTCAAGAACAATGCTGCACAGTAGTGTAACAACAGACTAATTTCCATGACAGCTTAGCAAAGCATCATGATATGTGCAAGTGTTCCCACTGCTTCCATAACTTGCCATTTAAAATGAGACCAACTGTGGAGCAGACATACCTATGAGACCAGCTTCTGCTGCACAGTCATAGTAGTAGGAGAAAATGTAAAAGTCCAGGTCCTTCACTTCCCCAGCTCTGTGCACTTTTTTGTAGAGCATCTTTGCCACTTTATTAGAACAAGACTCATACAGAGGCTCACCTAAAAGAAGACAAAAAAATCCCATCATATTACAGGCTGAGAGTTAAATATATATATAGAATTTATTTAGCTGCCAGGAAACGGGCTCCTTTTGGCAAAATAGCAAAACTCTTCACAGAGAACTGAAATCTGCATTTTCTTCCAGTGGCAGACATCTTCCATCCTCAGGCTGGGACTATCTGATAGATCAGAGATAGACAACATCATTTGAGGTAGAAGGATTTTGAAAGATCTGTTCAATGACTGCTCAACCTCATCTGCATCACTTCTAGCAGCTTTTCTGACTGGACAGATACATCATGGCACAAGACAAAGGAACTGAAGGATCTCTTTGACAGCACATCAAGAGGAGGCAGACAGAACAGTAAACATGGCCTGTTGTCTTTGAAAGAGAATGAGAGTGTTCATTTACTGTGCTAATAGCAGCTAACTTAGATAGCAAGAGTAATAAATCACTATACCTGCCTTCTGTCCTTTAATTTTGTACACTATCTCAGCGTGTTGCCACTCAGATTTGAAGCCAGGTGGTAAACAAGGGCTGATCAATTCCTCCCCTTCTCCTACTGCAGAAGTAAAGCAAAGCCACATTAGGGAAAAATTTAAGGAGTGAATTCAGATTCTTCACCCTCAGCCCAGCTCCATACTGGCCTGCAACCTCAGCAAGGCCCCTCCACAGCCCGGTCATGGTTTGGATGTCCCATGCCTGCCTCCAACCTGAGGCTGGCAAGAATCCAGGTGTCCTGGGATCTGTCAGTGTCACCTCCTGCATTTGTCTCAAATGCACCCAGCCATGGTGACAGGAGCCCACATGCCACTCAGGAACCTTGAGCCCAGTGGGAAGGGGATACACACCTCCTTCACCCACCACAGGACTACACATCCTGAGCTCAGAACCAGGATCTGAGGACTGTCCACAACTTACAGGGTTTTCCCTCAACTCCTCCCAAAATGGCGAGCCTTGCTGACATCAGCCCAAGTCCCAGGTAACTGCAAAGGAAGAAAAGCCTCTGTGAGCAACAGACATCCTTCCTCTGAAACTCTGCTGACAGCCTAGCTGGAACATGCCAGTCTCCTCTACACAGCCATGGCAAATTGGCTCAAGTCAGCAGCCCATGCACATGAGGGGAACAGTGCGACAGCCTGCTCTCATATTACCTTATCCAGAAGGATAATTTCTCTTTGAAAAAGCTCAGGCAACAGCTGTTAGTTGTAATCTGGATCTTGGAGAACTGGCAATAGCATTTCCTTAACTCTGCTCCTAGTACCTCACTGGGTACTACTACCCTCCTTCAAAAGCAACCATACACTTCCATACAGAACTGACTGTGAGCCCAGACACACCCCACAGCAAACATGGGTGGGAAGAAGCTGCTAGCCTCTGCCCAAAACGTTGAGAGCAGAGAAAACAGTGAGGAAGAAGAAATAACAGAGACAAAGCATTATGAACTGACTGCATTCTTCATCTTCCTGCGCTGCACAGTGGTGAGAAGTTATAAGAGTTGGAAGTGAAGTTGAGCCTGGGAAGGAGGGAGAGGTGGAGGGAAAGCATTTCTGGTTTTGTTCTTGTTTCTTACTATCTTACTGTTTAATTGGCAATAAATTACATTAAATACTAAGTAAATTAAATTAAAGTCAAGTCTGTTTTACCTATGACAATAACTGGTGACCTCCCTGTCCTTATCTTGACCCATGAGCTTTTTGTCATATTTTATTCCTCTGTCCTGTTAATGGAATAGGAGTGATAGAGGGACTTGGTGGGCACATGGTGGGCAGCCAAAGTTAATCCACCAAAATAATGTGGTTCAAGTTTCTCTGCTTCTTCATGGTATTCATTTGCAAGGACCCCACTCCAGAAAAACACCTCTGTCTCCCTGGCTTCATAGAAAGCTTCCATCTGAGTACTGTGCTCTCTTTTCCACAACTAACCTGTATGAATACAGCTTGTAGGTGTGGTTAAACATCTGAAATGAAGTTGTGTGGCCAGATGGTGATGTCTGGAGAGTTGCCTGGAGGGAGAAAAATATGTCACTGGCAGGTTTCTGCCAGTCAGTAGCAAACATCAACAAGATAATCTTCTAACACATTAGGAAAAATGTGAAACAATCCTAGCATGATTCAGAGAGAAATTATGTATTTGCAAGGATTTCAATTTGACTGCTGATACGCAAGGCAACCACAAAACCTAGAGCTAAGAGTGACTTCACATGACAGGGTTTAAACTGGTTATATTTGTGTCCACACCAATATGGTGTATAAAAGAATTACTGTCATTAAAAAGGAATTGTTACTCCAGTTCTTAACTGCTTTTGTCCAGAGGCTATAGCAACTGCCTCTTCACATGATCCCTACTACAGGGACTGTGTGCAAACTAATAGGAAGGCTAGGCACGCATTAACTTCCTACTCGAGTGAATTCATCTGTGAACTTGCACAAGCCAGAGGAAAAGCACATCCCTGTGCTTGCCAAGGAACAGAATGAGGATCAGCCTTTGGTCTGAAAGAATGAAAGGAAAGCCTGTTCCCCAAGTGCATCAGCACATCTAGAGTGTTTGTGGGAAGCAAAGCTCAAGCCACCGTGCTGCTCGTATCTTAACTCCTTCTCTATGTCCAGAATTTCCACATACTGAACCCTTCACATCCCTTGCAATTCTGCTGAAACACTGCAATGTCTTGATTATCCCAGGCTGGGACACTGGATACAGCATTTCATCCCTCCACTTTGTGCAGCTTTACTAGGAACACTATCTCTGCTCAGGCCAGAGCCTTACAATTACAGAACCACAGGACTTCACGGAATACCTGTAAAAATGCCACATCAGGAAGCTAAAATGGCATTCATTTGCAAATGAGTGAACTTGGGACAATCAGAAACAAGGATTGAGAAGGCACCTTACTGTGTTTTTAAATCCCAGTGTAAGCTAAATGCTGGATTTGAATTCATTAATAGGCCTTGCTTTTTTGGTTCTTTGTTATAAGCTGTACAAACTGAAAGTCAAGGATTAAGAAATTCAGGCGAACATGGTGTCCTCCACGAGATAAAGCAGCCCTGGCAGACTCACCACAAGCACCACTGACCTAAGGACCTGGACAAAGAGAATGGACAAAGAGTTGTGAATGCCTCTGGGACTGACTATAAAAAGGCACATATGACCAAGCCACAAGTGTGGCTTCATGTTACACTGACAAAACTCTAGCTCTGTTTCCAAGGGGAAAAAATCTGAGCAGTTAAGATTCCTGCAGCAGCATTTCCCAACAGTGTGCATGCTCACATTACCTTGGTGCGTGGAAGGAAGGTGATCTGTGTTGATCCACCGCCCAAATCCAGCATCCCTACACTTCTCTTCTGTGGATCATCTAGTCTGCCTGAAATGTGTGACAGAACAGAGAAAGCCATGTGAAAAACTGGCTAGGAACAAAACCAGAAGTACAGTGGTAAGGAAAGAGAACAATCTAACTCCACTCGCAGCTTCCACACAGCAGTAAATAACACTATTGTCTACTGGGCACTGATTTTGGCTTTATGAGACCTGAGCATCTTAAAGAGAAAAGAATCTCTTATTTCTTTGGTGCCTGTTCCTGTCCTAATCACAGCAGCTTTGGTGATTGCATTCCTAAACATTTTGGATGCAAAGACCTTTTGCAAACTCTGCTCTGGTAACCACTTTGTAACACAGAGGAATGTGGTTTTCTTGGCCACCTCTCCCTGACCCCTTAGCAATATTTTGCAGATTCCTGTGGCCAAAGGGATGACAGACTGAAAAGAGCTGGCCTAAGAGATTCAGGTCTCTTGGAATTCTTCCTGCTGCCAGCCAAGACCTCTGCTGTCATTTAGATCTAGTTCTTCTCAGTTAGATCCTTCAAATGCACCTTCCTGACAAGGACAATTTGTGCCAAGTACCTCGGTATACCTCATGATAGCTGATGTTTAAAGATCACTGACCTTTCTAATATTTCCTGGGAGCATAAAAAGCTCCAGAACACATTGCCCCACACACTGTGTGCTGAACAGAGCACTTGAATGGCAGAGTGCTTTATGTATTGCCAGAGAGGTTTTCAGCTTAGTTTTCTCACTAAACTTCAGCTACCCCTTCCTCACTCAGCAGTGTAAACACCTGTGGCATTTCTGTGTTATAAATCTGTAAGGAAGTAGCATGGCACTTTCTTTTACTCTCTGCAGCTGCCAAGCACATCTAGAATAGTCATACAAAAAATTTAACCAGTCACAGCAGGCTCTAAAAAGGAATCAAATGCTCTGGTACCCTACATGGAACTGAAAGAAAAGCTACATTAAACATCTAGGAAAAAGGATTAAACTCCTCACTCCATCAAGTAAATGGCCAAAATCCTAATGACTTAAATAGGCCAGGCCAAAAACAAGCTGCTGACTTATTCTCACAATCTTCTTTCTCCCATCTCACCCCAATGAATGCGCAAATTCCACAGAAGGGCAGAAAAGAGCTAGAATTTCACAGCAATTGTCATATCTTTATACACATGCTCATGTACACATACCTGTTAAAAAATTTATTGTGATCCAGGCTGAAATACCTAATAAGGAAAAGATTCAGAAGACACATGCTTAGAGCATAAAATTTAATTTTACCTAACAGCAGCAACAAGTAAGTCAAGCCATTTTACAAGGTTTCCAGAACTATCAGTGACTGACAAACCCAAGATCAGGCTATTTGAACAAAGAGAATGACCTTCTTTATCAGAGCTTATCTGATATTTGGGAGAGAAGCCCCGCGTATGAAATGCCTGGAGAACTCTGTATTTCAGAGGTCAAAAACTTAGGCAGGAAGTCACAAAGGCTTCAGTCCTTAGCTAAAAGATAAAGAGATGACTGAAACTTACATTGTTCATTTTCTAGGAAAACATCCACTGCTGGCTTTTGTTTGATGTCAGGCACTCCACTTTTCTTTATGAATACTAAGAATTTTCATCTTTCAGTGTTCTAATTTTGCCTGTTTTCCTCCAAGCAATTTTATGAGCTATGCTGTTTTTGTTCTCTTCTTGTTTTATAAACTGCTCTCCATAAATTAGGTGAATCAGCGGCCTTATGTTAACAAATTCAAATATTTATTCATGTGGTTAAAACTCAAAGCACGCCAGAGAGCACGGCCCACTTTAATCCTTGGCTGAACCTAGGCTATCACTGCTATTACTGATTTTAAAACAAAAGAAAAAGAACGTCTTTCCTCCATTAAGTAGCAAGGAGTGAAACTCATAAACAGCTTCAGCTATTTTAAAGCTTTGTTTCTGAGCAGATTTAAAACACATTTCAACACTCAGTTACTCAGAATCTTGACATCCTGTCCTCAACATTTTTGGGTGAACATGATCTTACTTTAGCATGTGTTTTCTTCCCTATATAACAATTTTTTTTCAGACTGAGCTCACATTCCCACTCGTTAGATGAGTTATAATTAGCATTATGATCAAATACTTCCAAAGAGATCTGATAAGCATTGTCAAGATCAGAGTGGGCCAACCGAATTGTTGAAGATCATCTCAACAAGCAGATATTCAGAAACTTTTCCAGAAGTGCTGACTGCACACTGGCTTTCTGATGATCCGACAGGAACTGCTCAATACTCAGAATTGTCAAGATCAGGACAGAGCTCAGGACTTCAAACTGGAAAATATGGCACATGATTTCTTTGGAAGGCACTGCCTGTGGCCACATAAAAACTCTGCTTCTGTCAAACCTGCTGCTTATAGGTTTCCCACTACATAGGTAGAGACTTTTCACAGTGCAGCAGGAATTTTCATGACTGCAGAAAGAGTCTCCATAAAGTTGTTTACCTTCATCAGTTCCATTCATTATCGAAACACAATTGTCCCTCACAAAGAAAGGGGAGGCCTGGAAAATCTCCTTCACCTGTAGTTCAAATAAAAGCTACATTCAGAAAAATATTTTTTCAGCTGAAAACCAAGCTTTTTAAAACCCCAGTTTTACATTAGTACTCCTCTTCCTGGGCCAGATCCTGACTGCTGCTTGCCACTTTGTTTGAAGTTCAAGAGTCCAACAAGCAGCAGCCTTTATGTGCTGGCCCTGCAGTTTGGTGCAGAAACAGGGATGGATGTGATGGGTTTTCAAGCATGAAGACTGCTCAGAAATGCCATTAACAAGGGATGGACATGGGTAGGGAAGGGAATCCCGTTTGCTTTGTTGGAATTGGTGACCCTCAAGGTATTACACATACATGGGAAAGGCAGGAGATGGACACCCTGGCTTGCAGGAATGTTCTAGGGCACTGCATTTTTAACAGGAGCATGTTTTCTGGAAAGCAAACTGAAAGACAGGAGGTAATACCTTTTCCAGCAACTTCTGAGCTTTCTCTCCTGGCAGCAACCGTAGGCCAGCTGTGGCTTTCAGGACTAGAGGAGTAAACTTCCACAGCTCCATAGGGACCTCCTTCTTTGCTACCTCCAGAAGCTCTTTTATTCCCTGGCCACACTGTGAGCAGAGAAAGAACAATAAAAGGCATCTTAACTCTTTTGAAAGATCAAAAGGGTGACCAGAGCTACAATTCACCATTAATGTGAAACAGAGAAAAATTAATATCAAAAGGGGTCAAGAAAAGGTGCAGGACTCACTATCTCAGTACAGCACAAGGCCTAGTGGATATAATGAGAATTACTGAGCAACAGGTCCAAAACAGAAAGAGTCACTTTTTCAAACAGTGAAACAGAGCTCTCTGCCACCAAATTTTTTGGCTACAAAAGGCTCAAATTCTTGGAAAGCAAAGGCTTTTGTAAAACACTATGAGCTGGGTCTAAGTCTGACTCTTAGGACCCTGCAAACCAGAAGGTAAGGGAGACAGGAAAGAAGTAACTTAAATTACCTTTTCCACATCATCAGCATATGCAGACAGACCTGGTTTCAGTGCTTTAAACGTCTCATGAGTTAACCTGGGAGTTTCTGTTCAAAAGCAGTATTCCAAAATAAGTAACAGTATAAATAATTTTGCATACACAAAAAGAAAACCATTTAAAAAATCCCATTATTATATGCTAAGAGACACCTGACCTTTAAATACAGCCCTGGCCGTGGAATTAGAACCTGAGAAAACCACTTTTAAAGCCATGGCTGGTTGTCAGGTGCTGCTGTCCACTATGCACATCAGTCACCAGATGGGTGCAAGCTCTCTTTGAGGCCTTAACACCTGCCATGTGCAGCTTTTGAAACTGCATCTGCAAAAAAAGACCTCTTGTTTCAGCCTGCCCTGTTCCGGCTAAAATTGATTCCAGCAAAACCCAATGGTAGCTTTCCCACAATTTTCAACGGCAGCAGAGGGGTGCAGACTTCAGTATTCTGGAAAGCTAGAGTACATTGTATAAACCTGCAGCCCAGTTAACACCACACTCCATAAAGTTTGTGTGATACATTTGGAAATTGTGTTTCAAATGAAGCAGGCAAGGAAGAAGCAAAAACTTGGAGATACAAGAAAAGTAGGAAATCCAAGAACTGCTGTTTAACTCCTTTGGTAGCTGAGCCTTACACTAACCCATTAAAGAAACTTAAGGTGCTCCCCAGAGGCCAATCACACCGCACACCACACTGCTAATGCTCAACAGAGCCTTTAGATTACCTACTAACACCCAGATTCTTTGATCTTTAAGAGTTTCACAAACATAGCTGACAACATATAAACAAATGAAGCTTACTTCTCCAGAGGAAAGCTGGAGCTTTTTTGTACACTTTGTCTCAATTCACAGAAGTAATTTCTGTCCAGATGCAATACACAGCAATTTTAATCAAACTATTTGCAATTTTTGTTTTGTTTTGCAGTTTAAACCCAACACTGAGGCCAAGGATGCACTTAAACCAGACACTGTAGAGAGAAGCAGCTCACTGCCAGGAACTGGAGACACCAAACAACCTAAAAAATTTGGGGAAATAAGGCAGTTTGAATTTATAATTCTCTCTTCCACCAGTGTGATAAAAAATTATCTTTCTTCAAGACACTACTCTAAAGACACAGCTGCTATCTACTTCTTATTCTGACATGACAGCATTTTCTCCTTGTTGAACATTTTCATAATTTCATCCAAATACACATTGAACCATAATATACCTCCTGACAGCTCTCTGGGAAGACCCGAAGCATGTACCTTCAAGTAAACCTTAGAAAACTGTTGTCAATAATCTCCTCCACAGTTTATGGAAGACTTAATCTGTCATTCAATGAGCAGGACCTACCTCTTGGCTGCTGTGCAAATTTAAATATATGGATGCGAGTTCCTGTGCTTCCTGCGTCAAACATAATTCCATAAAAGACAGAGAGATCTGTGGGTACTGCCTGATGGGTCAGTTTATCTCCTCTGCTTTCATCAACTCCTTCTGTGGCTCCCACAAATGCTTTCGAGCCCAGGTGCCATTTTATGTATGCAACATAAACAGCTATGCATGTCAAAATCCCAAAAGCGAAGAACCGCTTTGATATCTTCATGGCTTCCATTTAATGGGATGCTTTGTGTCCTCCCTCTATCAAGTGGTTTATTCCTTGTCCTTCATGGAGAACAGGTGGTTCCCACATCACTCCTACATCCAACAGAAAAGATCTGGTTTAGTTTCCCAACCTGATAGAAGGATCTAAAAGTATGACGCCCAGGACGGTGGACACTACTTTCCCAATGAACAGAAGGAATGTAGCCTCATTAAGGACCTCTTTCAGCCCCACAGCTCACTTTAAGGCATGAAGCAGCACAAATCTTTTCCCTCATTGCTGCAGAGGCCTAATAAGGCACAAAACAAGGAGGGTTCAGAGAAACTATGTACAGTAACTAAGGTGGGAGGGGACCTCATCCAACATCCTGCTCACAGCAGGGGCAGCTGTTGGGATGCTCCACGTAGTCAAGGGCTATATCCAAGAGCATTTTGAAAAACTCCGAGGATGAAGATCCCACAGCTTCTCTGGGCAATTATCTTTGCTAGTTCCCAGATGGTGAGGGACATACTGGAAGACTGGACAAGGACAATTTAAAATTAACGTTTTTGAAGGCAAGATGAAAGATTCAGGGAATTGAGTGCCCCCCTCGCCTATGACCAAGAGTAGGAAAGAAACCACAGCAAAGCACAACCCACAAAATCTACAAGCCCTCACACAGCATCATTCAGATTATTAAAAAACAGTCTGGTGTTTTATGGGGAGAAAAATTACATATAATTTTTCCTTTTTTGATAGAGTAATGAAGAGAAAGGAAACCAGTTGAAGTTGAGTTAAACAAGGTTTTTGACACATATGTAACCTCTTGATATGAATTCAGGAAGCATACAGGTGGGAATTGGAGGAATTTAAAATGAAGGTGATTACAGAGTAATCACAAAAACAGGTAAGACAAAATTCCATGAAAATGGAGGAAAACACAATCACAGGCACCTATACACATAAAGAATGGATCAGCATAAGGGAAAGGGAACTGTAGGTTGTCATGACACAGAAATCAGGAAGATGGCATTGCAACTAAATTAACAATCTTCCTGGCTTCTATCAGCAGGCAGAGACGTGCAGGTGGCAATCGCTGCAGATCTACGAGTTGATTACTCCGATCCTCCAGGTGCCAGGAAGGCCTCAGCTGCAGCCAAACCAGAGCTAAATGTCGCAGGAGGGCGAAAAGCCGCAGGGACCGGCTGATCCTTCGAGACACGAGCTCCACCGCAGGAAAGCGGAGGCTGGAAAAACGAGGAGCCACAGTAGCCTGGAAGGACTAACCCCCTACCGCCGCTTGCCTGGAGAGAATCGCGACTGTCCCTTCCCTGCCTTTGTCAGGGGACGCAAGATTGCGGGAAAAGATTCCCGCTGGCGCCCCGGAGCCGGGAATCCAGGCGGGAGCTGGGAGCCCGGCAGAGCCCGGGCCGGCGAGGGCCCGACCCGGCCCATCCTGCGGAGTGTCCCTCGCTCTCACACCGACCACTGTCCCACTGTCCCACCGCCCGCACTTCCTTCTTCCTCCCTTTTCCCTCTTCCCTCCCTCCCAAACTCACGCCGCCCCCGCCGGCCCGACCATGGCGCCGCCGCCGCCCGGCTCGCGGGCGGCTCCGCCCCCACAGCGCAGGCGCGAGGAGCCCGCGCGGCTCCCTGAGGGGAGGGGAGGGCAGGGCGGCCCCGCGGCGGCCGAGCCCCTCAGGGCGGGAGTTCAGCGAAAAAGGCCTAAAAAAAAAAAAAGAAAAGAAAAAAGAAAAAANAGGGAAAAAAAAGAAAAGAAAAAAAAAAAAAAGGCAAAACGTGTGGAGAAGCAGTGTCGGAAAATGCGGAATTTGTAAAAATTATCTTGAATATAGGGTGGTAGTTAGCATCGCTTAGTCAAGGACACCGTGGAGCTAATAAGCTTTAAGGATGAAGTACATCAGGATGTTGATGCATCCGTTGCCAGCTTGGCAAGGTCCATGTATCCTATGAAATATGTTCATTGTAGTAGTAAAAAATCACGCCTGTAGGTCAAAAAGGTGCTGGCCTGGTGAAGACCCTTCTCCTGAGTATGTATGGAAATTAGCTGGGTCACATAGTTTGTATGATAATAATAGAGAGGCTGTAGTGTTTTGATTTAAGACAATTTAAGAGGCAGGTGCTCTAAATGAGTTATCTCCCTTTAGTTTTAACCAATGCCCTTCCACCAATAAGGAATGAATACAAATAGATATAAGTGTAAAAATAAGTTTACCAACAAGGGAAACAGCAACAGGCAAAAAAATAACAGTAAATAACTACTGGAAACAGAATTGCTAGATCTCACGAACCCCTCCTGAACAAAGGCTTTAAAAGGGTCCATGGCACCTCCCATTCTGATTCTCTTTTCTGGTTGCAGAGTCTTAGAGACAATAACAATTTGGTGCGCAGATACATATGGAACACAGTAACCCATTTTGGGTTGCCCTCAACATGTACTTGGGAGGTTACTAGTACAAAATATCTGTGTATAAGTAATAGCCTGGAAAGTCTTGAGGGGCACCCTTGATTCATGGAATACCATCCAGGCTTGTGCAGCTCTGAAATAAATAATCAAATGTCTCTCTTGAGTGTGTAATTGTTGGCTTGTTGCACACAGGGTAATGAATTAGATTTTTGTGGACAATAACAGGAGTGGTCCTCAAGGTGAGGGCGGACAGGGCAGTGCAGGGCCTGTGTGGGTGGTGGGAGAGACCCCATGGCCAAGGGGTAATGTCACCAGGAGACAGCTGGCAGGGCTGCTGGGCACCTTCTGCACCCGAGTGAGAGCCAGCCCTCCCAGGAGCTCTTGTCCTGCAAGTTTGGGTTGGGTCTGAGGCAAGGAGCATGAGTAGATGTGAGCAAGGATGCCCTTGAGTAGTTTCTTCATGTCTTTCTCCATACCTCACGTACAAAGAATTAAATTTTTTTTTTTAATTTGTGGCTCTTCTGCATTGTGAGTGCAATACAGAATCTATGTATGGTTTCTATGCTGGTTTGAAAGCAAGACCCTGATGGTGTGGTTTCATCACAGAAACATGAGTCTGCCAGCCGCTTGAGAAAAAAAAGACATCTGAGAATGCTCTGTTGATTCCTGTAGGTGTTAATCCCAAAATTGCTGCTGTGGCATTCCTGTCAGTCGTGGCATCTAAGAAGCTGCAAACCCATCGAGGAGAAAATAGACAGGAAAACCTCAGGAAAGATGCATCCTGACTTCTGGGTGAATACCCTTTATCTCCAGGACTGAGGGGAGGACAGTCGTGGTCATAGCTGGCCATAGTAGCCAGTCTTGGTGAGTCTGCAGCATGGCATCACCTTGTTCTGCCCCAAAATATGAGATGTTGACAGACAAAAGATGATTTTTTTAATGGTTCTTGCTGCGCCAGGTGTAGCTCAACAATATCTAGTGGCAGTGTGAAGGTAAATTCAACAGGAATAATCTGGGTTTTAGTTAGCTTTGTTCTGAGTTATCTCCTTTAGGTAAAACAGAAAAAAATGGGGATAAAAAGTTTTGGACTAGGGAGCTACAGGTCTGGAGTTGTCCTTTAAATTAAAAGTCTAGGGAGACCCTTCTCAAATTCTGTGATTGTCACTGGGATTTTGGGCTGCTGTGAAAATTCCCACCTAGGAGCAAATTTCCTGAAACCTAGAACAGGACTTGAGTCCCTTATGTTTAGAAACACACAGTCATGTCAACTCATCACAACAGAAGGCCTGCTACATCAACAGCCTGTTTCTTCTTCCAGGTTGCGAGAACACAGGAATACTTCTGTAGGGTTACTTGGTGTGATGGACTACTTGCATTTTTTCTTCAAGACACAAGATTTCGATGATATCAGTGCGGTTTTCCCTATCAAGTTATTTTTCCCCCAATCCTAAACAGAGAAATGTTCCTGTCACCGATTGCTAAGTCAGCAAAAGAAGATGGTTTTTTCCCTTTTCATGAGGGAAGGCGGATCACAGGAGGTGAGGCCCTTGAGTTAAAGCAGGTCAAGGCCAGCAGAGAGCAGTATTTTGTCAGGAACACCATTTCCCCAGGGATGAGGCAAAATAGTACAGTATTTATTTCTCTTAGTTGAAATTGAAATATCTTGCATATATGTTCATAAAAAGTTAGGACTAGAGATTCCAAGGAAATGGGAATGTAATACTGAGTTGGTGTTTTTTTTCTCCCTCCTGTGAAAAGCATTACTCATGTGCATGGGAAAAATCCTGAGGCTGTCCTTGGAAACCCCCTTCCTTCAGCTGCAAACCTGGGATGGAGTGTAGGTGGTTTAAAGAGTTTTGGATCCATTCCCAAAACTGTGTCACACACAGTACTGTGGTCATTCTTAGAATTAAGCCACACAGCCTGAGATTTGTAACAAATTTGCAAGTACGATATCCACATATTGTACATATTACTTATATATAGACTTGTCTCCCTGCTGCAAACCATTCATGTGTAGTTTTTTCTGTGGCCGTCTGTCACCGCACCCTCCCCGTATTCCTGAGAAGGATAGGTAGTTCTGAGGTCCTGTCACTTACCTCGCATGGCGCTTGCTGCTCTCTGATGCCCTCCGCTGTAGTTCTTCATCATTCCTTCCCAAAACTCCTAGCAAGGCAGGACTTGGCATGTACTGCAACTTCTCTGCAGCTGCATCTGTCCCTGGTCAAGAGGGCCATGATCAAACATACCAGACAAATGCTGTTACCATTTTCTTTCCTATGGAGGAAGCAGAAATAACATATTTCTCTATCTCTCCTGTAGATACCCATCAGTTTTTGACAAAGTCATAGAAATTATACACCTTTGAGATGTTTATGCTTCTGGCAATTTTGGTAACTGTATTTGTCCAGTAACTGGACAAATATTTTGGAGGGACAGTTCTATGCTTGTATCATAGGGGGTGTCTCCCAGGAGATGCTGATGATAATTTCCTTGATGGTTGTGGCTATAGTACCACAAACCAGAAAAACCGAGGAGGTCTCTGCTGTTCCTCACTGCTGCTCACAAACCATGTGCAGAAATGAGCTGTAACTTTGGAAATGCTGCCTCAATGTGGTCTTTTCGGTGCCCTACAGGCTGCAGTTCTTCATAAATTTATCATGACCTACATAATTGACCTATATTATATGTCTGTTTGTTAAATAGATTGCACTAATTATAAACATGAATGGGGATGGCTTAGTGGTTATTTATTTATTCTGAGGTGTGTGCCTGCTGTCTCAAATAATGTACAGGAGAATCATGGCCAGATTTTCCTCCTTGCCCTCTCCATATTTGACATGTACCATGGACTGTTGTAATAAAACACGAATAGATTCTGCTTTCAGAGGAAAAAAATAATGTTTTGGTTGCTTTTCTAAGAAAAAAGGATCTGTATGCAAGAAAATTAAGCATGAGGGAGAAAACACAACACAGCAAAATTATCAAGCCCTTGATTTGTAGGGCAGAGAGTAGGGGCTGAGTGTACTTTGCACTTTGGTCACTTTTTTGAGACCTTTCTAGACTGGGAAACAGCATTACTACACCTTGTGGACAGTTGAGTGTTCTATAATGAGTGGGTCTATTTCTCCTTATGATTGTGCCGCACTTGCCAACTGCTGGAGCTATTTGAAATCCAGGGTGCCGTTGAAATGTGCTGAGTTTAGTGGAACCGCACCTGCTCTCAGCAAGTATGAATTTTGCTTTTAACGTTTCAGACTGATATCCAAAGCTTGGCTGATTTGCCTCTAGGGGCAGATTTGGATCAGGGCTTTAAAACAGATGTCTGCTGCCACAGACCCCCTCAGTTGTATTAGTGACGCTGTCAGGCAGTTTCCACTGCCGTGTCCTCATTCAGATAGACAGAGTGTGCTGAGTGTAATCTAATTAAGGAGAATTCCCCAGATTTTTGTTTTGTGTGTGCTATCACTGTGTTTATAACTTTTCCAAATTCATTATAAATGTGCCCATCTGTGGGCTGTCACATAGCACTGACTCCAAGTAGCTGGCTTTTGAGAAAAAATAGGTGGGGAGGATGAAGAGTGAAAACAAATTGCTGCCATTTTTAACTGTTTGCAATTTCAGAAATTGTCCCTTGTGTTTCATGTTAGGGATCAATTTCCAAGCAGTCAAAAATATGTTTTGCCAGCGGGATGGTGGGCAAAGTGTATATTGAAATATACATATTATTCATTTGGTAGGCTGGTTGTTGAGTGGCACAGGTTTGTCTGTTGGAATAGACAGCCCATGCCTTTAACAAGCTTTTGATTCTTGTCATAAAGATTTTTATGATCTTGTCATAATCTTGAAGTCAATTGTGAATATTCCAAGGGAGAAGGAAATAATTTCTCACTTCGTCATTTGGCTTCCCCTGCAGAAGACTGATCCCAAACTCTTCTACGGAGCTTTTAAAAGCTATTATTGACTTATTTATGGTGTTAAGGTTCAGCTTTTGGTAAAAATGCTCTGATTTAAAAAAACTTTTGAACATGATATTTGAAACCCAGAAAAATTTAGCTTCAAGTTTACCTCTTGAGGTTCCCATGCTCCAAACAGGGCGAGATTTGAAGTTTGATTGGATTGCTTGAAACCTTGCCCAGCTGCGTGTTTAGTATCTCCAAGGATGGAGATTCTTGGGGCCCTGTCCTAGGACTAAACAACCCATAAGGTAAAATATATTGTGTGATACCTAACAGGAACTTGCCGTGTTCCAGTTCGTGTTCTTCAGTCCTTGTGCTGTCACTGAAGATCTATAGGAAAAGCCTCCCTTAGTATTCAGCTGCCAGTTAGATTATGACTACAGACAGCAGCTCTGGGATTTCGGAAATTATTTGCATCTTCAGATGATTACTTGTTTTCACACTGTTTAGTTTCATGATGAATTTTCTGTGTGAGTCTTGTGATATTTTCAATGACTATTATGTAAAGCATGTCAGAAGCAATTTAAAGTTATTATGAAAAACAAAAGACTGAAAGTGTCTGTCTTTCCTTAATATTCATAACATTCTTTTGCTTGATATGTGTAGAAATGGAAATAGGGAAATACAGCTGGCTGGCAATACTCCCCTATGTATATAACACATTTTCTTTGTTGAATGTTGCTTCTTGTGTCCTAAGAGACAATTTTGAAGGTGAGTCTCCTGCCTTGAGAAGCATTTTTGGAGATGCTTTGCTGTCCCACTGCCTCTTGACAACAAGTTCACTGGTCTCAGTCCTCCATGTGGAATTGCACTGTATATTAACAATGGGTGCTTAGAGTCTCATAAAGGACAGTGATCCTCAAAGTTACTTCTTGCTCTGAAAAGATATGTACCTCTCATTTTCTAGGAGGTGTCTAAAGTTTTGCGTGTGAAATAATCATTGTGCACCTTGAAGAGAAAAGAATTCTCTGTTAGTTTTATCATGTCTTGCACCAGCTACTGACAAATAAATATTAGTGGTAGCCTCTTGTTAACTTTCAGTTGTCTGTGCTTCAGGAGGTACAGGACTATTCTCCAGTATTTCTAAGCTTCCTTGAAGAAGCAAACTAATTTTCAGTGATTCAGTTCCTATAAATGAATGTATCTTCTAGTGCTCCAGCGATAAATTTGCTGTTGCTTATAAAACACTTGCATGCCAGAGTGAACGCACCAGTGCCTGGATGAATACTTATGATTAGCTCAGAGAAATAAACATTGGAAAAGTCTAACCTTCAACTTGAGGCATTTTAAGACCAGCACCACTTTAAGAATTGCACCTTCAGTAGCACTCACCCTATGCATGCAGAAATGCAGACACTAAAATGCATTAATTGTAAATAAAGTGTAATCTGTTGTGCTGCATTTGTCTTCTCAGTAAATAGGGTCACCTGTCTGTCTTCTAACACAACTTATCAAAAGAAGTCTCTTCTTTCAAAATGTTCTCTTAGTCTCTCTTATGAGCTCAATTACCTTGATTCTGTGATGCAGAAAAATGGTGCTGTGAGATTTCCATCTCTTTCTAGAAGGAAAAGACTTTGATGTTAGGCACCTGTGTGCTGGTTTGAGTCACCTTCATGCTCAACATGAAGGAGAAATTGCATGTTTTGGAAAATGAATAACTGAAACAATCTCTGCTTTTTAGTAGAGTGTATAACCACAGTTGTCTGGAAAGGTGGTGTTTTAACAAGTTAAAATACTTCAGTTGCATATCTCTGTGAATTTGTAAAAGCTGTTTTTTGGTTCAGCTAACAAGCTGAAAATCTCATCAGTTGTGGATTAGTAGTCGAAATGCCCTAGAGGGACCCATTTCTGCAATTTTCATAGTATTGTCTTTGGTGAATAGTTGGGCTGTGGTTTTCAGGCAGTCTGTACGTTGGGTCATGGTGCAGAAAGAAGTTGCAGGGAAGATGGCCCAGCAGAGCAGGCAGGTGTCCTGTGTGCAACCACAGAGCTGGTCCAGAGGGGACTGCTCAACCCCAGGGAGATGGGAGAGGTTGGCTTGCAGCAAAGTTTGTGAGAACAGAGAGAGCTCATTGTTTGTAATCAAAGCCAGGCACTGGAGAGAGTGGGGTGGGAAACGAGACCTTCAACCCTTCTGGAGTGGGCTTGAGGGCTGGGTCACATCAGAGCTACCAGAGAAGCAGAGCACAGCAAAACTGAGGACTTTCCCAGAAGCAGCAGGGGTTGCTTGTGTTAGGGACCACTGCCAAAGGAGATCAGCAGAAACCTGCTCAGTAAATGTACTGGCTGGCCTTCAGTAGTCAGAGGGGCAAGTCCTTCTTGGGGACAATTCAGCTGTTTGAAGAGCACAGCATCCCAGAGGGATGGTGGAATCAATTGCTAAAGTTCCCCTTGTGGAGTAAAGAGAAAGAAAAAGGCATTGGAGTTGACCTGGGACCAACCGTTTGGCCACCACCCATAAAAACCTCTCGCTTATCCTCATGAATAA
Source organism: Anthoscopus minutus (assembly GCA_013399455.1). Lineage (NCBI taxonomy): Eukaryota > Metazoa > Chordata > Aves > Passeriformes > Paridae > Anthoscopus > Anthoscopus minutus. Next base: position 207,902 of record VWYI01026365.1, read on the forward strand.
CAGGGGGTTGAATTTACCAAGCGAAGTGATCGGACCCTGCAGCCTGCTATTCATTACTCCAATTAACAATCAGTTGCCTGAAAAATGGGCCAATCTGTTTCTTGGGGAGACACATAGAAAATCCACAAGGCAAGCCAATTAGCATACCAGTCCTCACTGTCTAGGGAACCTAATTTAGTTAGTTGGTCGATCTAAGTACCAAAATATTGTTGTTTTGTTATGGAGCATATAATGTTTGTTAAAAGGCTGAAATCCCCCGGGACCCATATGCTGCTGATACTCCCTCCGTCCTCCCAAGCTGGCAGAGGCAATAAGGCAAAACTGTTTTGTCCCGCACATGGCCCCTGTATTTTCCTGGCACAACACGGCAGCTGGACGAAGGCAGAACAAACCTTAGCCACCCAGGGTGGGCGGGATAGCTTCCCTCCGAAATAGTTGCACACTTGAGCAAGCCCATTGTCTGCCCAGAAAGTATTTCAACCGCCTCTTACCAGGCAGCCGCGGCTACAAATAGTCCGCAGAGCCAGTGTTTGGACAACCTGTCTGCACAGCGCATTGTGCAGCAGCAATTAGTTTGCAAATTGCCCATTTGCACATCCGCGCATGAATTAGTTACACCGCTCCCACAGGATTTGTTATTCTTATCATTGCTGTTAAGGAAGGCCCATGAATAAAAAAAGGTAATTTGGACGAACGCCTTTCTCCCAACCAGCGCGAAGTTGGAGCCTCTTCCTCGGCGAGGACGGGCAGAGGGTGGAGTCCCTAGGCAGGAAAAGTGTGATTCTGCGGGATGTTGCCTCTTCGTGTTTCTAATTCTCTGGATTAATGCAAGCGTAATGGTGGCACGAATTCTACAAAGTTTTTTGCTCATTTCATAGCTTTTTTTTGTGAAAGAAAACACATTACAGCTGTCAGCTGGTACTGCCATTCCTGGTGCACATGCTCTGTGCTTGCGGATGTGGCCCCAGTCCTGTAACTGAACTGCTCCTTCATTTCTGGAGAAATACCGCGTTGGAATTTTAGCAGTCAAAGAAACACCAGAGCTACCAATATATTCTGATTGATTTAGGCATTACTTTCATTCTGGTTGGAATTTGCTGGAGCTGGTGGACAGTGACATTGGAAGGAAAGGTATCTAATAGAATGGACAGTCCTTCTCAGTGTTCACACCACATATAGTTCTCCAGCTCAAAAATTCAAACTGCACATCACTGCTACCTGTTCAGTAGAAGGACAGTATAGGTGAGGGGTGACTATCTGTTATACATGGGCATTTTGGTTAGATGCTCCAATTAGTCTGTGTGCCTGCTGAAGAGGCTGTACTCTCACCAGCTTTGTTAATTTGTGCCCAGCTTTGAACATACTGATGTTTCTCCACCATCCTCTCACTGTCCTGAGCTGGGTTTCAGCTCAGCTGCTCACCTTGCAGGTCCTAATACAAGTATTCAGGGGCTGCTATATGATCACCTTTTGGACCACTGCATTCCTGCCAGATGTTCAGAGCCTTGGTAGTCCAGTGGCTGAGAAAAGTTATAGAAAAGCAAGTTGTGGTCAGGTGATCTGAATGTCCTGCATGGACATCTGCTTTTCTTCTGGGAAATCTCAGAAGCTGATGTGGTACCTGCTCTGTGGCATTTATGCTTTTAACTTCAAGTTGCCAGAGGCCACATAACAGCAGCCCCCCCAACCCCAACATTTAAAAAAATAAAAGAAAATCCATCTCTGCCTCATATCTTTATGCTGTAGTTTCTGATAATGGCTGTTCTGAGGGTGAATAGTGTCATTCTAACCCACGTGCACATGACACCGTGTATGAACAGCCAAGTTCATAGTTTTTTGGGCTGCTGAAAAATAACATTAGGGAATCCATGATGAAAAAGATGCCCCGTCTTTTTTTACCCAAATTCATCTTGCTTCTGGGAGAGAATGTTTTTTAACCCAAGGCATTTTATTCAACAATTTCTTAGCTGTTTTAGGTACCATCCCAAAGAACTGTCTTCAGTCACCATCTTTTCCATTGAGAGGTAGATGTGTTTTTTGAAAGCAGGAATCTATTTCTGCGAGTGGCTCAATTTGCTTGCACATCTGACTACGCCTTGTGCTATTTAGTGTTGATTTATCACCTTTGCAAATATGATGGAAACTCAGTAACATTTGATGTTTCTTTTCAGCTCAGTGGTTAACCAAAGTCTGCTGGGCTGAGAAAAGGCTGATGTTGATTTGAGGATTTAGCAGTCAAATAGATTGAAAACTTGCCGATATGGGCACAGCCAATTTTGTATTACACTCATTTCTATTTAAACCAGAATGAAATAAACCTCCTTTAAGAAGCTGTAGTAGTATTTTATCAGCATGTTTGCAAAAGGGTCATTTGTCTGTTCTGAAACCATAAAAAACAGGGCTTCCTGCTGCTGTGTTAGCTCTCCAAAATTCTTTACACATTGAGTTACCTACTTTTCCTCCTTGTTAAAGTAAGCAGCAGGTAGTCATAGTCACCTGCAGCTTTCTCCAAAAGGTGTGACCACTGCTTCTTTCCTTGTTTGAAGCTGCGAAAGTTTATTGGCTTAAAGAAAATTGCTCTGAACTGTGAATGGTAGCTCAACAATCAGTGTCTTGTGGGAAGGCCAGCTAACAAACAAGAGGTATGTTTGCTCTTGGTAAAAGTAGGAACTTCCTTCTTTCTTTGATTCTATCAGCCACAGTTTATTTCAGTGCTTTTTATTTCAGTGTCTGTCCTTGCCACTTCCTGCCTGCTAGTTGGTAACCATTGGTGTCATGACTTCCCTGGAGCTGCTGCAGTGTAAAGCCATTGTGCCTGTGATCCTAAGTCTCACCCTGCTGATGATCCTCAGATCTGAGGAGCTCAGGCTATGCATGGGGTAAAAAAGGACCAGGATGCAGCTTTCATGCTACAGGCCATTTCTCTTCAATCATAACTGTGGTCCAAATACTTTGGGGAATGGGTAACTGCTGCATTTTATTAAAGACATGCAACAGAAATAATAATCGGATAAAAGGATCATTTATTGTCAAACGATTATGGAGCTGCATTATGTGATTTCATATCTTCTCCTTCAAAATCTCTGCATTTCAAACCAGCTTGTGGTTTTACTCTGTGCCATTAACACTTTGGTATTACACAGGAGTATATTTCACATGGCAATTCAGTGGGATATGGATTATGTTATCAGGAAATAAATAAAATTTTCTCAAGTTGGCCTTGCTTCTGCTGGTGGTAATCATGAAATTGTCCTTAAGCTATGGCAGAGGATTGGATTCTTAAAAACTGGATAGAGAAAAATGCTTTTAGAGTGATTTCTTTACAATAAAAACATGATAGTCTTAAAGCTAACTGATAATCTTTGTGAGTCCATTCCATGCGAAGCAGGAGAGCAAATAGATTCCCAGTTGGTATAAGTCATAATAGTCCTGTTTGCTGAGAAAGCTGGGTCAGTCCACAGCAGCTGAGGATCCAGACCTATGACTGAAAGAAACCTTATCTTGCTGGCAAAACAACGGAAAAGATTGTAACAGGATTTTGTGAGGACAAATAGTATTACAGAGCAAATAAGATGGGCTGGTGACCAAATAGGATGGTCATTTGTCATTTCTCAAATTTTTTTTAATTGGAATATGCACCAATAGGGACAAGTTGTCTCATGGAGCCACTGGGGGCTGTTAACCTTTTTTTGTACTGTTTAGTACTGTTTAGTGTCTACCACTGTAGTGGAGTTAGGCTCATGAATGGCACATATTTAATAACAAAACTCCTGAGTTAATCTCCTCTAGAGGTCTGCGTGACATTACTAGCTGTAATCTAGCCCTTCCAGGTTATTGTCAATGCACTTACGGGCATAAAACCTTCTTTGGGAGAATTAGGTATTTTCTCATTATGCATGCCAGTGGCTTTTCACTGAATATCACTCAATTTCCATGAAAATCTCAGTTACTCCGGTGAGTTGTAGTTTACCTAGTCTATAAAATAGAATCTTCAGAATTTTCTACTGATCTGTTTTCTACCTACCTCTGAATTAGTCAGGTGAAATACTCTCTGACGGACTGCTGGAAAGTGAAAGTAGTTTGTCTTTGGAACAGGCAGATGCAGGATGTGCTTGAGGAAGGAAATGCTGCGAGCAGATGAGTCCCTGCTGTATGTGGAGTCATTTCAGGACAACGGCCTGGTAGTTGAGGCATCCATCCATTTCTGTTCCTTCCTCTGCCTGCAGGACCTCGTTGCCATGTGTCCTGGGAAAATGTGCGGCTGCTTTGGCTTACCACTGACCAGCTACTTAAAAGGTGTTTAAGGTTACCACGGTTGTATGTAGACACCTAAAGTCTAAGCCCCAGGCAGCCACAGTCTATATTGGATCTCAGCTCCTGTGACAGAAGTAGTGCTTCATTTCTCTGCCCTTGGGTGTCCAGACTTAACAAACTCTCCAAGAAAGGGACCTTCTCTTGCTTTTCTTGTCATGCTAATCATGAACAACCACAGCACAGAAACTGGAGTCACTGCAGCAACTGCATTGCTCTGTCACCCCTCCTTGTGCCACAGATGCTTTACTGATCTTGTCCTCGTCTGGGATATCTGGGAATGCACAGCCAGCAGGGCTGTTCTGGGGTTGAATGTCCAAGCACCTATCCTCTGCCCTGGGAGGCAGGTGCTGACCAGTGCCAGCTCTTACACTCCTTGCAAGGTGGAGCAGGGAAATCAGGTCACAGTAGAGAGGGGTTGCAGTTTTGCCATCTGCAGAAAAGTTTGTGGAAGTTTGACATGCTGGATCACTGGCAGGTGTCCAAGGCACTGGGAATATTGGAGAGTCTTGTCCCTACTGGGTTATGAAAGGTAAGGAGAACTTTTCTGGCAGATGACATCTCCAGTCAGGTCCTGCCTGTGCCCATCTACAAGTGCAAACCAGTGTTGGTCATGTGCTGCCCAGATTTTGTGTTGCTGAAATGTTTGTGTATATGGAAACCTTTGTGGAGATTGTTGCTGAGATGTGATCATGTGCCAAACTCTGCAAAACCAAAATGGAACAAGCTGGTGCATTCCCATTTCCCACCATGACTTGATCATGGAGGAGAAGCAAGGTGGGAGATGTTATAGTGTTTAGTACTGTGGCTGTATTGTGAATAAACCCTCTCTGCTCCAATGTACAGGAACACAGGACAGACCTGGCAGGGGTCTCCATGTCCTCCATCTTCTAGAGAGCCAGTTGTCCAAGAGATCACTGAGAACTCATGGCTAAGCTGGAAATCAAATTGAAGCCTCTCAGGTGCTTGAGACACGTTGCTTCCACCTTATCTTTCTAACTAGCTCATCTCAGGTCCTGTGCGTTGTTCAGCTTAGGGGTCTGCCCAACACTGGGGAAATCCCAGACTGATCTATGTTACTCCTGCCAGCTAGTTCTGTTTTACTTTAAATCCATTGCTTTTTCTTTTCAGAGGCTTGTTCAGTGGGGCGTGGTTTCAAGAGGGGCTGAAATGCCATCACATTCTGTATCTTATGAGAGGAAGCGTAATTAAGCCACCTACCTCTTAAACACACTGCCCACCTTTGAAAAATCAGGGAAAGCCACACCAAGGGTTAAACACTTTATTTAGATGGCTTTGTTTGTTACGTGTGTGCTTTGCTTGTTCTGAGAATTAACAGAAGATAAGCTAGAAGTTCATTTATAAGAGTATTAAAGGATAATTATGATGGAGTAAATGCAGCAGGTCAAAAGGCATTATGATGAACAGAATCATAATATAGGGCTTGGGAAAATAAGCTAAAATGTACAACGCCTAACATCACTCACTGAGTGCCACAGAAAGTGTTCCTCCTTGCAGTTTCTCTCTGCTTCTTCATTCTCACTCTAAATTAAAGTACCTCCATTAGCACTCTGCTATTTGGGCATGAATATGCCATGATAATCAATTGAAGTAACTTAAATTAAACTTTTGAGCAGGCATAAATATGTGACCTTTTAATATCAACGAAATGATAAAAAAGATTTGGTAGGAAATCTGTTTCAATCAGATTAGAGGAGAAGTGGGTAAAGCTGATTACAAGCCCACTAAACACAGTATTTGGGCAGTATTTGTTCAGAAACAATAGCGTTAATTCTACTTTAACAAGTATTATCTGGAAAATCAATAATTAATGGTAACCCATTATCAACTTGTAATTTAGCACAGAGATTAATTTGGTGGAGAAGTGAAAGCGAGTGGACAACCTGCTTTTACTTGACCTGTCAGGCTGATGGATTAACAAGTGACAGTAGGGCTTCATATTTTTTAAAGGAGAGGTGGTAGAAATAAGTCAATTTGGTCCTCTTGCTGTTTGGCACCCCCTTGCCCTCGTGGCTCCTCAAGCTGTGCAGAAGAGCTGCCTTTTGCAGCCAGGTCACTGCAGCTGGAGGGATAACATCTTTAGTTGCATTCAGTCCTGGGACAAGTGGAACATTACCCCCAAATCCACGGGATGCATGGAGAGGGACAGACAGAGGAGGGAGAAGGTGCTGTTTGTAGGTGGTGTGAGCATGTGCAGCAGCATAACCTTGGCTTGGCTTCCTTCAAGGGCATCTCCTTCTTTAACAGCTTCATGCAACTCCCTGCATACCAAAGTGCCCCCTACCATGCTTCCTTCCTTGACTGACAGGACTTGTAGCAACGTGTGGTAATGCACGTGAGCAGTCAGATTTTCCTCAGCTATCTTTCCTCCCTTCCCCTTACCACGTCAGCTTTGTTTGAGGAAACAACCCTATTTGTGGTCTGCGTGGTGCTGGGACTCAGATGCTGCCTCTGTGGGGGGGGGGTTTGGAAGTGGTGTGCATAATTTGTCGCTGCATTGGGTCATTGCAACAGATGCCAAACAGATGATGGTTTTGTGAAGACAACATTCTTCCAGAAGATACAGGTGTCCTGATCAAGGATCTGTGCGTGTGTACATGTGCATGATTCTCTCAGGGTGTCTCTGTGTGTGTTTGCTGAAGCCAGGGCAGGCTTTTAGAAGAGGAACATCGATAAATTTCAAGTGGGCAGCAGTGAGCCACCACTTCTACCACGCTGTTGGTCTGCCTATCTCCTTCTTCTGGGCAGAGTTTCTTTGTACCCAGAGCTGAGTTACCTACCTGGTTTTGGGCAGAGTGGGATGCAGTCTGTGGGCTGTAGTGGTTTATGAGAGTAAGAGGGTAAAAGGAGGTGGGTTGAGGACAGTGGAATGCAAGAAAGCCAGTTCTAGAGGTCTTGTAGAGTCCCTGGTGTAGCTGAACATGGCTCTGTAGTCACCCACAAGTGGGATGCTCTCTGCTTTGCTCAAAGGCACTGGTCACAAATGACAAGCAGTGGCCTTTATATAGAAGAGAGGCAAGTGTGCAGGAATACATCACCTCTTTTAGCAGAGTTAGAGCTGGAAATAGTGACCTCTTGGGCTGGCCTCACATTTCCCACCAAACTTGCCCTCACTCTTGATGTGGGTGAGGAACACCATGGCAAGATGAGAAGCCCAAGAGCTGTCCTTGTGTCTCTGTTTCCACTGGCTGCATTCTCCGTTTCTGAGATGCCCTGACAGGGCAACTGGAAGGCTGATGTCCTGACACTGGCTGGACACAGCTGGCTCTGGGGCACAGGGTGCAGCTGGGTGGTGATGGGGGGTTTCATGACAGTCAGCAGGGTGGGATGCTCTCAGCAAAGGGAACAGATTGAAGGCAGATTGTGCGGGTGAAGTAGCACCGTGCTACATAGATAGGGAGTGGCTTCAGAAATGGCATTTAATCATTCAACATTAACACAAGACATCTGTCACCACCCTTGGCAGTGATGGTGCTACACAGCAAAACAATATGTTCTGGTGCTCCTAATCACAGGAAAAACACTACTTTTTTTGCGGAGAGTTCTTTTAGTGCCCGGCACAAATCCTTCTATTTTATTATAGCAATCCCAGCCAAATCCTCCAATAAATGGAGTTTTTATTAATGTGCAGCTGTTGAATGAGAAAAAAATAAAACTCAGAAATAAAAATGAATCCCTGAATAATCAGGCTGATCCCATGCAGTAAGAACAAACAGGCCAACCACATACTTACAGCTTTTTGGTATTATTTAAAAATATGGTCAGGGCTTTTCTTTCCCACTCTATTTCTTTTTACACAGCCCTGATTAGATTTTGCTCAGGAAGATCCAAGCCACTTCTGTGAGCTGGAAATGCAGCCAGGAGTGAGAGGAGCTAGGATGAGGGTTACATCCAGTATCTGTGCCTAATATTTGCCTGCTATCATGGTCAGGAATTTGCTTCAGCCAAGGAAGAGAGTGGCAGGGTGGCAGGATGCCCAAGGCAGCTGGGGTTTGGCTTTGCAATGACGGATGCTCTTGCATAAAAGAACAGAAGAGAGTGTCAAAAAAAGCAGGGTGGGAAAAGCTAAGCAACAAAAATCCTCTGACCATGGCAGCTCTCAGCAGAGGATGGTATGGTTTGCTTTAACTAGCTGCTGTTTGGAGCTCTTTGCCTTGACTTTGAGCTTGCCAGGTGAAATGCTGATCAAAAGTGCTATTTTGCAGCTAAAAATGAAGGAGGAGTGATCCTGTGGTGATGTGGTGGGTGAGGCAGGTGCTGAGTTGGGGGAAAGAGCAGTGCTCACCCTGATTGTAGCCCCAGGTCCTTTCCCTGTGCATATGTCCTGCCCTGCCAAAGCATCTGCAAGCTCTGTGTGATGAGTGGACAGGCCTGCCAGGAGCAGAACAAATCTCCTTCCTTTATGCTCGCTCTTGCTGCCGGGAAATCTGGTTCAACCCTGCTCCACCCACGGCCCAGTGATGCGACTGCACGCGTGATGGAAGCTGGGCTAAAGCAGGTCCCAGGCTCCAGTCCAGCTGGCAATACAGTGACCATCCAGGGCTGCTCCCTGATGGCTCTGGCCCAAAGGAGAGTGCTGAGTGAGCAGAGATGTAGAATTGCTGGAGCTGCTGTCAGATGTGTGCAGGTGTATGCAGGTGGCTGAAACCTCGGACACCCCATGGGGACTAACCTAGAGTTAAACCTCCAACAGGAGGGCAAAGCCAGCATGGGAAGCACCCCCAGAGCCAACAGGGCTTTTATGCTGCCCAAGGCACTGTGAGGCTAGCTGTGGCCATTGGGACAGTGCCTGTCACCAGAGCCAGACCCTGATCACCCAGGGGTGCAGCCTAGCTGATGTGAGGCAGGAGGGAATGTCCTGAGCAGATAGCACCCTGTCTACGAAATGGCACGACCATCTCTGCTATTCATTCTGATTAAATTCAAGCCAAAGTAAAGCCCTAATTCTTCTGATTAAAGCTTAGAAGTTAAGCTCTTTGGACAGGATGTGTGCCTTGCCCTGTGCTCTCCTAAACCACTTTGTCCATTCCATGACAAGACACTAACACACTCCTATATGTTTCTTCTCAGACACTCCTGATGCCCAGTCCAGAGGGTGTATGATGTGCCTGGGACCTCCCTCCACTTCTGTCTGAGTACCGGTATTTATATGTGGTCATTTGGCTATTTTGGAAGCAGGGAAGTAAAAGTAACTGCTCCAGGCAAAGCAGAGATCCAAGTCTGCCGGGGTTCATCCTTTACAGATTGGACTTTTCCTAGAGGAATTGCACTGGGAGAGATGCCTCAGCCCAGGCATGGGTTGGGATATTACAGAAATGCTGTTACCTCAGGTACTCTACAAGCATGGGATCAGCCTGCTGATGGCACCCTGCAGGAAGTGGATAAAAGGCAACAAACGTGGTGATTTAGGGCATGGGGCACAGGACCAGAATTGACACTGTTTTAGCCCACATTTATAGGTAGTTTACCTAGGGCAGCTCTGTTACGAGGCTTTACTTGAGTGCTCTGTCCCCTGCTTGTCTGCTCTGCAGGACTTTCTGAGGATGTGGGATAGGAATGTGGATGAGGCTCGCCTGCGTCACACTTCCCTTTAAGGAGAAGCTCCTGGCACCTGCTGGGACTTGCTGGGCAAGACCTGGGCTGCTGGGGTTTCAGCAAGGTCTGGGGACTCAGGGACTCGTCCTTCACAGATGCTCAGCTTCATACAGGGCATCTAGGAAACTTGTCTTGAACATCTGGCATGGGGAAGCTCTCCCATCCTTTCCTCCTTTGCCCCACAGCCAGAGGTACAGCCTGGTATTGTTTGTCACAGATCAATGCATTTACCCATGTGGAAAAATGTCATTACCACCAGGGCTCGGCTTTTCTTTCCCCTTGAACCGCCCCTGCTGTGCTGGTGAGGGGCTGGCTAATTGCCTCTTTTCTCAGGTTGCCCCTGGGGATGGCTGCCCCACAACCTGCTACACAGCTCAGCTGCACTCTCAGGGCTTCCCCCAGCCATAGGGGCTGCTTTGACAAACAAATGAACACTCAGCCACTGTGCAGGACCATAGGGCTCTTTGTTACATCCCCTCCTGTGAGCTAAAGAAACAAAGAGGGGATCACTTAAAAAGAGAGGGAAGGGCGGATCATGGGCTCCCAGGCAGGAGCGGAGATGCAGGTAACCTGACTGTCTGCACATCCTGCTGGGATGGCCCCCAAAATAAGACTGAGGCACAGATTTCCCGCCCTGGGCAGACAAGAGCCAGAGGGAAGGGTATTTCTCAGGATTTCTGCTGTCACTGCTGTGTGCTCACCCCTCAGGAGTCTGGGGAGTCCTTTGGCTGGAAGAGCTCTGCAGGAACTGCAAAGGAGGCTGAGCTCGGGATGTTGAAGGAAGCTGGTGACCAGGCCTGATAGAAACCGGAAACTTTCTAGGTATCAAACAACAGGAAATAAGAGCTTTCACTGCAATTTCCAAATAGGAAGAAAATGCATTTGTTCTGCCTTCAAAATCCATCATAACCTCAAGCCAAAAGGGAAAACTGCAGACAATAATCCCAAAAAGAAGAGATCTATTTCTTCCTCTTATTACTTTTCTTCCTCATCTTTTTCCCAGAGTGTGACATAGCCAATAAGTCCTGTTTGATATGATTAAATAATTATTCATTGTCAGCAACATTCAATCTGTTCATTTTGTACAGTATGTTCCCTTTTGGCATCAAAGCCCACCTTGACTATGTTAGAGGAATCCTGTCAAAGCGAAACCCAGGAGCTGGTAGAAAAGCTGGAAAGTCCTCTGTGCTAAAATCTGTCCTTTATTGTAGAAAAATTAGCTCCCCAAGAAAATTTTCAAGTTTTACAACTCAGTGTTGCCAGTGTAAGAGAATAAGGAAGATGGTATAGGAGTGACATTGATGAGGGAAAGGCTGAGCTATAAAAGGAGAACAAGGAAGGGGAAGCCCCACATGTTTTGAAAGATTCCCTTTCTGTATCTAAAAAGAAAATTGTAGAATGCAGTGTCAGAGCACATAAAAACATCCCTGGGTGTGTGGAGGAAAGCTGGGCAGAAACAGCTCTCCTGCAGGGTCAGGTACAATGGGTGAAGTGAGCAACAGGAACGCTTATCTGTATTTCTCACATCAAATAATATGGTTGCCTACAAAGATGAGACAGGCAAGCACATGTGCCTTCAGCCTTCTGAGAAGGAGGATCCATGCACATGAATATATTTATGTTATTTATTTCTTATTTCTACAGGTTCTTGAGACGGTCTGTTTGGGACAACATAGTTTGGATAAAAGAGTCAATTGCTTGTGTATTGTCTGATGGGATTTGTGAGACTGTCACATCAGTCTTCAGTTAAAAGACCCCAATTTAGGTCTCCTAGGAGTCCAGTTGTCAAAGAGGAAGAGGGAGAACACTGTGAAACTCATTAATGACTTATCTGGTCTGTCTGAAAATGGATGGTTTCTGTTGGGAAGCCATGCTTCAAAACCTCCCTGCTCAGCTGTGGAGTTGAGATAGCTGGGAAAACCCAAGTGCCATTTGTCACAGCAAGCCCAGGCCAGCGCTGAGAAAGGGATCTGGACCTCTTTGCACAGCCAAAACCTCTGAATTCACCTGCAAGTAGAGAAACCCCATTTCAGCACCTGTTAGCAATCAGGAGAGCCAATCTAGAAAGACATATTATGGGGAAGTAGTGAGAGTAGCCTGTGTGCTGGTGTCCCCTGCTTTAATTAGGTTCGTTTCTTTCATGGCAAGTGCTGTCATACCAAGCTGAAAAATCAATACCATATGGCACAGCACTCAGATAGCAAACTTGGAGATTAATTAAAGGAGAAGGGCTTCTGTTAGGTCTCAGAGCACAGCGCCTATGATTAGGCATGGCTGAACTGGTTTGGAAATGCAAAGGCTGGGCAGTACCAGAGCTGCTGAGCTGGATGCTCTGCCACTCTGGGGTCAGAACAAACTGCGATCTTCCTTTCTTTACTCTCTGAAATCACTGTTTAACATACTTTCCTGGATTTTCCTGTGTCTTGCTTCCAGGCCTGGGGAAGGAGGTGCAAAGGGAAGCATTGTTCTGGAAGGCTTCTGCTTGCTGAGGTGCTGGGTATGAACGTGGAACGTACCTGGGGACTTTACTCCTGGGCTGGGAACTGGGAAAGCCATGGGAAGCAGCAGAAAGGAGGAGAGGAGAGGAGAGGAGAGGAGAGGAGAGGAGAGGAGAGGAATCTGTTGCTTGGGAAGTTTCATTTTCAGGGTACAGATCAGAGTGGGACAATGTCTACTCCTCTTTTGGGAGTTGCTGATTTAATGAATTTGGCAGCTATTGTGTGTGTTTGGGACCCTCACAGCCGCTTTTCTTCTGCCGATACTTTCTTTTCTTTTCTGCTTTAATGAGTGTTTCTCTAATTGACTTGATGATTTCTGTTTAATTAGCACATTTTGGAGGAATGATAAAAAATAATAAGATAAAGTAATCAGACAAGCATAGTGCAAAGGAATAATACCTCCTTTGTGGGGCTAATTGGAATGGACAGTCCATCAGCTAGTTTGGGGCTCCTCACAGTTGGATATTCCCAGCCAAGTTGTGCCTTGTGCCCAAAGCTTCCAAACACCCACACAGACCCAGCTTTGGTAGTCATTTCAATTAGCTTTAATGAGCTGTGAATGAGCACCAAGGAGAACCAAGTCTGGGCCTGACCTGTTTTGCCATTGTCCAGGTTTTGCTTAAGGCTGTGGCAGCAACGTTTGCCCAGAACCGGTGTCTGGTGCCAGTTCCTGGGTAGCACCAGGCAGAGCATCTCCTGGGAGGGCTGTATCCCAGCTCACACATCCTGTATAGGACAAGAGGGAGTTGCTGCCCACGGGGCTGTGAGATGGACAGATAAATGGTTCTAGAAAGCAACAAGTTTGGCAGAAGCAAGAAGGAGGGGGAAGCAAAAAGAAGCAGCTGAAGGAGCAACCAGAAATCGGAGCTACCGCCGTTGTGCCTACTCTGGGTTTCCTCCTGAACACTGTCCCTCCTGTTCCCATATATACACCTCTGGAACAAGCCCCAGACTCCTCCCTAGGAGCAGGATCAGTGCTTTCCATAGGCTACATCACCTATAGCTCCTTGGACATACACAGGGTGAGCTCAGCTTGCTTGCCAGCTGCCAACCACGCTTACAGTTGATGTTGTAGGTGTAGCACCTTGATGGCCATTTGTTTGCCCTGTGTTGGCTAGGAATTAATTAGGAGATGGGCTCCAGGCTGCTGTGACAGCTGTCTGCGTGCGGCACTTCCCAGCAGTTTGATTAAATCTGTGACACTCCAGATGTGAGCGCCCTGTGCAGCGGCACATGGTTTGCTCTTAAACTCCACTTAAACCATGACTGCTCTTCTGGTTTTAATCAAAGGCAAATGCCTTAAGACAGAAATCTGTGCAGAGGAATTAGTAGGGATGTCTCTGGGGCGTGTGGAGTGGGACATGGAAAGGGACCCCTCGTGCCAAATTAGGGCTGACAACACTTGCAATAAGCTGAGCTGGCGATGCTACAGCACTGAGCAGGTGGTTCGTGGCCAGCTGTGGCTGTGCTCACCCTGCAAACCCTCTGCTTTACCCACATCCAGTCAAGCTGCAAACAAAGCACTTCCCACGGTGCAGGGGGCACAGGATCCCTGATTCATTTAACCTGTTCACACTGCCTGCCTCTGCAAATCCATCACCCCAAAATGGATGGTACATGGTAGCTACATATACCTATTCCTTACTGGCCAGGAGTGCACACACAATCCACCACTGAGACCTGCTGCAGCCTGAGGAAAGCTTCATTGCCTGTAGTTCAAGGAGGAGACTCGGCTGTAACTTAGATGCAGGGATTTAGCCTTGCAAAACACAAGGGTGACTGGCTGCAACACCCCCCTCCTTTCTGCCTTCTCCCCTAGCTATGGCCTGTTTCTCAGTTCCTTTTCACCCACGTGTCAGAGGCAATACTTTCACAACAGCCATCACTTCCTCATGTTCCCAGCAGGATGTGGAGGATGCAGAAGAAAAGCCCTCCTTCTTCTGTCCACACTTATTGAGGTTCCCACTCTTGCCAAATTGCCTGTGTTGCCATCAGCTGGCTGCTCACCCTGCTGCACTCCACTTCTGGGTCACCCTGCGCCTATGCAAGGCCCACCATAGCCACTAGCAGGCTGGCTGAGCTTGCCCTACACAGCAAGCAGGTGCCTGAGGGCTGTGGTGCCAGCATCATCCCTGGGGAGCAGGCTCCAACCTGCTCCTGTGCTGGTGTGCCAGGAGCTGATGCAGGTGCGGGGGTGTGGAGCTGGGGAGGAGAACTGGGCTCTGACTGCTGGTGCAGGTACAATGGATGGGTGTGCGGTAAGAGCTGGGCTTTTGGAGACAGGTTCTCCATCCAGCCTGGGGCACAGGCCTCTTCAACCCTGAGCTGTCTGAAACTCTCAGATAGTCCTTTATTATTGACTGATTCATATCTAAACCAGGGAGGTGAAAGCTGACTTATCCCATTACTAATCCCCTAAACCAGACCCTTCAATACCTTCTCCATACTGCCTCCTCCTCATTGCTACAGCAGGTGGTTGCAGGCTGAGTGCACATCCTTCTGGGGCTTTCCCTGAGCCCCATGGTGAAGACAGGGACTCCAAAAACCCACCAAAATCTGGCTCTGGAGTTATCACCGAGGGGATGCTGCATGTATTTGCATGTATCTGTAATCCCCTAAGGACTTGCAAGGCTTGTTTCTGGGGTCTCTTCCAGGCATCCATCCCGTCATGTGTGCCCTCCATCCTGTAGGTCATGGCAGGTGTCTGACATGGTGGTGGAGCAGCCATGGGGAGGAGGGCACAACTTGAGGACTGTCCCACCTTGCAGGGTCCCTAGTCCTTCTAAGTGCAGCAGGGATGGGGGTGCTCCACCATCAGCTGCAGGCAGCACTCAACCCCTGGGACATGGGACTGCACCAAGGCCAAGGTTCTGTGACTTCAGACTGCTTTGGTAGAGCCCCATGGAGCTTCTGGCTGCTGGGGCACCTTGAGGCTGCTGGGCCGGCTGGCACAGGCACCCTGCCCATGGAGGAGGGGGGCAAACCCCAGGAAAATTAGAGCAAGGGGCGATGTTTGATGTTCTGCTCTTTAAGCGATTAATAATCTTTCGGCGTCGGAGAATCAGCTGAAAATCTTCCTTAGAAAATAATGAGCAGAGAAACATTTACTGATTAGTCTAATCCCAGCTAATCCTATCTGATGAGCATATATCAAGATATCCTTTAACTGATTTATTGTCCAAAAGACTGGTGGAGATGCCCGTCTTCACCATGGCTGGGGGAGCTGGGGTGGCACCAGGAGTGTCCCCACACCCCATTCCAATGTCTTGTCCTGGCAGCAGGTATGTCCCCATCCCCCAGGGCACGGCCTCGGTCACCCTCGCCCTGGGCAGCAGCGCCATATCCAGGCCACCTTGCCAGCATGGGGAGATTTAATCGCTATTTCCATTTCTGCATCTATCGGCTTTCTCTTGGGTTTGAGCTTTTATGTTTCATAAACTGATTAGGAGCAATTATACGTGCTTTATCCCCAAACTTTCCAAATGCCTAGGCCATATGCATATTTAAGGCTTCATCATCTCTCCCAACAGCTCAGCCTCAATGTAAACTGCTGAAATCAAGCTGATTCTGGGACAACATCAAAAATTAGGGTTTTAACCACTAATATCTGCTCAAACAGGAAATTTGTTGTGGGTGGTGGCCGGATTATGACTTCTAATTACTGTGGCAGATCCTCCCTGCCTAGCAGTGAAAGTCTCCCATTCCAGGAAAACTGCAGCAAAACCACTCTGGAGAAGCGAAGATACCCCAGGGGGTCCTGGGATGCTCTGTGCCTGGGCAGGGGGCAGCCCTGGGTGGGGATGCCCCAAGCATCCCTTCATCCTCAGCACATGAGTGTCTCGAATTGGTGGCTTGGGAAGTGTGACCACACTCCTACACCTCCCATTCCCCTCACACCCATTTGCCTTTCTTGGTGAGAAGCACGATGGTCCAGAGGGTCCCCCCCCGCCAGCCTCCAGCGCCGGCCACGGCAATTATCCTAAATGAAAGTTATTGTTCTGCTAATCCTGGGAACAGCTTGCGATGGGAGATTTGGGTCTTTCTTTAATAATGCAAAGTTAATGCGGAGTCCCCTTGTAATTATCTTTATCAGAAGGACCCTTGGTTAATCTGACCGTCCAATGAAGGCCTGGATCAGGCGGCCCATGTAAGCCGGTTGTAAATCATTTCCATCAACAGATGAAGGGAAGGAGGAAAAAAATTGCAGCCCAGGTGCAAGAATCTGGGAGCAAAAGGGAGCACACAGGCCAGGCACCTCGAGTTGGCCCTGGCCCCAATGACAAGACACCTGGGGTCAGGGAGGGTCCTGCCCAACAACCCTTGCCTGTTCCCATCCCTGTTCCCATCCCTGTCTCTACAGTGCTGAGTCCAGTGGGATGTCCCATCTCGGATGGGGAGCTGAAGTGTCTTGGGCTGGAATGAGGGTACTGGGGAGTGCACTGCCAGGCACTGGAAGAGGGGATATGGGGACATAGAGATATAGCAGGGGGTTCCTGGGAGGAAACCTAGAGAGGGAACCCAGCGGGATGTGAGGGGGATTTATAGGGGATGGGGGGAACAGGGTGACCAGGCCGGACCGGGACAGGCACTGAGAGGGGGTCCTGGGGAGGATCTGAGCAAAACCGCAGGGGACTGGGCGGGGGCTAGTGAGCACCGAGGGCGGGGGCCGAGGGGAGCGGAGGGAGGGACAGCGAAAAGGGGCGGCGAGGGGCCGGGCGGTGGCCTGGGAGGGACAAGGGA
>VWYI01026365.1:232521-249110 GCA_013399455.1 Anthoscopus minutus
CTGCTGGCCCGGCCGCCGCCCTGGGAGTACCCGCGGGCCGCCCGGCGCGGCCTGGCCGACGGCACCGCGCTGCTGGCCCCGGCCTTGGCCTTCAACCTGGGCTGCGACCCCGCCGCCGCCTCGCACCTCCGCCTGCAGGTAAGCCGAGGCCAGGGGTCCCGGGAACCGGGCTAGCGGCAGCCACGGCTCACGGTGCGCCCCGTCCCCTCCGCAGAGGTACGAAAGGACCGACGCCGCGGGTGGGAAGGGCAGCCGCTCCGTCCTGTCTGTGCCCCCGTTCGCCAAGGAGCTGCATCTGGAGATAGTCTGCTCGCCGGCCTACAGCACCCGGGGAAGCTACGACTGCGTGCTCTACAGGCACTTCAGAACACCGCGGTGAGCTGAGCGGGGCGGACACTCGGGGTGAAATCGTGAGACACACTCTGTTATGCCGCGCGCTGGGGATGTGCGCGTCGACACGCCCAGTGCGGGTGCTGTGTGGTCTTAGAATATCCCCTTGCACGTCCTATCAAGAGTGTGCTTTGCTTGGACAGAACACTTACTGTCCTGTCCTTCAGAAATCGTCTTCAAGGCTCCTGCCTCATGATCCACCATCCAGTGCTCACAAATGCTGCCCACAAACCTCTGTTGTGGGCTGTGTTTATAATCTCAGTTTCCAGCTGAGTAGTCTGGAATGTGGATATGTTGCCACCTTCTCTTCTGATGCCTCTACCTGGGCATCTTTCTTGTGGCTGGTCTAAGCTATCTGTTGGAATTATCTCCACCTATTCCATAGATAAGGTGGAGATTTTGTCTGAATGAGACACTGTAAGGGTGTTCATCTATACAATTCCCAGAAGGCTCCCTTTTGTAGTCTGGATACACCTGGTTGCATCCATTGCTTGCCAAATCTTTCAGTGGCTATTGATAGTTTTATTTACAGGCATGGAGTGAGTCAGTATGAATAGATACATTCTTTTCTGTAAAAACACTTGTGATGCAGGGCAGGGAGGGCACACAACCAGAAGGATTTATTTTTTCACTGGTTAAGCTCTTTGGATTTTTTGTAGGCTGGTCCAGGAGGGAGACATCCTGTGTGTCCCAACATTTGGAAATGCTGAATTTATAGAACTAAATGCAGACAAGTTCCTAAGGTAGGTGTCAACAAACTGTGGCTCCATTACTTGATACCAGAAGAACAGAGATACTTATCCATGATAGACTCTCTTGAAATTAGACAGTTTATTCCATTCTGATCTGTCCCTGGATTCTAGCATTTTATCTGTGTCTTAATATACTGGGAAGAGGGAAATGTTTTTGTTGGATTATGGAGGGCTGCAGCAAGAAGGAGGCTTCCATTAGTTCACTCAAATAGTCAGGAAGGAAAGAAAGGAAAAAAAAAGAGGTAGAGCAACTGATGATGATAAAGAGTGAAGAGGAAGGGGTGGCCTGAGGACAGTCAGAGCCACATAAAGCAAGCAAAGTGGGAACTGGGCTTCTCAGCTTGTGACAAACAACAAAATGTGAATATAACCCCTAGGAGTTCAAGTTAAAATAACTTTATATTTGGCCACCAATTCTGCCTTTCTTGGTTTTGCTCATGTGGCTTTGGAACACTTGTGCTAAATGGGAGAATGTCCCCTTTGTATCAGGATATGGGTGCTCACAGTGGCATTCCCAGCATTCACATTGGCTGGTCCTTGTGGATACTGCAAGAGGACAAGAGTATCTCTGTTTACCTGTGCTTTTCAGCTGTCTTCTCTTTGACATTTATATTGTTCCTTCCTTCAAGATGTTGGCTCAGCAGTTTAGGGTGCTTGTTTTTTCCCCTTAGGTGGCCAGAGCTTTATTTCAAGGCAAAGAAGATTGTGGGCATGATGGAAGATGAGCAGTCCGAGGGTTACCTGGTGGACACCCAGAACACGTCTCTCTATCTGGTGAGATGTTGGTAGAGAGAGATCTGAGGCTGAGCTTGCACTGTGGATGATGAATGTACCTGTGGAGACTTGTGCCTCCTGCCATTGGAAAAATGACATTTCAGGACAGATTTGGTCACTTGGCCCCAGTCTTTCCTTGGGTGATGTTCTTACTTTCTCACAGGTGGGTTCAACAAACAGCGCTGTCCCATCTGCCCCAGCCTACAACAGCAATGAGTTCTGGAGCAGTTTGTCTCCTGCAGGACTTTCTGACGCCGTGAAACAGCTCTGCAATGCTCTTCAGCCTCACCTGAACCGTCGGTGAGTTAGAATTCCTCCGAGTGAGCCTGGAAGAGGTGGGACCATGGCCCCAGGGAGAACTCCCTGTCTGTTACAGGGCCAGTGCACTGAGCGGCGTGGGCAGCGTTCTCCTCTCGGGACCGAGTGGTAGCGGGAAGCTGATGGCTGTCAGAGCTGTGTGTAGCTGCCTCAACCTCCACCTCTTCAAGGTAATTCCTCCTGTGGCCAGTGGATTGGTGGGTTTAACACAGACAGAGAACTATGGAAATGTTTTTTAAGTCAGCCCTGCCAACAGCCCTGCTGCAGCCATGACACGAGCCTATCCAGGAGCTGCTTCCATGCAGACAAGTGAGGCACAAACAATGCTGAGATCTTTAGCTGAGAGGAAAAAGAAAAGCAGCCCTTGGTTTCATGCTAGCATGTGTACCAAACCTGGCTCAAAATCTCTTGGCATGTAAAACAGCTGCCCAGTATCAGTGTTCACATTCACCACCACCCTACCAAGAGCAGTGAAGTGGCAGGTGAAATTCACTGGAGTTGGTTTTTTGTGGAATATGGTATAGTTCAAGCTGAGTGTCAGTATTAAGAATTTGGTTTTATGTCAATGACCCCATGAAAACTTGTGCTCTGCTCTCTATATGTGTAAAAAATCAGATCACATTTTATGAAACAAACTTGAGAGTGGGTGCTTTTGCTGTGCAAATCCATGTCTTGACACAGATAGAATATAATGCACAGTTCTGGCCTCTCCATCACAAAAGCATAAAACTGAACTGGAAAAATTAGGAGAAACACAGTGGATAAGATCAGGAGTATAGACCAGTTTCTGTGTGGGGAAAAGCTGATGAAGTTTTTCAGCTTGAGTGGTCAGCAGAGCATGGAAGGTGTTTACTTTTCTCTGTGCCAGCATGAGGTCTGTGACTGTCAGGTGAAGCTAGTGGGAGCAGGCAAGCTAAAGGAGGTGTTTCTCTGTGCAGGTGAGAGTATTTGGATGAGAAATCTACTGTTACACATCTGAGTGGGAAAAGCCCTTTCGATGGCAGTGGTAGGTGCCTGGATGGCCAAAATGAGGTCTAGCACCCATCTCTATCCAACATGAAAGGTTCTGGGAACCAACACAGTCTTCACTGACTTGTTAAAATTGCTGTTTTCCTCCAGCATACCTCTTTTGTTCACTCTGATGGTCTGGGATTGTCCCACAAATGCTTTCATTTCCTTGAATCTGTGGAGATATGTTTGCAAAAGTGAGAGGAAGTCAGGGGGTGACTTTTCTAGGAGACTTCCTAAAATTCTGAAAGGAGATGGAAGAAGAAGAAAAATGGGAAGAATAGGCCTGGAAGGTTCCTTTTTATAGAAGGAAGTCGTGGGCTTGCACCTTCTTTTGGTGGATATTTTTAAACTTTTCTTTTCCCTCCAAGTAAAGCTGTAACACTGGGTCAGTGGAACAGGTAGATACTGCCTTGTCCTGCTGCTGTACAGCTCATCTGGACATGATAATTGTGGTGCTGAGCCCTGCCTTTCTACAGATGTGCCACAGCTCTTGGGATCCAATGCAAGACTGTAGGGATTTCACAGGACCTTCAGATCCATGTTTAGGATGTGCTTGGGAGCACTCTGTCACTGTCATGCCCAGGTTCTATTGGGGTGTGTGTGCAAGGCTACAGCTCTGGTTTCAGCGTTGTGTGCTGCTTTTGAAGACTAACACACTTACTATTGAAGACAGAGATGTCTTCTGTGTATCTTATTCTTCTACCCCAGCTTTTATACTCTCCCCTGTCTTTCTCACTGACTGCAGTGCTTAAACTGCCATTCTACCTGCTTTTCCCTTTTGCTGGCTGTTGTGCCTGCCATCCCACCAGGACACAGTAATTCTTCCCTGCTCTTCTCTCCACCACTTGATGATAAACAATTTTTTGTCCTTTCTCTCTGACTTTCAGTACTTGCATACAGATACTGCTGCCATTGGGCCTGCCAGAACCCCGACTCCTGTTTTTTGTCTGTAGTACATGGAGTGCAGGAGTTCCTCTGCTGTGTGTCCCTGTCCTTACCCTTTAGGGAGCTGTTCTCCCTGCTTCAGGCTGCCTTTTCTGAGGATGAAACTCAGGGAATCCCAGAGATGGTTTGGGTCTCCCCAGACAACCTCGAAGCACCAGGAGGCAGCACTGCCTGTTCCCAGGCTGCTGTTCAAGGCTCACCAGTCACCTCTCCCCTCAGATGACTTCATCAAGTGTTTGCTTTGTAAACAGTGTCTGGGCCTCTTGCCAACTATAGCTTCCCCCCAAACACCCATCACCTTTACCTTCCTCCTGCACTTTGAGCCTGTCTGGCGCTGGTTGAGCAGTTTCTTGGTCCTCCTTTTCTACTTATTGCAGTGTTCTGCAGGATACTTTGTTCTCCCAGTCTTCCACAGCTCTCAGCTCACTTCCAGATTAGATTGCTGAGCTGAGATACCCACTGTATCAATTTCTCTGGTGTCTTTGCCTCACCTTTTTCAGATTAAGACTCTCCTGCCTACCTCCCCTCTTGCAGAGAAGTAAGAAACAGCCATTTATCCATGCCAAGGCATCCTGTATGTGCTTACTTTGAATATGGCCTGAATGTGTCTATGGGAAATACTGAGTTTAATCTCTAGTCTGTGAATTGCCCACGGAAAGCTTTGTGGAATGTTGTCCCAGCCCCCCCGGCAGTCCATGTTGCAACTGTGTTGTGTGTCTGGCAGGTGGATTGCATCAGTTTGTGCAGTGACACCAGTGCAGCCACAGAGGAGAAAATACAGGTGGCCTTCAACCAGGCCCAGCAGTACCAGCCCTGCGTGCTCCTGCTGAAGGACATCGAGGTGCTTGGCAGAGACCGAGATGGGCTGGGAGAGGATGCCAGGGTCATTGCTGCTCTGAGGCAGCTGCTCCTGGACAGAGACCCAGCACTGAGGTATGGACCTTGCACGTTTGCTGTGGGCATTTTGTTTGCTTCTGCCAATGGCCTCTCCAATGGGAGAGTGAGTTTGCATATGTGGTGGCAATGTATGAGGGTACTTCCACAAAGCTGAGACCATGCACTGTCCCCTTTCTCTCCACAGCCACCCTGTTCTGGTGATCGGCACAACCTGCAAGCCCCAGAATGTTCCCACAGATGTGCAGACTGCTTTCCTTCATGAGGTGAAGATTGAAGCCCCTTCAGAGGAGCAGAGGAGGTTGATGCTGAGCATGCTGACTGCCAGCCTGCCTCTGGGCAAAGAAGTGAGCCTGTCCAAGCTGGCCCGCAGGACTGCCGTGAGTAAAACCACAGCAGCATGTGGAGATGGGCAGGCTGGGAGTGCTGGGGCAATCTCCCCTAGCTGGCCTTGGAGAAAGGGGTTAATTCCCACAGCCCAGACAGCTTCTTCAGTGGTTAAGCCTGGTGCTCAGACATCAGCTTTTAAATACAGATTTCTAGTGCCAAGAGACTCCACACCTTTTGCAGAGGTGTTGGCTGATGTTCAGCTCTACTAATAAAAAAAAAATTAAGCTAGAGCCTTTAACCAGAGGCTCAAGGAACAGCTCTGCAAGGAGTTTTTTCCCCATACTTTTTGTGGCCTAGGTGTAGCTGTGGTCAGGGACTGAACTGATGTTTTTTGTTTCCACATTCACAGGGATTTGTGCTGGGAGATTTCTGTGCCTTGTTGTCCCACAGCAGCCGGGCTGCTTGCACTCGCATCCAGGCCTTGAGGTAGCACAGGCAACAGGGCAGGAGGTTGGGAGGGCAGGGACTGCAGCCAGTAGAGGGGCACAGCCTGACTCCTTTCCCTTTCTTTCCTCACCAGTTTTCCAGGTGGACTGAGTGAAGAAGTGGAAAGGGATTTTTGCACTGCTGGGTTCCCAGTGCTCGAGGAGGATTTTAGTGCTGCACTGGACCAGCTGCATGATGCCCACTCACAGGCAGTGGGAGCCCCAAAGGTGAGATGCAGAAGCACAAGGAGGGGATGAGTTCTGCAGAGCTCTTGGCTCAAAGATGCCTATTGCAGATCTTGCAGGGCTGTGCTCTGACATGTTGCTTCCTGCTCTGTCCTTCCATGTATTCCCCCAGCCTTCCATGGGAAACAGTCCTCTGGACTTTACCCCATCAGTTTTCACCTTCTTGGCTTGGAATTCGTCAGGGAAGCTCTAATTGCAGGCCAGTTCATTGGCTGGTGCTGGAGGGGTGCCAGCTGTGCATCTCAGCCTCTTGCAGGGCAAAGGCTGCCTGAGATCTCCCCAGCCACCTGGCCTGAGGGAACAGAGAGGCTATGGCACAGGCTGGTGAAGGAGTTTCTTTACATGTGTGGTAAGTCTTAGACTTGATCCCTGGATGCTGCTTGAGCTGGCATGGTTCTGTCAGACAGGCAGTTTGAAGAACTTGGGGTTTCTCCAGGGAAAGTGACATGGAGGGTCTGAGAAAACCAGCAGTCATCTTCTCAGAGGGGGTGTGATCTGCCTCTGGCAGCTTGGCACTGAGGGAAGCAGCATTTAGGGTTACTGGTTTGGCTGGGTAATGTGGTGTTAGGACCAAGCAGAGTGATCAGAACCTCTTTTCCATGCCCGTGAGTGCAAACATCTGAGTTCAGCACAGGAAAGGAAGCCTTGACCTTGGAGCAATTCCTCTGGCACTTTCCCCAGCTGCCCACTTAATTGATGAAGTGAGCTCTGTTTTATGGTGTTCGCCAAGTTTGCTGTAAGACAAATAGCCACAGAGCATGCTCAGCAGTGAGCTGTGTGAATGGGAGTTAATTTTGTTTGTATTTTACATTCCTTTATTGATTTCTTAGTAATTGGTTGTGGTCAGGAAGCCCATTAGCAGACCTGGATACTCTCAACATACATCCCTTTCAGTTCCCTGCTTGCACTTTCTGGTTAGTCACACATTTGTCTGCACTTACAGCCTGAGCCTGCTGGATAGAACTGATTCCAAACCTCCACTTGTTAACAGTGTCTGCACCATGTCTGAGACTTACAATGTACTCCCCTGAAAACAAGCTTGCTGCAGTTTTCCAGCTCCTGTTCTCGTGTCTGTAGAGATCTTAGTGAGGCAGGATGAGCAGAAGTGCAGAGGAGAGGGCAGCTCTTCCATTCATTGTAGCTTCAGAAAAAGGGCCTGTGACCTTTTGCTTTAAAAGTTGGTTTTTTCTGAAAATCCTTGTTTTGTTTGTCCTAATATTCCTGGTGGACGGCCAAAGAATTGATAACATCATCTCTAGTAGTGAAGGAAGGATATGCAAACTGGCTGAGGGGGGAATAAATTTTGCCCTAAGCTATTTTTAAATTCCCCACTTGTGCTGGCACCAACAGGTGGGGGGAAGTGTGGGGCTTTGCTTTCTCTGCATGTTCCTAGGAGAGCTGCTCTGACCCTCAGGAGGATATCATGCAGGCTGTGGCATTCCAGCTATTCTTAAAGCCATGACCAGAGCAGCAACCTGCTCTGGGATAGTTTTGCTCAGCACAAAATAACCCAAGAGGCATTGGCTGACCTATCTCAGGTTTGGAGTCTTCTCTCTTCTCTGTGACCCCTCACCTGTCTGCAGCTGACCTCATTCCTATCTATTTCTCATAAGCATACATGGAGTTTGTTCTTGCATCCCCCCTTTCAGGAGCAGTGAGTGTTCCATACACTGTCCTACAGGATGTCTGTCCCTCACATCCTCTTGCCATCACAGAGGTCCTGGCAGCCCAGGTTCTGTCCCTCTGCAAGGTATGAAGCCATTGCCCAGTCTTGCCCCTGTGGGGGACAAGGTGCCCTGAACACAAGTCACTCACAGTTGCAAGCTCCAGATTTCTTTTTTTCTAAAAAATTTTTTGTTCTTAATTTTACCTTCCTTCAAGTATCCCAAAGGCTGTCTCTAGCAAGACTCTCTCCCCTCAAAGCTGCAGGCAACCCTGGCAGATACTTTCCCTGGAGTATTTCTGCTGACAGATGATGTGAGGGGCAGTGGAGGATTGGCAATGAAGTGCATTCTGTGGGTGCAGCATGCTTGGGACGTATTTGTAGAGTTTGTTTTCTCCATTGCAAAGCTCAGAAGAGGGGAAATTTGAATACTGGATACTGGAACTGCTCAGGCATGCTTGGGGCTCAGGAATAAGTGCTGACAAGGATTCTCCCTCTCTTGGCAGATCCCCTCAGTGTCCTGGCAGGATGTTGGTGGGCTGCAGGAGGTGAAGAAGGAGATCCTGGACACTATCCAGTTGCCCCTGGAGCACCCAGAGCTGCTGTCACTGGGTCTGTGCCGCTCTGGTCTGCTGCTATACGGGCCTCCAGGGACAGGGAAGACCTTGCTGGCGAAAGCTGTGGCAACAACGTGTGCCATGACATTCCTCAGGTGAGAAATATATGTGTGGGCGGTTTCACACAATGGGACTGACATCCTCCTGGCAGGGGATGGGTGTCCTTTAATTGATTTCCTCTTCTCCCTACCCCACAGCGTGAAAGGGCCGGAGCTCATCAACATGTACGTTGGGCAAAGTGAGGAGAACGTGCGCAATGGTGAGGATGTGCATCCTGCTCCTGCACGTGGGGAGATGAGGCTTTTCTGTAGTGCTGCAGGGAAGGAGGTAGTGCTTAAAGCCCCCCTACCCAACTCCCACCCATAGCTGCCAGCAAGGGCTTGAACCCAGCTGTCTCCTACAGTCTGTTCTCTGCTCCCTGCAGCTTCCCCTCCTGCTCTGTTCTCCTGTTGCTCCTGTCCTTGGTGTCCCTGATGGGACAGCAGCCCCTCAGAGACACAGCTGAGCCTCAGGGCCCATCCTGCTAAGTGCTGCCTGTCCCCAGTCTGTTGAGCCACTCGGGCAGGAGCAGTTGGTGTGGTGATACAGTGTGCATTTGGTTTCCATCCATAGCTCTTCCCTGCTGGGAATGTAGCAGGTCCTATTGCTGTTGACTGCTCTTACACATCTTTTTCACCTTTTGTGCTGTTTCCTCACAGTGTTTGCCAGAGCCAGGGCAGCTGCCCCCTGCATTATCTTCTTTGATGAACTGGATTCCCTGGCCCCCAGCCGTGGGCGAAGCGGAGATTCAGGGGGTGTCATGGACAGGTGAGTGAGCGTCAAGTGTCCTTGGGAGAGCAGATTCCTGCCTCAGCTGCAGGCAGTGCATGAGATTGCCCTGAAAGGCAGAGTCCATTCCACCCCTCTTTCTCTGTTTTTTCCCCTCTCTGCTCCTTTCAGCTCTCAGCATGGCCTGTCTCTTCTTTCTGAGCATTAGTACTGCTGTTTGCATTGCCTCAGGTCCCCGATTGCCCAAGCTAGTTGTGCAAACATTTGGTTAAGACAGTCTCCTCCATCTGCTTCTGTAGCTGCCAAGTGCTCCCTTTGGCCTCACCAAGGTCATCCTTCACACCCCTGCTGTGCTGTCCTCCTATTAGCTGCTGTTTCCCCTGTGGTGGGAAACCTTTCAGCTGCTTCTGGTAGAAGCTAAGTATGCACAGCTTAGAAATACCCAGAAACAGGGTTATTTTCCCTAGGCCTCCTCTGCTCTTCTGCTAAGCTGGCAGTCCCCACCCAGTCTCCCTGTTCTGAAGGATTGTCTGGGGTTTGGACTACAATGCAGTGAGCCCACGTGCTCACTGGCTATGCTAATGGAGAAGTCTGGATGGCTGTCTAAGGGCTCTTCAGAGAAGTAGGAGCTGAAGCCTGAGAAATTGACCTGCCACTGGCCTCACTTCTTTTTTCCATTGGTGGCTGAGGGAGACACTGGGTGACTTGCCAAGGCCTAGTTCTAAGTATCCTGCCTTGCTCCCTGCAGAGTTGTCTCACAGCTCCTTGCAGAGCTTGATGGCCTTCATTCCACCACAGAGGTGTTTGTCATTGGAGCCACAAACAGGCCTGACCTCTTGGACACAGCTCTGCTACGGCCGGGCAGGTATGTCACATCCTATCCTGCCTCACTCCAGGGGGGATCCCCAGAGCTCCTCCGACTGTGGTGAGCAAGACTGTGTCCCCACCATGTTGGGGGGAGATTGTTTGTGAGGGCCTCTGGCCCTGGCTCACAGGAGGCCAAGAGGAGGCTGGTGCACGTGGCTCTGGCGGCAGTGTAAGGTACCTCGGCTTGTTGCCCCCACCACTCTGGTTCGTGCCCCAGCAGCACAGCAGGGCAATGAGGAACCTGCTGTTGCGCCAAGCAATTGCAGGAATCGGTGCCCCAGGGCCCTTTCTGCACAGCTGCCCCCCCAGCCGGTTCTCAAGCCTGTGACTTGCTTGTCCTAGACAGCACTTTGTATCTGCTGTTGTTGGACCCTGTGTGGTTCCTGCCAGTCCATTTCCCCAGCTTGCCACTGACTCTCCTGAGAGCAGCCCTGCCCTGCAGCACATGGACTGCTTCAGGCTCTGTATCATCCACAAACTGGACAGCAAGAGGAGCTGTCCCAGGGCCACCCTTCAGCTCCTGGTGCACAGGGCTGAGCACTTGTGTCAGGTTTGCTTTGGCCTGTTCCCAGCTGTCTTCTCTCTGCTGACAGGTTTGACAAGCTGGTATATGTGGGCATCAGCGAGGACCGGGAGTCGCAGCTGCAGGTGCTGAGCGCCGTCACCAGGAAGTGAGTGACCCTGTGCCCTTGCAGTGCCCTCCCACCACCTTCCAGAAGGTCACAGCCCTCCTGGGGCTAATGCTTAGTGTGCTCCATCTTGGCTTCATGTCTGAGTCCCGGGGAGCACCCAAGGTCACTGAACCACAGCCAAGGGTGTAGGGCAGGAGGACAGAGCAATTTCCAGAAGCTGAACTGGGACTGTTTTTTCTACAAGATGGGCAAAGCTCAGTCTGCCTGTCCAAGTGGAGGGGTTGGTAGAGTTTTCCGGCCACTGTGCCACTATGTTCTTAAGGAGCTCAGCCAGATCCTAGTGATGTAGTGAGACTGAAGTGCAGCTGCAGGACAGGAAGCTCTCATTTGATTCCTGCAGGAGTTCACCTGCTGTTTGCCAATCCAAGTGTGAAGATGGCTCCGTTCAGCTCATTGCCTCTCCTGTGGTGCTCAGGGTTGTTCAGGCTGTGATCTGTCTTCCCAATCACTAGTTGTGTAGGATCACTGAGCAGTAGGGTTTGGCTGCTTTTCCAGCTGCTCTGAGCTCCTGAGAGTATCTCTGGAGGGAGAAAAGCAAGCCCTGCAATTCAGCTGGGTGAGTGGTGTGAATGCCTCTGTAGGGACTCTGTCCTGGATAGCTGTGGTCACCTCTGCCTGTGACTGTAAGTTAGTAGGAGAGGTGAGAACGTGGGCTGGCTGCAAGCAGCTGGTCACACCCTGAGTCTTGGCCACCATGCCCTCCAGCAGCTGCTGGTCATGCTGAAGGAGGCTCACTGTCTGCAGCGCGGCTCTGATGGGATGGTTTGGTGTTACTGTGGTTTGTACTCTGTCATTAAACATGTTCTCATCCAGCCCTGGCTGTAGGTTGTTCCAGGCATGTGGAGCACTTAATTTATATAGGTGAGAAGTCAAACACCAATGGCTGAAACATATGGTGTTCTAGAGAGTTCATCCTGTACCACGGCTCCAAGACTACTCCCTGCATCCTGTGTGTTTCCTAGCCTGAAACCAGAGAGACCCAAAGAAGGTGTGGATGCCCCATCCCTGGACATATTCAAGGCCAGGCTGGATGGGGTTTGGAGCATCCTTGTCTAGTGGAAGGTGTCCCTGCCTATGGCAGGGGAGATGGAACTGGACGATCTTTAAGATCTTTTCCAACCCAGGCCATGCTGTCCTGTGGTGTTTTGATTCAAAGTTGCCTTTGATCCTGCTTAGCAGGAGAGAGGACCTTGCTGTAGGGATGTTTCAGAGAGGTGACTTGAAAAAAAAAACAGTAAAGCAAACTCATTACTTTTTTCTTTTTGAGCATGCAAAGCACATTCTGGAAGTGGCTAAACATGGGTACTCTGCTTGTTCCTACCCAGTCACACTGGCTGCCACAGCTCTCCTCATGGTTTTTTTTGGCTTTTATACCTGCATTTTTCTCTCTTGGCAGGTTTAAACTGGATCCTTCTGTGAATCTCACCACCATCCTAGAAAAATGCCCAGCTCAGCTGACAGGAGCAGACATCTATGCTCTGTGTTCAGATGCCATGATGTGTGCTGTCAAACGCAAGGTGGAGTGGATTGAGGAAGGTAGGAGCTTTGCCCTTACCTGTCCCAGGTGTTGGAGCAGCCCAGCCCAGAGGCAGAGAGGAGACTTACCCCTTCTGGTCACCGGGCTGTTTGAGAAGGTCCTCAGCAGCTTTGGGAGCACAGTGCTGGGCTCTGGGTTTTTGCCAGGCAGGTACTTTCTGCAGATGTGGTCATCACCTCCAGTGCTTGGCCCCGGGGGTGGGGGGAAGGAGAGAGACGCAGATTTTCCTTGCAGTCTTTGATGGCTGCAGAGTGGGGCTTTTGGAACTTGCCAGCTGCCCTGTTCTCAGCCTTTTCATGGTGTTTCTCTCCTGCAGGGCTGGATACTGAGAAGTCTGCTCTGATCCTGACTATGGAAGACTTTCTGCAGGCTGCTGCCAGGTTGCAGCCATCAGTGACTGAGCAGGAGCTGCTCAGGTACAGACTCATCCAGCAGAAGTTTGCGGCCTCCTAATGCTCAGCAGAGCTAGGAATGGAGACAGGCACAAACAGGCACCTGCCTGCTCTTCTCTGATGCCTCCCAGCCCCCTTCTTTTGAGTTTGGGTGGAAATAGTGTCTGTGCAGTTTCCCAAGCTAAGGTCTGGTGGAAGTGTTACTCTGCTCATCCAGGAGAGTGGTGGGTTCTGTAAGGTCCCTCACATGTCAGTGCTGTGTTGTGGCTGCCAGGAACATAGCAGGGTGACTTCTTTGCAGGGACAAAACTGGGCAGTGTAGCAGTGTCTCCACAGTTGACAGGCCCATTGGTGGGGGAGCAAGGTTCAAACTGCACCTGGTTTGACAGCAAGTGCAGGGCTGGAGGCAGCTGCTTGTTGGGCTGTCAGCCCCCAGTGAGAGGCTGGCCAGAGGGCAGCAGGACACTGGGCACTGATGCTCCAGCTGGCCTGGACTTGACATAGTCTCTGAATAAATACAGTTTTTTTAGCACGAGGTGTTCACTGCCTGACGTAAAGTTGTTGCTTCTGATGGTGTCTGTAGGCTCTGGAAGGTCCCTGCAAATTTTTGAGTGGGCTGGGTGGTGCAGAGAAATCATTGTCCTGCAGGTAGAGAGGTGAGCACACCTGCGAGCTAGACTGGGGCCATTCTCTCATCCTGCCAGAATGGCTGGAGCCTGTGGTGGATGAGGAAAGCCTGAGAGGTGCTTGCTTGGCTGCGAGCTGAGCTCCCTCTGCAGAAGAAGCCCAGTTCTTGCTGGAGGCACTGGGTGACAGGACATGAGGCAACAGGAGCAAGTGGCAGCAAAGAAATTCCAGTTGGATAAGATGAAAAACTCATCATGGGGAGAAGGTGAGCTTCAGCTTTGGAAATACTCAAACATTGCCTGGAGCTGCCTGGTCTGCACTAATTTGTGCTGAGCACCGCTTGGCCCCGACCCCCTGAGGTCCTGTCTCACTTCCCTCCGCAGCCTCACAGCAGCTGCTGGCGGCATCACATAACCCCTGCTTCCCAGCCTGAGCTGCGTTTGGCAGCTGCTGTGGCCAGGTGCCTGCAGTTGCCCTCAGCCTTGTGCAGCCCAAGGCATTGCTGCTGCCAGGTTTTGCCCCACCTGCTGTAGGCACTGAGCCTGCTGCCAGCTGGATCCCGGGGCCAAGCGTGGCTCTGAGGGGCTGCTCACCCTGGAGCTCCTCTGCTAAGGGCTGGTTCCACAGCAGCTTCTGGCATTCCATGTGTGAGTCCCCAGCTGGTGCATGCCTGGAGCCCTGTGGCTCTGGCTCGGGTGCCTGAGCATGTTCAGGCAGAGCTGTCCCTGACCGCACTGCTCTGTGCTGCTGGATCTGTGCACCACATCTTCCCCAGGGTCGAATGGAGGGACTTGCAGCCACAGCAGAAGCACTCCAGTGTGGAGCCTCCCCACTCTGGGAGCTCCAGTGGGAGGGCGAGTACCCCTATATGGGGCTGAGTGTCAAGTAGTCAGCACCTGTTTGGGAGGTGCACGTGAAAAAACAGGTTCCAGCACACTCCTGTGAGCAGTGCTGCAGGGATTCAGCTGGGAGTCAGCTCACCCCTCCTTCCATGTCAAGGGGGCTCCCAAGCCCCACACTGCTAGCATGCTGGCACTTGCAGCTGGGGACTTGGCAGGGAAGCTGTGCCTGCACCCATCCTGTGCCACCCCTAGACTGAGCATCTCTTTCCACAGATTCCTGAGAAGGCTGTGGTCATCCCCCTTGCCCCGTACCCTGCCCATACAGGGACACATGGACCATGATTGCAGGTAGCTCTCACAAGTGTTCTTAATTAAAGGGAGAGATCTCCCAGGTGGCTCTCAGCCATGTCCCCACCCCCTGCTTAGACCCACAGTTGCTTGGAGCTCTCAGCCACCACAGTCCATCTCCGTAGCCCCCTCAGCCTGTCTTCTTCACAACGTGGATGAAGTAGCAGGGCACGTGGGCCTGCCCTGGTGTGTAGGGCTGGAAGTCGCCCAGGACGCTGTGCTGGCACTTTCCCTGGAAGGCACCTTTCAGCAGAGCTGTGAAGGCCTCCAGTCGGTGGGGGTAGTACGAGAGCCGAAACTTGCTGCAAGGAGGCAGTGCTGGTGAGGCAGGGGGACAGTGGGGCACAGTGCCAGCCACCCCCCACGCCGGGAGCCACCTCTGCAGCTCTTCTCACCTCAGCTCTGGGTCTGCTCCCGCCTCTGTTGGGGGGACCTGCACCGTGTAGTCCAGGGTCACCATGTGTGCCTTGTTGTTTACCAGCAGCACTGAGGTGGTGATGTCCTTGGTCAAGTCGCTCTGGGAGACCACAGGAGGATATCTGTGTCCTGTGGGGACTTGGTGGCCCCCAGCCTGGGCACAGTCCAGCTGCCTGCCCTGCCTGGCCCACTTGGGGCCATGGGGCTAGGGCAAAGGGGATTGGGATGGGGCACGGCCTGCCAGCCACCAACCTTGTAGTAGATGTTCTTGCCGGGTGGCGCGCAGCCCGTGGCCAGGATGTGATCGTAGTTGCGGTGGTCAATGACCAGGACACCTCCAGGCCGCACCATGCTGGCAATGTTCCTCAGGGCCAGCTTGTGGTCACTCTGGTCCCCTGGAGAGGAAACTGGTGTCTCCAAAAACTGGCTGTACCCCATGGAACAGCCCTATGCCCTTACCCAGACACACATGCACATACAGATACCTGCCCCTACCATCTTCCCCCATATCTCAGCTTGGAAATCCCACAGCCCCACCCACGGCATGAGCTCAGGCATGTTCTCAGCCTCACTGAAGCAGAGCATGCCACGTGGAAAACCCACCACCCGACTTTGTGGCACAAGTCTGGGTGTGCCTCCAGCCTTGCCAGAGCTGTGACATTGATGCACAAACCTCCACCATGACTATGGAACCCAGTGTGCCCACTTACATCACAGACTGGGGCCACAGTGGGGCCTCAGCTCTACTCCCCCTGGAGACACATCATGAAACAGCAGCTCCACTGTGTGTAATCCCATCCCACTGATGCCATGAGTTAGGACACGTTCTCAGCTTGCTGGAAGACACTATGCACACATGCATAGGTGCTCCCCCTCCTCTCCCCTGCCCCAACTCACCTTTGAAGTCTGGCAGGTGCGCAAAGGAATTTCCGAGGCAGATGACTGCATCAAACCCATCGCCTGGCTTCTCCAGGTCCTTCTCCAGTGTGAGCCAGTTGGCCTCCTCGATGACTAGAGCACAGGGAAATGGGTTAGGGCAGGGACACCCAACAGCCTCCTCTGCCTTCAAACCCCATCCCAGCATCAGCCAGCCCTTCCCAGGCCCCTGTGGGTGCTGCCTCTGGCCAGCAGCCAGACAGACAAGGACCATCACTTGTCTTTGCTGAGTAGCTGGCACTGGCAGATCTCCGCAGCAAGGCCACCCGCCCGGCAGCAGTCCCAGATGAGTGGCCTGAGCACTGCGAGGGGCCATGGACAGTGCACCGGGTACAGTGTCAGTGCCTGCAGACCCCTCCCGGCCCCCACAGCCCTCGCACCCCATCGGTCGAAGGGCTCCTCCTTGCGCCGCTCCCAGCGCTCCTTCAGCGCGTACTTGAGCATCTTGTCGCTGGCATCAACACTGGTCACCTGGAAGCCCTCCTCGAGCAGCATGATGGAGTCCACCCTGGGGACATGGCTGTCAGCGGGGCCGGGGGCAGCTAAAGGGGTCGGGGGGAGGCTTGGAGGGAGGAGGGCACTGGGGATGGCCGGGGGCAGCGAGGGCCCGGGTAGCCCCGGGCAGGGGGAAGGGACACCTGGGAGGCGGGCGGGAGCGGGGCCTCACCCGGTACCGCAGGCCACGTCGAGGACGGAGCGGCAGCGGTGCTGGCGGAGCAGCGCCAGAAGCCAGCTGCG
>VWYI01026365.1:249245-292776 GCA_013399455.1 Anthoscopus minutus
GCCCGGCCGCGCTCGCGCCGCGCCCCCTCACGGCCCCGACCTTTGCCTCGGCGGGGTCAGGGCCCGGCCCGCGGGACCCGCCCGCCCCTCACCGGCCTCCCCGGGCCGCGGGGCCGAGCCGCGTCGCAGCAACGCTGATCCCGCACCCAGCAGCAGCAGAAGCAGGGCCGGCAGTGCCGGCAGTGACTGTGGGGAAAACGTCTTTATTTACAGTCCCGGCAGCGTGCGAGGAGCTGGCGGCAGGGCAGCACTCGCTGCCTCCCGGAGCTGGAGCCTCCGGCAAGGATGCGGCAGGGCGGGGTCCGCGGCTCCGTGACACCTAATCACGGGATGGCGCCTAAGCTGGCAAGGCGGGGCCGGGCGCTCCGGTCTCCCCCGAGTCACAAGTCCCTTTTCCTTTGGTACCCATAGGCGCAGCAGGGTGAAACCCCAGAGCGGGTGGCCCCGGAGGCAGGGGCTGCGTGCCTAGAGCTCATCAGCTGGGCTGTGGGTGAGCGGAGCCTGCTCCTGGACCCCCTCCAGGGCCTCCCCTGTGTCTGGAAGGCTGGCAGCTTCCAAGCGCTCATCCTTCTGGCCCTTTTTCTTCTTCTTCCCGCTCTTTTTTTTGCTCTGCTTCTCCCCCACACTTGCCAAATCACCCTTCTTGCCAGTCCACTTCTCTGCTAGGCAGCCTAGGGAAAAGAGAAGAAGGGCAGAGGGGGCTTTCATGGAGAGGCAGGTCTCCCCATGCTTTAGCAAGGCTCCCATACCCTCCTGAGCATTCCTGCATTATTACAGCCCCTTGCAGTGGCCAGGACTTACTTGTGTCCTTTCCTTTTAGCACGTGGTTGGCACAGAGAAACTGGGAGAGATCCTCTGTCTGATGGTGCCTGTACCAATCTTCAATGACATCTTCATACTCTTCTACCAGCACATCACACTAGAGCAGAGAGGAGAGCCCAGCTCCAGGCACATGCTGGCAGGGCAGGACCAGGGCCAGGCTCCTACCACAGGTCCTGCCAACATCCTGCTCCCAGCAGTGCATCCCCTGGATGCTCTCCCCGCTGCCCCACTCCAGCCTACAGGGTCATAGCAGCCACTGAGGGCCAATCCCATAGGGCAAGTACCTGCTTTTTGAGGTCAGCCACCTCAGCGGAGGTCTCGTTCCACAGCTCGTAGGGGATGTCCATCACCACCTTGACACCCTTGTGTACCAGATTGTGCAGGGTCTCAAATGTCTCTGACATGCCCTGAGGGAGGGAGCAGCACTGCCTGGTGAGGTGCTGCTCCTCCTGCAGAGCTCCCACTCTCTCCTCCCAGTCACACAACCCTGCCCGGCCGTGCAGGAGTGTGCAAGCCAGATCCCTGGGGCATCAGTGTTACCGGGGGAGTTCAAGCAGCAGTGAGTCCCCGTCTGCAAACCTGGTCCCAAACCCAAGAGGAAATCAGCCCCAGACTCCCTCCATGCAGGCAAGAGCCTGCCCACTGCCACCAAAGACAGCACCTCACATCTGACTTGGGGGGGCAGCGTGGCCTCGCATGCCAGGCACTAGCAGGGGATCCAGAGGATGACTGGTTTGTCACTCTGGCAGTGAAGGGACGGGTGAGGCATATTTGGGAGCAGGAGGTGGAGGAACGGCCTTCACCTTTGCAAATCTATTACTGCCACTCCTCTCCTTGTGCAGGTTGTAGTCCAGCAGCCGCTTGCAGATGTTCTCTGTCACCTCAATTAACCGGATGTCCCTGCATGGAGAGGAGGAAGGGTTCAGCCTTGGCGTGGGTCCCCAGCAACAGCTCACAGGGTAAGCCTCCCAAAGCCTCCAGCTCTCTAGGCAGTGACAGCAACAGGAGACTTCAATCCCACTCCCACTTACGACTGTGTGTACTTGACAGCAGAGCCCTTCCCGTCCAGGAAGCCATACTTGGTGTCGATCACCTCCTTGGTCTTGCCAGTCTCCTCAAAGGCAGATTTCAGCTCCACGGCTACGTACTTGCACACTGTGGGAAGGAGAGAGTACAAACGGTTCACTGTTCTGACAGGCAGCGTGACAGAGCACCGGGGACAGCAGCAAGAACCAGTTCCAGGAACTGGGCACACCAAAGCTGCTGTGAGCACAAAATACATCTTGGCCATCCAAAGAAATAACCAGAAATGGCTCAGCTGCGCCCACTGGAGAATGCTTGAAGCAGGAGCACCCAAACCAATGCTTGAGTGTAAACCAGCTGCTGTGGCACAGCTGGGAAGTCACACAGGCTCCGTTCTGCCTGCAGCTTTCTCCCCAAAAGCCTCTATCCTCCCTGCCACAAGCTGCTCTCTTTCTTTTGGAAGAGCATGGGGTCTTTTCGCAATGCAAGTCCCAGTGTGGCTCAGAGCTTCTTGTGATAGCAGCATGTCCTATCTGGTCTGTGCTCTCAGTGCTCTGGGGACACTGGGGCTCTGCTGGGGACTGAGCAGCTGGCAGGGCTCCGTGGGCTGGGTGACAGGACAAGGTGCTGGCCGTGAGCTCCAGCAACAGAACCTGGGGCTCTGCCTACAGCAGAGACCATATCATCATTAGATTTAGAACACAGTGGATGGTTATTTTTATAAAACTAAAACTAACAAAAAAACCCTTTATTTCTTCTGTAAAAAGATCCCAACAGAGTTATAGAAACAGCAGGAGCAATATCTCCGGGGTTTACAAGTGGGAATGAGGAGGGATGGAAGCCAGGCATGGTGTGGCCATTCCTCCCCCAAAGATAGCGTCTCAGGAGGTTGGAGAAAGCTCCAGTGCTATGGAGTCCTGTTTGTCAGGAGGCACCTCTTCGAGTTCCACTTTAGGTGAAGGACCAAACTCCAGCACAAACGGTCTGACAGCAATGAGCCACTGTCTTCTCCCAAGCAATTATGTGAGTTGAGAGATGCCCCAGGCAGGAAGAGAGTGAGGCGGCTTCCCTAGAGCTCCCATACACGTGTTGAGAAGCCCTGTGCACACCTCCTGCACAATCTTTTCTCTGCTGGCACCAGGGGCTGGAGATAACTGTGGCCATTTCTCAGGTGGGATGATCGTTCCTTCCTGCAGTCCCTTGGAACTCGGGCCTCAAGGATGTCCTCCCTCCACACCACACCTGCTGCAGTGTCCCCACACATGCCAGGAGTGCTCACTGCTGAGTCCAGTTATCCATGTGCTTCCTGCAGCTTTTGGTATGCACTGACACAGGTTCCATGCCCAGGCAGGAAGAGGAGCAGAGTGTGGTCAGTGCTTGCTCTGATGCTTCTGAGATTACGCTGGTGGCACAGCAGAACTCGGACATCAGCATCTCCAATGCTGCTCCCCCGGCAGGGAAAGCTTTGTAAAGAGCTCCCTATTTAAAAAAAATTTTCTCTTTGCTGTCCAGCTCCACATGCGCTTGCACAGCAAAGACAGAGGAAACCGTACCAGGCAGCAAATGTCCGTCATGATCTACCCTGGATTGCCTGTGAACCAAAGGGATACTCAGATTGGAAGCATCACGGAGACCGAACTGTAAGCAGCACACACGACCAGTCCCAGCTACGAACCGGCAGGCGATCAAGTGACTGCCGAGAGCAGCGGTGCCTGCGGGCAGGAGGCGGGCAGAGGGGCAGCCCGCGGGGGCGCAGCCCCGCACCAGCAACCTCCAGCCCGAGCAGACAGCGGGCGGCGGCCGATCACCCCGGTCCCCCGCTTACCCTCGCACTTGCTGGGCAGTCGCACCCAGTCCGAGTCGTCGCCCCCCGCCAGCGCCGCCGCCATCAGCAGCATCAGCAACGCTGCCCCCACCGCCGCCGCCATGACTCCGCTTCCGGGGCGCGCTCCCGCCCCGCCACGCCCGGTTACCATGGCGATCCCGCCGCGCCAGCCAATACTGGAGGCGCGCGTGACCCGCCTGACCAATCCCCGCCGGCCGACGCCAGCCAATCCCAGCGGTGCGCGGCCCCCGTAGCACCGCCCCCGGGCGGTCCCGTCGAGCGCCCACGTGGGACGGGGCGCGCACGTGGCCGCGGCCGCCCCCCGGGGTACCCACGCAACCCTCCGGGGCTCCTCCCTGCCTCTGGAATCCTGGAAACTTTTCCCCCCGAGGTGCCTTGGCGCCCCTTCCCTACCTCTGGATAACTTGGGGTCCCTTGCCATGCTCCAGGTAATGCTGGGGTCCTGCCACCCACAGAAATGTGTCAGCCCCTCTCTCTTGTCCACCTAAGCCAAGATTCCCACCCTGTATCTCCCCCAGCCAACGCTGGGTCTCCTCCCTACTCCATTTAGGGGCCCTCTCTCCAGTCTCGAGCATATTTCCAATGATTTCCACATCCCTACACCAAACCAGGTGGACTTACCCTTCGGGCATGGGCAGTTAGTTGCCCATGCCCTCAGCTCTGGGCGAGGAGGAAGGAGGTGAGGACAGCATCAGAGAGCAAGACCTTCAGCAACACCACACGGACAGCCACAAGCAGAGCTGCCACGGCAGGGGCTGGTGACACTGCAATGGAGTGGTGAGGTGATACCTGCCACAAACAACCCACTGCCCCCATGTCCTCTCCAGGCCTGCCATCGGGCTATGTTGGGGCAGATTTGGGATCCTTACACATCCTAGAGACACCTCATGTCATCCTCACGCTGTCCCTAAGGGCAGGCTAGCTCTGACCCAGTTTCCCCATTCTTCCCACCAAGGTGAAGCTTCCCTCCCTCTTCCCCAGTCCCACAGCACTGTGGGAAAACCCATCCCAACCACCACATAGCCCCAGCCAAACCACTGCCAGGGCTTTCTCCCTGGCAGCTGACATTCCCATTTGGGCAGGGGCCAGAGACTCACCAGCTGTGCTACACAGCTCTGCCACCTCGTCGTTGCCTGTGGGAAGAAAGAGCAGCTGGGGAGGTGCTGGCAGCCCAGCACCAGGTGCACAGCAGGGCTGGCCACAAACCCCTTCCTGTGATGGGGACAGCAACGTTTGCCCCTAGGGCCTCACATCTGCTCCCTGCTGTCCCCAGAGGCCCTGCAGACCTCTTTCCTTGGGGCCACCAGTGCATGTACCAGGCTGGGCAGCAGTGGCCATGGCAGGCAGAGAGGATGGCAGCAGGGTCATACCTGTGATGCGGATGGGGCTGGAGCTGTGGGACGGAGAGGTCCTGTTGGCCCCCACATGGCAGGCAAGTTCCCTCTCGCGTGGGGGGTCACTGGAAAGGAGGGAGACGGAGCAGATGGTGCCACCATCCTCTGGGGAGGCCCCATAGGCAACGGACTGCAGGATGCTACCGTTCCCACTGGAGATCCAGACAGCATGGCCTGAGCTGGGGGCCAGGTCGCTCACCACGCACACCACCAGCTGCCGGCGCTGCCCAGCCAGCACCATGCTCAATGGCCGTGTCAGCGTAGGCAGTGGCACAGCTGCCCTGCCAACTGAGGGAGACAACGTTTAGGAGCACTGCTTCCTTCATACATCCCCACCCAGCACGGCTACCAGCTCGCCAGAGCTCAGCCTTTGCAGCCCGGCTGGATGGCATCCAGCTTTTCCTCCTCCTGGGTCTATCCCGGGGGTACTCACGGGGCAGGAGCGGGAGCAGAGCGGCAGCCAGCAGCACCCGGAGCAGCTCCATGGCAGCTGCAGCGCACGGGGCTGTCAAGGCTTCAGTCCCCACCCGCAGCTCCAGCTGCGCCGCCCACCGCAGGGGCTGCGGGGCCGGAGCTGGCACAGCGCTCCCCCGCCAGTGGTACGGCCCCGCTCCGCCCCGCCGGGGCCGCTGCTCCTTCCCGGTCGCGCCCCAGAGCGAGTCCCGGTCCCGGGCGTGCGGCACCCCCAGCGCCTCCCACCCGCCAAGCCCCAGGAGCACCCCCCGTCCCAGCACGGCGCTGCCGGAAGGTAAGGAAGAAACTACACAAGAACTCTGGGTCCGCAGGGTACGGCTGTGCCCGGGGCACACTCTCTGACCCCGCGGTGGCCGAGGCAGGCAGAGGGGAACGGAGGACACCTGGGAAAGAGCGGGGTGGCAGCTGTGGACTTAGGGGGAGGAAAAGCTCCAGTCCTAGAATATCGATGCTGCACATGCACGAGCCAAGCTGGAAATGCCTCTGTTTTATTCTTTTTCAGCCAAATGAACCAAAACAAATCCCAAACCCCAGCACCATTAAGCTTGGTGACACCAAACACTTCCAGTACACACCTGGCAGGGTAACCTTGGTTACTTGCAGTCAAGGCTGTGGCTTTTCGCAGCAGAACTTTGTGCCACCTTCTTTATGACTCAAGGCACATGTATTTAACAAAACATGTACAATAATTTTACCACAAACACATCATTAAGGCATACATTTTTCAAAGATTTTTCTTGAAAAAAGCCAACAAATATTTTTTTTTCATTTTCAGCATTCACTTCATACTGTTTTATGACCTCTTCATACCTACAGTTTCAGGCCACACTCAAAGAACCCCGTCATGCTCAACCCAGGAGCTTGGGTGGAGCAGAAATATTGCCTGATTCTCATACACATCTCAATAGCTGGCGATTCTTTAGATAGTCCGAACAAACCAACAGAGCCATCCTTCCTCACCCTACAGCTTGGCAACCACCCTGTCACAATACAAACATGAAATTAATCTTGAATTCTTTTGAAGAACCCGAGAACTGACTCAATACCTGAAACTGAGGGACAAAGATGAGACTTGATATGTGTCTCCTCCCTCCTCCCATGCCAAGGACCAAGCTACTCCACATTGAGCTTTGTTTTTATGTTCATGGCTGCCAGCTCAGCCACAAAATAGCGGAAGACATGGGGCACAGGGACAACCTCGATGGTGTCCACCTGGCTGCAGAGGGAGCAGGAATACCTCCTGCTGCTGGTAACAGAGGGGGACAGTTTCTCCAGCACAGGGGATGTCAGGCTGCCGCAGCTTGTGCACACATAGGCTACGGAGCCGTCGGAGCAGTTGAACAGGCGGTCCTGCAGCAGGAAGGATGTGCCATGGGCCAGCAGAGCATCCCGCTCCATCTCCCCAAAGCGGATCCCACCTTCCACATTTCTCCCCTTGACAGGCTGGTTAGTGACAGCATCTCGGGGCCCCGTGGTCCTCACCTGGAACTTGTCAGAGACCATGTGGCGCAGGCGCTGGTAGTACACCACCCCCACGAAGATCTCTGCCTCCAGCTCCACCCCGCTGATGCCGCTGTACATCTTCTCCGTCCCAAAGAAGTTGTAACCTGCACTCGCTAAAGTCTCACCGAAGTATTTCAGAGCAGACTTCTTCTCGGTGAAGGTGAAGGGAGTCGCATCATAGGAGACCCCATGCAGGGCTGCTGACTTCCCTGCCATGCTCTCAATCAACATCCCAATGGTCATGCGGGAGGGAAAGCCATGAGGGTTGAAGAGGATGTCTGGAACCATCCCATTCTCTGTGAAGGGCATGTCCTCGACGGGCCAGAGCTGGCTTAGGATACCTTTCTGTCCATGACGGCTGGCAAATTTGTCTCCAATAGTGGGATTTCGGGGAACCCTCACAGTGATGCAGGCCTTCTTGAACTTCCCAGTGCCACGGTCATTGCTGCACAACCTAACGTTGTCCACAATGCCTACCTCCTTACTCCTGCGTAGATGGAGGAACAATCATAAGAAGTGTCAGGTTTGCTACTGATTTTTAGTTTTGAAAGAAAAATGATGCAAAAAACATAAACCGCTTATAAAATGCCTTGAGACAGTTTGAAACACCATCATTCTTCAAAGTACTACTCAGTATGAGGGAACTCAGACTAAGT
Source organism: Anthoscopus minutus (assembly GCA_013399455.1). NCBI lineage: Eukaryota > Metazoa > Chordata > Aves > Passeriformes > Paridae > Anthoscopus > Anthoscopus minutus. The sequence goes on from VWYI01026365.1 coordinate 256,964, forward strand.
AAGAGTTAGGGGAAGGAAGCAATACAAAGGCATCTTCCAAGTGCCACTTTCAGGTGATCAGGTAATGTGCCACTCATGATTTAAAATAAGGATAATTTCAACACGGTTCATCTGTATCACACTTTGTATCTGATAAACTGCACCCCACTGCCTTTTCCATTGTGTTAAGCAGCAGCCCCTCTCCCTACCACCAATAAATTTACACCATACTGATGGGATCCTAAAATAAAATACCAATTCAGTTCTTGAGTAGAGAGGGAAGTTCAGAGCAGAAAGGAAAGGTAAAGTGTGAGCTCTGACGAGTGCCTTTTTCAGGGGTGTGCTCCTTCTCTAAATGAACCCTCAGCCTGACATTCCATGTGCCAGGGGTCTGCTGCAGGCTTAACTGTTATCATGTCCACATAAAACCAGCACAGGCAAATCACCAAAAAAATATCCTCTTGGGATAAGCCAGCTCTGCAGCACACACTGGCTTAGAGAAGAGATGCAATACGTGCCTGGGAGTCACCAACAGCATGAACTTCATTCATGCTTTCTGTGATGCCATGGACACGATTAAGTGAAAAGGGAGTATCTGCAGGGAAAGGGCCAACTGCTCTCCCCACAGGGTGAGCAAAGCCAGGAGTGACAAGCTGACTTACGGATAGTAAACAGTAAAGGTCTCCCCTGTGTTGAGGTTCATGAAGCTGTAGAAGGGGTCCCCAGGCTGCAGGACAGACCCAACAAAAGGCAGTCCATCAGCATCCAGCTTCTCTCCAGTGTTTGGATCGTTAGGCCTGATGCCAAATACTAAATTATCACCCGCCCTGCTGGCTTTCAGGGAAAGGTCAATGCTCTCCACCTTGATAACACTTCCATAAGCAAATCCTCTCTGCCAGGAAGATTTATTTACAATCTAAAAAGGAGAAACAAAAGCCTGTTAAAGACTTGCTACTAACTTCAAAAAAGAAAACATTTACAAAGGTAAGCATCATATCAAAGTGGGAACATTGTCTTTTTAAAGCCTCCCAGTAAGTCACCATTTCAAAAAGCTCAAGCCTCACATAACTCCAGTATTTTTCAAAGCTGGAAGGCCACTCCCTTGGACAAATGAAGCTCTGCTCTACTCCCAGCACCTCCAGCATTGCCTGCTATATTAACACAACCACTGTTCTGCTGAATCTGCCCAAGAAATGTGAGGACCAGCTGAGAGAGAAAGCGGGGTCTTCTCAGCTGAGTACCACCCCTACTCCCAGTGCCCCACATGAAATTCCTTCACAGGAAAGCAGCATTTTCTCCTTCCGATGGCTTACCATTGCATCTTCCATGTCATAGCCACTGTAGGAGATGACAGCCACGATGGAGTTGGTGCCAACTGGATAGCTATCCATCCCATAATAGTCATACATGCTGGGCCTCACCAGAGGGCTCTGGGGGGTGTGCAGGTGGTACAACTTGTTATCTGAGCGATCCTTGTAGTTGTAAACAGGAAACCCCATGGTCTGCTTTCCTGGAGGGAAGGAAGGAAACTGGGGATTTGTTTCTCCATGTATCTTGTTAGAAAAAAGATGGAAATACTAATTTAGAGGGATTGTCAATCTTAAACCCCCTGGAATTTAGTAATTGCCCTAAGCCTGGCTATAATTTTTCTGTGAACCACAATACTCAATTCCTTCAAAATTAGACTACATCTAATTTTGTTTTCTTTTCTGCACTTTCAAAATACCACTAAGGTTGGTGTGGTGTTTCTGGTTTTGCTTACTTGGAGGTTTTTTTGTGTGATTTTCTTTTGTTTTGTTTTGTTGTTTTTGGGGGGATGGGCGTGTGTCTTCTCCCCAGTGTTTCCCAGAGTGAAGCCCATATTATGTTTTTCCAGGCTAAAAAGCATTTGCTTCTGCAGCATCAATATCCTGGCAAGGGAAGTGAGTTTTGAACAGTCATATTGCTACTTCCAGAAAAGTATGAGAAAGAGGTAGTGTTTTGAGGACATCTTTCTGATCGTACTGTCAGAAATTCAATATACCAGAGGTGTTAATCCCCTTGCCCAGGGTCTTGCAGCATTGGGCACTACAGCACTTACCCATCTGGCATTGGTACATGTTCCGTGGACTTTGGTTGTGGTCGGAGAAGGGAATGAGATTGGCTACCACGCTCAAAATGCTGTGAGGGAAGAGTTCCTGGTGAGTGGTCACTCCAGGCACCACCTCTGATTCCAGCGTGGCCACGTTCATGAAGATCTGCAAACATCAAATTGGATAATGCTTTTTCACTTTCTTCTTTTAAAAGGAAGGAAACAGAACAAAGTTGTCTCCAATGGCTTTCTATCCACTTCAGTTTTAGCTGTGGTTGCTGTCTGCACCGTAGTGCATGAGCAAGACAAGTCACTATCACAGATTAGCTGCAAAGGAAGAGAGCCTGAAATACAAAACTGTAGTAATGTCTCCTCTTTTTCGTCTCCCACTTTCCCCAGCAATCCACCGCTTGGCTGCCCAGGAGCCATTTGGTGTAACACAAGATGACACGGTACACACAGCACAGCAATCCTTCACTTCAAATCTTCACACAGTTAATAGTGAGAACAGATTTGAACATCTCAAAAAGATTACTCTACAGTTCAGCTATGACCAGAAATCAATATGCAGGAATGAAAACCCCCCTTTTGTCACCTATTCTAGCTCTTCAACACAAGCCTCATCCTCAGCTCCTTTCATAAATGTTTTTCAAACCCATTTTTGTTGCCAGGTACCTCTGTAACATGGGAATATGCAAACCTCACCTGTTCCAGAGTCCCAATCCATTCATTCCTTCCATAGGACAGGTTTCTGACAGGCCGCACCATCCGGCAAGGGTTAGTGAAAATGAACAGCCCAGGATACAGACTGGGTTTTCCTGTCATTGGGATAAGGACCACTTCTGCCCGTGCAGGAAATCTCTTCTCTTGTGTTATCTGTTGGTGCAAAGAAATAACAATCTAGAAACACAAACCAAGTTTAACTAAACTGCATCCACCTGGTCACACTATGAAAATATCAGCCATAGGTGTAGCCACTAACAAAAAGCTACAGAGAAGAGTTCTTAGAAATACTTTTAGAAAAACCTCCACCAAAAAATAGACTGAGTATGTCTTAACTTACCCTTTCCAAGAAAATGTTCTTTCAAAAATTATAACTTCATAAACCAAGAGATGAAACATATGGATAAAAAAAAGTAACACAAAAGCACACTCCAATACTAATGCACAGCCAGAGATAACTTATTTGGTCTGATTTAAAAAAAATAAAGAAAGAAAATAAATGGACACCTAAGAAGTCCTAAACATTCCTATTTTTGACCACTGCATGTTGAAGATGTTTAGCTAAGAAACATTTCAAACAAGACAACAGACCTTGAAATGGCGCAGGGTTTGTGCAATCTCGGGAGCCAATTCCCGCTCTATCCAGCCCACCATGGAGCCATCCAGCACAACTCTGTAGCACTCTGAGTAAGGCTGGCTTGGAGCTGCATCAATGGGAGTGACACCTATGGGAAGAGGGGGTTGATGTAAGGAATAGCCATAAAAAAGGCAAACAAAACACAGAAGTTATTTCTGCACTTCTCAGTTCACACCAAGAAACTTTCTGAAACATCAAAAAATTCTTGGCAAAGCCACAGACAGGTTCAATGGAAAATTAAAAACATTTACAGCTTAGAATGTCATTCCTCTCCCCATTTTTATGACTGAAATAAGGATTTTCATTATTGTGGTAATCACAAGTGAACTGCAGTTCAATTAAAGTAATTACAAAGTCACTGCTTAGTGCAGTTTCTCAGAGCTGTGAGAAATTCCCTGTGTTTCCGTCAATATCCTCACACTACAGCACACAGCTGAGACACTGAATTTTACAGGCTGATGTGCCTGTACAAGCAATGTGTTATTTACCACTAAGCAGAAGCCCAGTACATACAGGTCAAACTTGATTTCACCTTCTCAGCTGAGCAGCGCTCTGTGATGCTGTGTGGAGAAACTTTCCCAGGCATGGTGCTGCAAGGCAGGGAGGTAAGAAAGAACTTTTCACTAAACCATCAGGCCAGTGAAACATACCCAGGGAACATAACAAAGGTGGAATGTCTGTCACAGGCACCATCTCGGTGACGATTTCACACAGAGCTGTCATGTGGTTCATCAGCCCACAGGGCTCTCCATCCGGGGTGTCCACAGGGCACAGGAAACCCCAGGATTCGGGCAGCAGCTTGCGGACAGTCGTGGTTCTCATCTGGGAAAACGCTGCCCCTCTGTGTATGCAGCGGAAGTGGGAGAGGTAGCGGATGAAATTCAGCTTGTCCCCCACCACACAGAGACCACTGTCCTGCAACATGCCCAGCCCTAGGGAACAAAGGTGAGATTTATGTCAGCACCTCATCCAGCTTTTACAAATACAGGATAATGTTACAAGACGGTTTCTTATTTTTAACTGACAACCCCTACTGGATCCCAAAAAGGGAGGTGCAAGTGCACAGGTAACTCAGTGACCTGTAAGAGACCTAGAGACTTTAAATTCCATGCTATTCCTTAAAAATCTTCTTTTACAAACATGTGGAAGTGATTGCCAGTGAGTTGACTAGAAATTTGCAGCTGGTATGTTTTGCCAAAATTCTGCAGGTGTTTAATCTAATTTCATTTTCTAGTGGGCACTCCATTATAACATTGTCATACTGGACATTTCAAGGAAGTATCAGATAAATCTGAATATACATCAGGAAATCAGCTTCTCTCCATTTAAGCTCACATGACTAATGAGGCAATTCTGATTAAAAAATGCCCCTTCTCTATCTTTCATTGCACCATCTAAGAAGATTATTCTTTGGGAAAACAAATAAAATTATGGTCACTGTTCTGGACAATGCTAAATTTCATTTCAACTATTCATCTGGGCAGAGGCTTTGCTTTCATAACTAACCTGTTCTGTATCATGCACAATGCCTATGCTTGTGCATAGATCTTGCCTTTTTCCTCAATGATCCCTTTCTTCAAACTCCTTTTGGCAATTCAATTACAGTGTACAATGTCTGCCTACAAATGGTTGTTTCCAGTTAAGAGCTCAATTTTATCTTGTTCCTCATTCTGTTTTAAAGGAAAAAAAGACAAAAAGGCATCTAAAGCCTGTAGATTTACCTGTTTTAGACCGCAGGTTACCAGTTGCAAGCAGATACTCAAATGGCTTGGTGAAATCTGGTGCCAGGCTGAACGCCTTCACCAGGCTGTCTGTATTTAGGCTGATATCTGCCTTTTCTGCTCTTTTCTCCAAAACAAACCTAACAGACTGCAGCCAGGTTTCAAGCCTCTCCTACGGTTTAGAAGTGAGAGATTTAAAATTAAAACAGGACAGGAAAGGCTTGAATGACAACTTCAGTTCTAATATAGCACATCAGCTGCACATGCTACAGAATTCCTCTAAAATTAGCAAGATGGACAACTTTTAAGGAACTGACAGTTTTTCAGACTTATTTCCAACATTGACTTAATTCTATCAAGATGCTGATGGTATATGTCAACACAGAGCTAAAAGGAAAACACCCACCCAACAGCTTCGCAACCACTTCCACCCAGGATGGTGATGAGTCTGGCAAATGAAGTACAGTAACAAAATTTTATAAAGCACAGACAAAACCCAAAGCAGAAACTGTACCTGTAATTTGACCTCAAGGATAACTGTATACAGTGTGTGTCTACTGTATGCTTTAGACTATTTAGGATCTCAGGATTCAAAAAAAGGGGCTGTTAACTCACTCCCCCTGCTGATCTGATAGCAAAGGCTAGGCAGGAAAGCAACTTTTTCTGGTTCCTGGTACCTGTTCTATACAGCACTAAAATACTTCCCCAAGTTCACTGTCAAACCACTCAAGTAGCAGAGTTTTTTACAGTCTTTCAACAAAACAATGCTAAAGAAAATTCTGGATAAAGGGGAAAAGAAAGATTAAAGAATTATGTAATAACTCAGGGAAGTATCTTATTGGGGGATGAGAACTACTATTCCACAGTGAATTTCATGGGACAGTCAAGCTTCTGAGCATGGCTACTTTCCTCTGAGGATCCTAAAATGAGGCATACCAATAAACTGAATTGGAATAGATTAGTAGTAAGTTACCTGTTTAAGTCAGAAGCATGTTACTAACTTTCTGATCCATAAAGACATTTAAAGATGTGGGAGCCATGACCTTACCTTTAAGAACATAAGGAAAAGCTGTCCTGGGGTAAGCACCTCATGATTCATGAGACTGTCTGGATTATCCTCCATGCACTCCCCTTTGGCAAAAGTATAGAGCTTCTGGGTCATCATGCTGAGCAGGTAGAACTTTTCAGTTCTATTGGTCAGGTGAATGCAGATACAGTTGCTGAAGGAAGAGAAAGACCATGATCTCTTCATTCTAGCTTTATGTCCTTCAAGTTTCTCCTAAATAATTGTAAACACTTTTATTTAAAAATAAAATGCCTAAAAACAAGGATTAAGGCAGGATAAACAAGGCAAGTAGATGTAAACTACTAAATATTTCTGTTGACACCATCAGTGTCCTGCCACAGACTCCAAATCTACACTGCTGTCAAGCCATGTATGGAAAACTGTGGGCTGAGCAACAGTCTAGCACAAACAAAAAAAGGAAAAGCACTCCTAAAGCTGGGGGAAAACACCTACTTTACCAGAAAAATGAATGCTTTAGTTGAATGCCTGCCACAGTGACAGTCTCAAAGACAATTTTTCCTTTGCTTTCTAACTTATTTAATGAAAGAAGATTTTAAAGCATCTTTTCTGCTATTTTAAAAGATAAAAATTATTCAGAGTTGACAGAGATTGTGTGAAGTTCATAACAAACTGCAGTATTTCTGTTCAACAAATGGATCCTCAAGCATTCGCAGAGATAGCTTTAACCTTCTCTTCTTCTACCTTTGTGTTCTCCATCAATGACATCAGAAAAATCCCATCTAAATAAAAACTGTCACCCTCACCTCTGTTTTGGGAATACTTGTGTCAAACCATTAAAATACATATCATCATATACTCTCACATATCCTATAAATTCAACACAATGACACTGGATCACACCCACATACAGACCTCAGAATGAAATCTGCAGCCTGTTCATTGCTGTACCACTCAGGCAGGTTGAGTTTCACTCTGAAGCTCTTTCCCAGGTAATCCAGGACATTCTGCTGTGTCAAACAGCCAGCATCCACCACCGTTCTCAGCATCTCAGTAACACAGTTCACATAAAAGGTGTCATCTTCCCTTCCTTTTACCAATTCTTCAAAAATCTGGTAGTCTGGGAAATTAACTAATGCCTGGGAGACAGAAGTTTATCAGATCAGAAGAATAAGGTCATAACAATATCTGTCTACAAAATACAGCTGAATAACTATGGCACCCCATGATTTAGGTTTTCAGTGCTCTAGAAATGCCCTTCCTCAATGAAAATGCTAAGATACTTAGAGAGTAATGCAGGAGATACTCATACACTGATAATGGTCTCCATCCAGACCACTATTTAGAAAAACCCCACAAAACCATGAGACTGTGACTCTCCCCTTATCTCTTGCCCCTGCAGACACCTCCTCTGCTGCAGACTGTGTTTGATTGCAGTGTTACACAGTTCAGATGACCTTTCTCCAACCAGAATAGGAAGGCTGACTGAAAATACTCCAAGTGGAATTAGCTTCTTCTCATTACTTAAAATAAAAATGCTTTGCACAACTTCTGTATTTATTCAATACAGAAAGCCCAAGCATTCATTGCTTACCTTTAGAGCAAATCCCAAGGGAAGGAAGAACAACTCTCTGCGAAAAATGAAATTCACCATGACACAGCCATTTTCCAAGTAGTGAAGGTTCATATTTATTGCAGTATGCTCATCCTTGACACAGTGCATCACCACCCCTGCAAAAATCACATCAGCATGAGCTGCACAAAACCAAGTGGCTCCATCGCTGTGTCACATCCAAGGAGGTGTGAGACAATTAATGAGAGAAACTTTGGTACTTGATGGCTGAGAACAAGAGGCAGATCCCTCAATTCAGTGTCAGTGTGCCACTTCAAATGAACACATCAGCTCAACTCAGTTCTTAGCTAAAGTGCACACTTGCTGAGTGGCTTGGAAGATGCAGAAAGTTTTAAAAGAAAGACGCAGGCCTTGACTATCCCGTTTGTAACCTTCAGTTGTAGGACAGAGTAACACACAAGCACCTAATTGCTCTCTTATCTCTGTGTTTGGGTGGCACTGCTGAAGCAGTGTTTCCTTGTCCTGCTCCACGCTATCCACTGCAGGACAAAGAAAACAAAACAAAGGACCATCTAATCTGGCATTGCCTTGAAATAAACTAGTGTGGAACTACAGTGTGTGATCAAGCACCATGGTTCAGTCAAATCAGCAACTGGCAACACCTGAGTTTAAAATGCTATTTAACATTTTCCTGCTTAATTCAAGTTAAAACTGGTTTTGCTGAGTATATGTCACAAAGGAAAGGTGCAGCCATGAACCTAGGTTACTCTGCTTCATGGATATTAAATCTGCCTCCATGAAGTATGGACAAAATCAGTGAAGTGAGTTCAGTGGATTACACTGACTTGTACTGAACGTGGGGTTTTAGTTACACCTTCCACAGAACAGAAGGGGACAAGGACTGCAAAGCCTGGAATAAAATCTTCTCCCTCCCATGGGTAGCTCAGGCAGCTCCCACAAGGCAAGTCCCTGCTTCTTGCTTGTACCATCATGATGGTGTGTTTACCCTTTATTCTTATGTGCAGCAAGAAATATTAACATTACACAAGAACTGTAACAAAACAAACTACCAAAGTTCAGCTAGAGATGGTCACTCCTGTTTTTCCAAGCAGTTGTTACTAGGATGCTGTAGGAAACTGCTGAACTTACCATACTCTGTGAAACCAGGGCCTCTGTTTTTCCACTTGTGTCTTGTCATCGCAAGAGGGAAGTTCCGCCTGGGCATAATCAGCATCCTGATTACCTTTTCTAAGCCATTGATTATAAAGTAGCCTCCCATTTCCTGGCAGGAGAAGAAAAATAGTTTTAATATACTTAGAAACTCAGAAGTGGCATTGTGAGAAAAAGAAAAAAAATGCCTGTATTATACATGAAAACCAAATATTTAATGGGAAATAGCAAGACATGATTTGACACTGCTTTTGGAAAGGCTGCACTCCTTAGCAGGGACTTAGGAAGTTTAAATGCAGCTGAGTGCAAGGAAAAGGATGCATGTTCCACAATTTAGAGGAAGAAAAAATCTTTGTGATCAATGGAACATCTCTGAAAAGGTGACAATTTTTTCAAAGTAAGTGCTCTGAAGTTCTCATTTTGAGTTTATAATCCAGATGTATTTTCAGAGCAAAAGATCTCTGGTCACACACAAGCTTACTTTTCTGATTTTCTTTTGTAGTTTGCTCTCTCTTTTTTTGTGAGTTCAAAATACAGTGCTAAATAATTCTGTATTCAAATATAGACAGCAAACATGCTACTGGGGAGACAGGGAAAAGCTGCAGAAGGTAACTGGGAATGGAAACGTCTCTTTCAGTGCCTGTTCTCCAAATCTTTCTCTTGGAAGTCCCCTTCACAGCATTCTCAGTTGATGCACAGCAGCCAAGAGGTTCTATACCAAAACTGTAGGTACTGACACCAAACAGATCCCTCTGTTCAAGAACAGCCATGGCTGTAAACTTCTCAACCTGCTTCATCAAGCCCCCATAAACAATCTGCTTTCAAGAGAAAATGGGAAGTCAAACTTGAAACAAAATATAAATGTTCACACCCTGCAGAGAGAAGATGATCTGACAGACTGCTCAGGTAAAACACAGACTTTCCTGACCCTCAAAATTCCCGTTACCTCTTCCTCCTCATGGTGCTGCATAAGGTCTTGTGGAGAAAAACCACAGAGGTTGCACAATTTGGACTTCACCATGATTGGAATATATCCTAAGGGCTGTTTGATAGTCCCCTGTGGCATGTCATTCACTGACCAGCTGATGTCGGCCTAAAATGATACAACACCAATGGTAAGCAAGTTAAGTTGCCCTTTTAATATTTCCTGCTGTATGAACTGTACCTTTCCTACAACCACAAGCAGTTAAACAGACTTGTATCACTGTAAAATGGTAATAATAATAAAAAGAGCCAGTAGATACATGCATAAAGATTACACTCTGGGGAACGGTCAGTGTGGGTTTACTGAAGAAAATCACACAAGTCTAGAGTCAGGTAAGGAAGCTGCTGGGTGAGGCAACAAGGTTGGTCTGGCCTCCTTTGTCTTTCAGACCCTTCAACAAAGCAGCCTAAATAAAAAAAAAACAGCCAGAGGATAGGAAAGGTAGCCTCAGAAACTAACAGAAGTAGAAGAGAGCAAGTGTCCTCTGAAAGGACATCCACACTACAGGCCTGACAAAATCCTTCCTTTCTTCAATTAGCATGTTCATAAGTGATCTGAAAAGCAGGAAAGAAAAGCATGCAGGAAAGAAAATTTATTAACAAGTACTGGCAGTGGGTGTGCAGGAAGACTGTGGGAGAAAGCAATCCTAACTTTACATGCAGAATGATGGGCTCTGAAAGACCTGCTGTCCTGCAGGAAAGAAGTACTGGCAGTGCAATACAAGAACATGGGTTCAACACCTGGCAGCAGCTAAAATGAGTAAACTGAGTCTGAGAATTACTGCAAAAGGGAAGTGAAATGCTACTGTGCCCCTTTAAATCCATGGGGTAGCCTTACACAGGGGTTGCTGCAGTTTGATCTACACCTGAAATTATGATTAAGGGTCTACACACCTGCTTAGCAGAGTGGGGCTCCCATCTTATCCTGGGGTAGTGGGAACTGAGGGAGATATATGGAGCTAAAGCAGCACAGTGGAAACAGGGAAACATTCCTGATTGTTTTCTGCTGTGCATGAGCAGGGAAGGGGAGAGGTTAACCTGTCCCAGCACAAGGCAAGGCCTTCTCACAGAAGGCACAGCAAACTGTTCTAACCACTCCAAGTATTCAAAAAATAATTAAACAGACGATGGGAAAAAAAAAAGAGATGGGAAATAATTCAGGTAAGAAAAATAAAATCAGCTCTAGCTCAGGAAAATCTAAGATCTACTGAGAATACAGCTATCAACAATCTGCACTAACCCACTTTCATTTTCAGGTAAGATACTGCACTTAGAGCAGCTTTTATCACGGTAAGGCGTACAGCTTCAGAAAAATAAAAAAACAAAAAAAAGAAAACAAGCAAAAAACTGAAATTCCAAGCAAGCATTCCCTTGCACCAGGTGCCTCACATAAGCAATCAGCTCGGACACAACTATACTATTTTAACAGAAAACAGCAACGTGCAATACTTCCACACTGCAAAAGAAGATATTTGCTGGGGATGCCTCCTCCCTATGCAAATTTCAAAGCAATCACGAAAACTATGAACGTATGAACAGGAGAGATTTATGAACTTCTGCATGGGAGCAACGCTGTTTTGGAAACCTGTATTTCTCCAGAAAAGGATTTGGATAATGCTGCTTTCTGGGATGACACGGGTCTCCATCCAAGAGAGGCTGGCTGGCTACTTGCAAGTAGAGAAGCGTGACACGGGAAAGAAGGGCATCGGGTCCGGGACCGCGACAAACTTGATGTGCGGGATAAACAGCGAGGCCACACATCACCAACGCCCCAGAGCCCACGCGGGGCAGTGGTCCCTGAATACCCCCTGACATCCGTGAGCCGGGAAGGGGCCTTTAACCACAGCACAGGGCCGGGCCAGGGACACGCGTGAGCGGGGCGGTGGGGCGCGGGCACTTACAGTGATCCTGCCGCGGTAGGTGCTGCGGAGACCGCGGCACTCAGCCGGGAACACCCTCCTCTCCTGGCACACTGTCCCGGCCGGCACGGCGGGAGGGGCGATGGACACCCCGACCAGCACCAGCGCCACCCGGGTGTCCTTCAGCGCGAACTCCACCGGGGGCACATCCTGCAAAGGCACCGGATCAGCGCGGCGGGGGCGAGGAGGGGCCCGGCCCCGCAGCTCCCGCCCCGCGCCCCCCGCACCTGCACGGCGCGATAGACGCCCTCGCTGACGGCGTAGTTGAAGGACTCGATGTGGGCGCTGGTGAGGTCGCGTTGGGTCGTGTTTTGCCGCGGCGGCCGCAGGCGGTGCGGGTCCGGCCACGGCTCGGTCCCGGTGCCCGCCATGGCGCGCGCTCCTCCTCACGGGAAGCAGCGCGCGGGGACCGTCNCCCCCGCGCCGCTTCCCGGCCATTCCTGGGACGCGTCCATCCCTGCGGCCACTGTTGTCCTCAAGCCCGCCCCGCCGAGCTGCCCTCCTCCCGACAGGCACTCCCAGGCCACGGTTGCCCTGTCCATCCGTGTCACCCGTGTCCCCGCCCAGCCACATGCCCCACCGGAAGAGTAGGCTGGATATTCGCCCATCCCCATCACTCTCTACTAATTCCGCAAGCCCGGAATCCCGAACAACCCCGCTATTCCCCAGCTCCCACCGCTGTCGGGATAGCCCAGGTCATGCCAGTTCCCGCGGTCCTGGGGACTTGACACTGCAGGGACCCGCTGCCCCAAGGAAACACCACAGGCTGTGGGGTTTGCATGTTTTAATGATGGTTTAGGAGAGATGTGGATAGATGTGAGCTCACCCGAGAGCCGGGAGCTCAGGCATTCCAGCCCCACATGCACATGCTGGCGTGAGAGCAACTGGGCACACGATCCCGAGCCTGAGGGGCGGCCACCTCGGCAGCGCCCTGTGTACCCCGCAACCTCTCAACACCAGGCTTTCCCAAGGGCTGCCACAGCAGACACTGTCATGGAGCATGATTATGAACGGCACAGCATTGCTCTCCTGGGAGACAGCTGCGTGTGGAGAACAAGAAATGCTGGGAGCAGGGACATGCAAGCAGTCCTGAAGGGCACTGGTCACAGTCACCTGGATGAAATCAGCATTTGAGCCTTTCTTAAGACTTCTCCGGCATTCTCCACAGACTGTGGGCAGCCACCAGATTTCAGCAGAAGCACAACATGACTAACTCGTATGGAACAAGCCACATGGGAGTTGCCTGAAACCCAGAGTCCGGTGGGACCAGACCCTGCTGGACAACGCATCCGAAACACCTGGGCCAGAAATTCTTCATGGATGACATGAAGGGATATAACTAAGACTAAAGAGACATTCTGCAATATGGTAGGTGTCTTCTGGAAACGCAGCAGTATCCCGGGTGAAAGCTCAGGAAAGAGAGTAAGACCTTTTCTATTGACCTTTTAGCTGAAATAAACTAGAAAACATTTATTGTTGTATATTCCTAAAAAAAGAAACAAACAAAAGTCTCACAGGGGCTTGTGAGCATCACTTGCAAGGTGCACCCATGGCTGCAATGCCCAGGCCTCAGCCACACACACATCCTCTACTCCACCTCGTAGCTAGTATTTTGGGCAAAACTTTAGGCACTATGCTCTCTTGTCCTTTATAATTTACCTTCTGTGCTTTACTTTGGGGGGCACTTTTAGAGAAGGTGGAAAATACATGTTTTCCTCCAGGGGATGTTGCTTATTCCTGAAAAATACAGCAAACAGAGGATTCAAGTGTCCCTGAAACACTACCTCCCCCAAGCCCAGCTGGAAAGGCAGGGTATGAATAGCTGCATCATCTGTAGTTGTGGCTCTACCATCAAGCATTATCTAAATTTCCCTTTTGAGGAGAAGGATGGGTCTAACACCCCAGGAGATGAGCATTTTTTGGTTCATTGTGATGAGGAAGATCTTCTGTTCTTGTCTGCCCTAGAGTTTATGAGAGCTCAGCTGTCACCCTCAGGCACATCCTGGATGAGACCAATTGCTGTGAGGTCTTCCCACTGCTGGGCAAAAAATGTGCAGTTTTTAAGCTCAGCTAAGCTAATATGAAAATATCAATGGAAGTGTGGTGAACTTTGCAAGCAGAGTTAACAACCCTTAAGAGCCTACACTCTACCTTTGTGAGTTACCATCACTCTTCATCTGGTCTGCAGTGAAATTCTGACACCTCTGTGCTATCATAAGGTTAAAACCCCCAACCAGTCCTTCCTCCACACTCTTCTCCCTGCTTATCTTCCTATCAGGATCATCTGCTGCATGAAGACCTCTGAAATCTCCATCACAAGCAGAGATGAGTACAGCAAAATGCTAGGTTCTTCTGAGGAAGGCAAAAATTCCATAGCTCGATTCACTTCCCATTACACACAGGCAGCTTGTAATCTCCACAATGTCTTCTTGTTTGTTTGTTATGGGGAACAGGAACCAGTTTCTTTCCATGACAATCTTTCCCTGCCAAAGGGATGTGCTGGGCTCACACTGCAAATTCAGATACACTTCACAAAGTGGCAACATAGGTTGTACTCGAAGCAGATGTTAGCTCTGAAATTCAGACATCTCAAGGAATTTAACCTCTCCTTCCCCTCAAAACACCTGATTTTCCAGATGTATGGCAAACAGGAATCTCTCTCCTGGTCTACAAAACCTCACCCACCTTCCCCCTAGCTAAGACTAAGTTGTAGACTGTGATCAAGGCAGAAGATTGCAGTATTTGTCAAATGGATGAGAATAAAATTGGCTGGATCAAATGAGATTTGGGTAGAAAGTTTTCAGGTTCAAGCCTCAAGTAAATCCTGAAGGTGAAATCTGAGAGAAGAGCCTAAACTCACTGCAATGCCTCAGAAGAAACTGGGATCAGGTTTCTGCTACTTGGGACACTCAGCACAAAAGTGATGCTAGAAATCCTACAGCCTGCCGGTGAGCTCCGAGGGGTTCTCTACCTCTTTTAAGCGGAATCCAACTGCCTCAGACTGGGACAGACACTGATTCAAATCTCAGTAGGAAAAGGGATAGCTATAAATAAAGAAAATCGCCTTCCTTGCTTGCGTTAATTCACCACCTGCAGTTCAGCACCCTTTTGCCAGCCATTGCCTGGGTGTTCAGCCAACCAGCTTGGAAAATGACCTAAGGAAACTGACTTCTCGGTGTTCCTGGTTTTAGGCACCAGGAGAGCTTGCTCCTTTCTATGTAACAGAGCAGGAACAAAGGAAAGGAGTCACCTATTTGGAGCTGAGCTAAGGCACTAATGATGCAGTAGGTGAGGAAAGAATAAACACAGCGGGAGGAGGGCAACTCCATCGTTCTCTCCACTCAATTCCCTTAAAAACCCAATGTTAATTCTATAGAAAAGGAGGAGCTAATACAGCATTATGTATCCCTGCTGGGGTTTCATTTTAAGGTTGTTTTGTTGTACTCCCAGAGAGATTTGTTTCAGGTATCAAAGTCACAGGAGCTGTTTCTAAAGTGGATTTTGGTGAATGCAGGCAGAGTTATCTGAGCAGCTCTGGCTCATCACAGCTCTGTGAGGATGCCTGTTGTTTTTCCCTGTGGTCTCCCAGAAAATATGAAGCCTGTCTCTATCACTTTTTGGCATGTTACTGAGATAAGCCACCAAACTGTGCTGACCCGAGGGGGGCAGTCTCTCCCTGTTCACAGCAGTGGCAGTTGTGTTGTCATCACAGCTTGATGAAGATCGATGATGACTGGTTCATCTTCTGCCCAGTGTCGTTGAGGGGGAAAACGCTGGAGATGGCTACATCCACAATTCCTTGGCAGAGCTCTGCATACAGCTTCCTAAGAGATGAGGAAGAGAGAATCAGATACCCAGACAGGACAAACCACCAGACCCCTGGCCAATTTTTATGTAGAAATGTGTTTTCCCAGCAAGATCTACAAGATTCTATTCCCATTACAAGGAGTTTCAGAGTGGCAAACAGGAGGAGAGCAGTATCTCTTCCACCTCCTCCCTGTTTACACCAATAAATACCTTGTTTTTCCATGGTGATAATTCCTAATATTGCTACCTTTCACAAAGGACCACAAAACCCATAATCTATGTTTACAGTCAGGTCAGGCTTCTGAGCAGAGGGTCCAGACCCTCAAGCCCCAGACCTAAGTCACCACAAGATGCAAAGGGGCAAAAAACATCTCAGGGCTCCCTGTACCAGCCTTCCAGCTCTGAGAGTTGGGATTTACTGCACCAAACCCTGTTCACACAGGAATGTGCCCTAGAGGGGCTGCTCTGATGCATTCCTAGTTTGATGAAATGCTGTGTTGGGGTGCAGCTGTACACATCAGCTTGTGACCAGGCACAGGATCCTCAGATGTATGGGATGTGTTTCACCATGGCACAGCTCATGCACAGCAGGATTAGGGAGAAGAGAGACAAGTGTTTGAGACCAGTTAACAACAGCTTCATTTTCTGCTGGAGGAAATGCCTGTATAAGCACCCTAAATGTGCTGGCATCTGGGACATATTTAGTACCAAAGCTGTTTCTCCCAGGACTAACAATGTCTTTTACTCTGTGCCACCGGGGCTATATGCCAGTAAGATGTTTTTTCAGCTCCTGGGAATGTTATTGCTTACAGCAGCCATGTTTTTTTCCTTTTAAAATGGGAGCTGTGTGATACAGGCGCTATAAATAAGAACAACCCTGAACAGGAGAAATCACAAATAGCCAAAACCTACCTTAGCTGCTTTCAGTCTGCCAAGTGCCCAACAAAGCCCTTACTCTTCCAAGAGGCACAAAACAACCAAGGTACTGCTGCAATCCAAATCCACCCAGCAATAGCCAAATACAGCAAAACAAGAAGGTGCAAGGCAGTAGTTACACATTGTGAACAGGGCATCCTGGACACAGAAAGCTCCCCAAGCTCTAGTGTGAGAAAGGGAATTGTAGAGGATTCTCAAAGCCTGACTGAAAGCTATATAGTCCTGTACATCTGTGTGCAGCCTCTGAGATAAAGTGTGCTGACTTAGCTAGGCCCTGGAATCGAGAAGAGGTTGTTGAGAGACAGATTGAACTGGAAAGAAGTTTCAAACGATGGCCTTGCAAACAGACCAGGTATTCTGGAGAATCAGAACTGTGAAAGATGCATTGTAGCAAGACCAACGGGGTAAAATAATAGGTGATAGAAATATTAGCAGCATTGTGTGGCAAACCCAGATGATTTCCGCTAATTTGTCCAGCGGTTTTAACACCCTGAAGCACTTTTTGGAGAGTGCCCTGTAAGGAAGTGGGAGTTACCCTAGGGATTTATAGTTCTCCTGTAAGGAAGGAGCAGTCAAGATCTCTGTCTGCACCTCGGGTTCGACTGGAACACCTCTGGTGTTGCTATTATACTGAGACGGTGGGCATGCAGCTGTTGCTGCCTGACAACAGGTAGGCTTCGGGAAATGTGATCAGGCACAGATGTTTGTACAGCCCAGAGATGTTTGTAAGACCCTTAAGCCTCTAATCAGATCTAATTACTATAACATTTCAAAACAAGAATTAGAAGATTTGTTATCTTGGGTTCAAAAGCACTTTCCAGCTTTAGATGACACCTCTGTATTCTCCTTTCCTCTATGGGATTTGGTTGGACTCAAATTATACAATGCTTTTACCATAAATCGACACCATTCAGCTGCAAAGCTTCTGCCTGCATGCAACGCTTTGACTGATGAGTTTTAAACAAACAATTGAGCCCTCTGCTCCCGTGATCGCACCCACGAATCTCTCCATGCTTCGGGCTGTGCCCTCAAAACCTCTCCCACCTTCGGCTGTAACCGGAGGCACTGAAACCCTGAACGAGGCCACCGCACCCCCGTCGTTCACCCCGACATCTTCCCAGCCGTGCTCACCCTGTCCCCACCTGGAGTGCAGCTCTGCCTCTAGTCACCGATTAAAAGGGAACAGAGGCTGAAATTGCTGCTTCTTGCAAAAAGAGCGCTGTCTCCGCTACCTTGAGAGAGGAGGAGGGCTGCTCTATTAACAGTACAAAAAAGACAGGCTATGGCTGCCTTACAAGGGGGAATATGAGAAAAACCCTGTAATTTGCAATCTTGTTTATATGTGAAAATTAGGCAGGCCACAGATTCTAGTTCAGAGGAACAATTTAACCCGTTACATCCTGGCCCTGTGAATACAGAATGGGAACTGGGTTTGATCCCTCTTGTCTTGGAAAATGACTTAGTGACTGGGCTAAGATAAGATATAAAGTCATGCAAGATAAAGACTTTAATTCACCATATGGAGAGCTCCTTGCTAGGCCATCTATGTATGGGAGAAATAATGCTAATTCCTGTCGGGAACCTCTGTCACATTATGACATTGAGTTAAGAAAAGCTATTAAAGACTCCGGATTGGGCTCCCCATATTTAATAGTGTAGTGAGAAGTACATATGATTCATATATCCTAACACCTTCAGACTGTCGTAATGTTTCACCTATGATTTTAGCTAACTCACAGTAGATTCTATGTGACTTAGAATGGTGGAAGCACCTTAACAGATTGATAGAGAGCTATGCTGGAGGTCCTGATGCCCAGCTTACGATCGGTCAGCTGGCTGGGGATCCCCCCAACAATAAGGCCGAGGATCAAGCAGAAGCTTTGCCTAGGGCGGTGCTCAGAGATATTAAAAATGTAAGGCTCTTTTGACTGTGCAGCCAGCGGGAACCCATGAAAATGCCTGTTCTCTTATTTGACAAGCTAAAACTGAACCTTATGGTGCCCTTAACACAGATGGTTCAAAGGCAGTGTCCTGATGAAGCCGCACATCCTCATCTAATTAAAAGCCTTGTCTTTGCTAATGCAAATGATGAATGCAAAAAGGTCATTCTAACTTTACCAGAGCAGCCACCAACGGTGCCACAAATGCTTGCTGCTTGCAGCAAACTGGGCACTCCACAGCATATTGTGACCATACAAGCAAGTGCACTGGGGGAACAATTAGCAAAATCCCAAGATTCGCTGGGAGATAAACTCCAAAGAGCCATTGAGTCTCAGGTGGGGCCCATTAAAGTGCCATGTTTTAACTGTGGAAAACCTGGCCATTTGAAAAAGAAGTGTCATGAGGCAGTGGAAAATGCAAAATTACCTAATATTTGCCCTCGGTGCAGAAAAGGGAAGCGTTATGCAAACACTATTGCTCCAAATTTGACATAGATGGTAACCCTCTGCTGGAAAACTCAAAAAAGAGCGCGCAGCGCCACCGCGTGATTAAACAAATAACGGCAGCTCAATCACAAGACAACCCCAAACCAAGTGCGATTTGTGTAATTGCCAGTCATCTCCCAAGGTACCCCAGCTTATTACCCCCAGGGGCACGATGTGAACTGGCAACTTCTAAATTAACACACTTTAAAAAAGACTCTTGCCATGAATGTATATCTACAGGAGTTATTGGTACTTTACAGCAGAGACAAGTAATTATAGGCAGACAGGAAGGTAATTCTTGGGACTTTCAGTTTTTCCAGCTGTTGTTTCAGTGAATTATAACGAAAAGCTGATGGTTTTAGCTCTTCCTTTTAGTGCTCCAGTGGTGATTCGACCAAAACCATAAATAGCTATTGCTATTGCACTGCCAATGACTACAGCTAAAAAAGACATATTGAGGGACTCTGCTTTTAACTGAGCTAGCTGTATTACGAGAAATGCCTCTTGAGAGCTTTCTCTCGGGACCTGATGTCCTTTGGGCAGAATATGTCAGCAGTGAATGGCAAGTCAGTCACAGCTGACTTGCAGTCTAACACGATGGGGTAAAACAGTTGATTTTACAGGTATGCTGGACACTGGCACAGATGTAACTGTAATTTCTCAAGTGTTTTGTCACTGGAGTCTAGTGACACCCATAGGTGCTCTCACAGGAATACAGGGATTGGAGGAGTCACACTGTGTCTGCAAAGTGAATTAATGATTACTGTTACAGGTCCTGAAGGGAAGACAGTGAACATCTGTCCCTTCCTGGTGCAGAGATCCACCACAGTATGGGAGAGAGATGTACTGTCCCAGTGGGGAACAAAAATAGAGGTGAGTTTTTGATGGGAGCCATGGCGGCACCTGCCACTCTAAAGCTATCATGGAAAACTGACAACCCTGTCTGGGCGAGTCAGTGGCCTCTAGCAGAGAAAAAATGAAGTGTCCTCAAAAAAATCAGTAAATGAACAATTACAAAAAGGTCACATCAAGCCCAGAAATAGCCATTGGAAATTCCCAGTGTTTGTCATTCACAAGAAAACTTCTGATTCCTGGAGATTATTTCACAACTTGAGAAAGATCAACAAAGTGACAGAAGACATGGGACCCCTGCAACCTGGACTTCCTTCTCTTTCAATGATTCCAAAAAACTGGCCTCTTGTGGTCATCAACTTAAAAGACTTTTTTTTCAACATTCCACTGTACCCAGAAGATGATTTGCCTTTTCGGTTCCAGCCATCAATAGAGGAGAACCACTGCAAAAATATCATTGGTCAGTTTTGCCACAAGGGATGAAAAATTCACATACAATTTGTCAATATTTAGTGGCATGAGCTTGGTCTCCACCTCAACAAAAACACCCACTATCAACGACGATTTGCTCGTTGAAGCACCAACTCCAAAAGAAATGGAACAGACTCAAGAAGTGCCATCACTGAAGTTCAAAATGCTGGACTGGAAATTTCTACATCAAAAATATCAAGAAATCCCACCCTGGAAATACTTAGGATGGAGGATGACAGAACAAACAATCAAGCCACAGAAAATACAGTTTTGAACCAGTGTCAACACCTTGCAAGACTTACAGCAACTTTTAAGAGAAATTAATTGGATCAGACCTGCTTTAGGAATCACAAATGATGAACTTGCCCCACTTTTTGACTTCTTGAGAAGAGACTGTGAGATCAAATCTCCTAGAACTTTAACACCCGAAGCTCCAAAAGCCCTTGAAAAGGTCACTGAAGCTTTTAAAAAAAGACAAGTACATCGTTGTGCTCCAGAAGAGCCCTTTTATCTTGCAGTGTTAGGAGAAAAAATGCAACTTTATGATCTCATTTTTCAATGGGACACTTCTGAAAAAGATCCTTTGTAACCAGAGCGGGGGTTTTTCTTCCTTATAGGTCTCCAAAACCAATTTTTACAACCATGGAGATGACAGCTCAAATCGTATTTAGAGCCAGAACAAGACTGTTAACTATGGCAGGCCAAGATTTTGTAATTATTTATTTACCTGTGAAAAACGATTTCCTTGATTTGGCTTTGCAAAATTCAGAAGACTTGCAAATTGTATTGTTAAATTATTCAGTTGCTTGTTCTATTCAATACCCAGGCCACAAATTGTTGCAAGCAAAATTAAGTTTTAGAGACAAACCCATACTAAGTGAAGAGCCTTTAAGTGCTGTAACTCTCTTCACTGATGAGGGATCAGGGTAAATACAAGTCAGTAATAGTGCGGCAAAATCAAACAACCAAAACATGAGAGTCAGGTGTTCAAACAGTAGAAGGCTCTCCTCAGATTGATGAATTGGTTGCAGTAGTTAGGGCGTTTCAGCTCTTTTCAGAACCTTTAATTACAGATTAATCTTATGTTGCTAGTATTGTTAAAGAATAGAAGGATCAGTTTTAAAGGACATTACAAATGATACCCTATATCATTGGCTTTCATGTCTTTATACAGTTTTACAATACAGAACTAATCAATATTTTGTCTTTCATATCAGGGCTCATTCCTTGCTTCCAGGATTTCTGGCAGAAGGGAATGCAAGAGCAGACAGATGGTTGTTTCAAACACTTTGCCAAACATTTTTGAACAAGCAAAACTGAGTCATGCCTTTTTCCATCAAAATGCACAAGCACTTGTGCAGATGTTTCGCATCTCTAAAGGTCAAGCAAAAGCAATTATTGGCGTTTGCCCTGATTATCAACTTGTGACCTCCTATTTCTACAGGAGCTGTCAAACAACCAGGGCTGCAAAGCCTGCACCTATGGCAGACTTTGCAACTATTACAGACAAGTATCACCAAATAGCCATCCTTTAGGACATTTAAAATTATTCATGTGTAAGTAAACACTTTTTCAGGTGCAGTTTTTGCCTCTGTCCACACAGGAGAAACAGCCAATCATGCTTGTGAACATTTTCTACAAGCTTTTGCTTCATTAGGTATACCCCAAGAAATAAAAACCAAGAATACCCCAAGAATAAATACCCCAAGAAAAATGTCCCAGCATATGCATCTTAAAAACTGGCCACATTTTTAATGGGATGGGATGTTCATCACACTTTTAGAATTCCCTATTCTCCCACAAGTCAAGCAATTATTGAAAGGACACATCACACTCTAAAATGCATTTTAGACCAACAAATGGGGGAAATGGCCCAAGCCACACCTCAGACGAGGTCGAGTAAAGCTTTTTATGTTTTTAATTTTTTAAAAAGCTCATCTGCAGAACCCAATCCACCAATTCTTAGGCATTTTTCAAGTAGCATACAGGCAAAACTGAACGAAAATCTTCCAGTTTTAATTAGAAACCCTGAGACAGGACAAATTGAAGGTCTGTTTCATTTAATAACCTGGGGCAAAGGGTTTGCTTGTATTTCCACAGGGCAGGACCTAAGTGGATTGCAGCTAAGAATGTGAAGCCATACCAAGCACAAGAGGGCACTGACAATTCCACGAGCAGGGAAGCAAGCACATAAACACGAGCTGCACAGAGACTATGGTTCCTGCCCAATATCCCCTGCCCAACCTGCAAAAACTGAACCTTGGGTGAACCTTGGGTTTCATGTCAATGTTAAAACTGTAAAAATTGTTGGTATTGTGGAGCACTTTTGGCAAAAGCATGGTGTCCATCCTGTTAAAAAGAATCCCAAGATACCCAGATTTGCAAAATTGAGTGTAAACAGGACAATTTAGTGCTGTATAGTTGGCCAATTTGTGAACAGATTTGGGAAAACACAAAAGTTGGAAGATTTGCTTGGAAATTGAAATACATGGAAAAGCCTTTTGCCAAAGTAACTGAACAAAAACATGCAGTTAGATCAAATGATGTATTGGTGCTTGTTAGTTTTGCTTGCTTGCTTTTGCAGTGCAGATATGCCTTTAGATCAACGAAAACCAAATGTTTGGGTTGCTTTGGCCAAGACAGCAGGCTCAGACACCATATGTTTGGCCAATTTGAACCCAGACAAACCCTTTGCAACCTGTTTGGTCGGTGTGCTAGTGCCAGCTGGAGAGTGGCCAATACCTAACCATGACAATTATTGGCGTGCAGCTGCCAATGAGATAAATCCTGTAACCTACTGGTATCATTGGGCCCCTGATATTCTTAAAGCACCCTTTGAACTTCAAGAATTGGAAATTCTTGGTTCTTTGACAATGGAATTTTATGCTGGGTTTCAGTATCAAGGAGATCCACAATTAAATGTTACTCCCCGTCATCCTGTGTGCAGAAACTCAAGTTTTTGGTGTGATTGTACCACCCCTATGCCCCCTAAGGGTAAGGCTGTTGATCTTGAATTCCCATGGCAATTGCCAAAAAGACATTGGTTCATTTGTAGAGATAGAGCCTGGCAGGGCATTCCCTCAAAAATTAAGGTGGTCCAAGTAGCATCAGACAGCTCACTGTGATACTTAAAAGGGCCATCAAGAGAAAACATACAGGAAAGAGGTTTGCCCATCATTGTGAACAAAACTGTAATATTTTAAACTCTGGAGCCCTGCAAAACAACTTACATCAGGTTTGTTTTACCTCAACTTGCCTCAGCTGTAGCGTTAAAACTATTAGATGGATTGGGGTGTTGGTTGAGGAAGGAAACTAATGCCACTTCCGTTGTAATTAATGACACAGTGACAGATGTAAATGCTGTTAGACATGCAGCCTTACAGAACAGACCTGCCATCAACTTTCTCTTACTGACACATGGACATGGTTGTGAAGAATTTGAAGGATTGTGTTGTATGAATTTGGCTGACCATTCAGAATCCATCCACTAACAGCTTAAAAACCAGAAAGATTTGGCAAATCAAATTAAAACAGATGATGGATCATGGTTAGATGATTTGTTTGAAGGATGGAACTTTACACCTTGGCTGAAGGAACTTTGCAAAATAGGTTAATATAAATTGATTGTTATAGTAGCAATATTAGTGATAGTGCCTTGTGTACTTCACTGTGTGCAGCAAAAGACGAATAAGACCATCAAAGAAGTCTTAGCTAGGCCATGAAATAGAGAACACGTTATAGAGAGAGAGAATGAATTGGAAACAAGTTTCAAATGATGGCCTCGCAAACAGACCAGATATTTTGAAGAATCAGAACTGTGAAAGATGCATTGTAGCAAGACCACATGAGGTAAAATAATAGGTGACTGGAGTCAGAAGTAGTAGCAGCATTGTGTGGCAAAAGCTATTGTAACCAGAAAATAAGCTGGCTTCTGATAGAATGTGAGTTTTACATGTCTTATGTTTCACCCTTCTATGACACTGATAACAGAATAAAATCTTTTAAAGGGCCTCTCAGTTGCCCTGTCTCTGCAGAGCTGGGATCTTCCAACACTCTAGCCCTGAAAAAGCTGGTGAACAGACTGTCTGGTAGGTTTGACCTGCATTTTTTGTCTACTGTTAGCAATGATCCAACATAATTTAATCAACATCTATTCTGATCAAATTCTAATGCAGTGATGTACAGCCTGTTCTGTTTTGCTGGTGGTTTTTTTTGTTTGTTTGTTTTTTATTTTAAAAATATGATACAGATGGTCACTTAGCAAAAATTTCTGGTCTCCTGCAGCTGTCTCAGTCACGTAATACAGCACCTCCTGCTGTGCCTGCACAGAGATGTTCATGGCCAGGGGCTGTTTGGCTGTTCCAGCCTCCCTGTGGTTGCTGGAAGAAGCTATAATCTCTTTGATACCAAAAGGGTTAATTCAATTTTTACTGTGCCTGTGAACTCTTAGCAGAGAAACAACCCATGCAAAATCTGCTTTCCCAGCAAGGATGGCTGGAAGGTAAGAAGATATCTGGCTCAGGAATGGAGGCACAGCCAAAACAAGGACTTAATCTGGGAACCTGGGGAGGGTTTTTTGGTAATGGGCAAATTGTAACATGCATGTAGTGACTGTATATGACCAAGACACTTGTAAAATCACATGGGCACATAAGGTCAGGAGTTATCCCCCATGTGAGCTAAATAAATGACACCCTTCTTAACACTGAATTGGTGTTAAGGAGTCTTTATTCCTGTTTTCAAAGATTTGGTAACATACGCAGCATCCAAAGTGTGCTCTGGGGCCCTGCTGTCGGCAAACTTAGTCACTCTGGAAGCTGCTGCCCTTAACGTTACTCATTCAACATATGTTCATATAAAGAGCAGCCACCAGTGGCTCCACAAGAGAGACTGAGAAACAATCTGATTCCCAAAACATTTAATCTGCAAATATAACTTCAACCCAAGAGTAATAAAAATGACCCAAGTTATATTCAAACCCATTTGTTCAAAACCCCAGGTTAGTGTCCCATCTCACAAGGAAAAGAAGTTTGGTTATAGCAAACACAGAGACAAGAGTAATGAACCCAAACTGACTGGCACTTAGAGCAGTGTCCAGTGTTAGCCTGAAAAACTTCCTTATCCTTCACTCTCTTTCAACTTTTTCACTCGGAGCAGGAACATAAGCCACATTTTGGGTGAGGCATGTGAATGGTGGCATCACAAGGGTATTACAGAAACCGATTTACTCACTGGGCACATGCTGGGGCCCCGTTGACTTCTATTAGCCAGACCTTCAGCTCCTCATCTACCATGAAGTCAAAGCCAAAGAGCTGGAAGCTCTGGTAGTGAAGATGCTTCGTGCTGATTGCAGGCTCTATACACGTAAGGCAGCTTCTGTGGAGGGAAAAACAGAAACTCAGGGTTAAGGCTGCTGTGCACACATGCCTTGCACAGACAGTTAAGTGTGAAGGGTTGCCCTGGAACTTCCCCAAATTACAAGTTATGTCCAACATATGCCATGGTAACCAGGTCCCTGCAAGTGAGATCCCATTACCATGAAAATCCATGTGGGGACACCCCTGAGTTAACTCATGAACAACTGGAGAGCAGCATCCACCCTCACCACTGGGTCAGGCAAGCTGAAAAACATGATATGCAATGCCACAAAGGGCTGCAGCAGGTCCCCAGGGAACTGCCACTGGAGGCTCATTTGCCTTCAAGTCCCTCAAAGATTATGTCACGTCTTTTTAGTGCAATTAAAAGCAATGCAGTACTGGCAAAGCAAATGCCTTCATGAAGTACTGCTTTGTCAAGACCTGGATTCTCTGCAGCACTGAGCTCTCTCTCCAGGCACCTTCTATGCCCAGGAAGGAACTGGCTCTTGTGGACTGAGTAAGATGACCTAGGCAAAAGCCATATGCTGCTGCTGGCTGATGATCCAGTCTGCACACTTAAGTCCATCTTCACTTCCCTCTATCACCTTTATGCCTTTTTTAATCTCAGCCTCTCCCAGTCCTGTATTTTGACCTGCTCTCTTCCCTCTTCACTCTATCCTTCTCCAGCCACAGCTGGCAAAATGCAAAAAAATGGACACATACCACTGAATCAACAGCACCCATGGAGGTGCCTTTTCACTGAGCAGTGACACAGAGGTATTTAAGGCCTTATCTGAAATTTATGCAATTGAAACCCTTCTCTTCTTGCTCTGCCTCCCCAGATGTGTCCATACACACTCCCTGTCCCTGAAGGGTTATGCTCTCCTAGGCAGCAGGCAGCTGGCTACCTTATTATGTGTTTGATTTGCAGTAAGATGCTATTCTCAAGCGTTGTGTTCAGGGCATCCATCAGATACTGGTTGAACTCCTCGAAGAACATCTCATTCCCTTCCTCATACCGCCCGTAGTTTTTGGAATATTCCTTCTGAATGCAGTGATTGGTCAAGTGGCAGGTTTTGTCCTGGAAATTAGCACGGTTATATGGTTCGGAAGAGGTCCGCAGGACACCCTCTCTGTAGAGGTAGATATTATATTGATGATCCACGAGAACCCAGCTCCTGGGGGACATGAGAACAGACTCTAGTCTCAGTGGCTCAGAAAGAAACAGCATGAAAAAAAAAACTTTGTACTACAAAGGCAGAAAAGGTTACCTGATGTCAAACTTGCGATGCCCTGGCTCTAAAAGTAGAGGATTCTCCAGGTATTTCTGAATCACATGCACTTGTCCCTGCTCATCAATGAAGTCCAGGAGCTCTGCAGCCTCCGAAGAAATCAGGATCCCTTCCCCTGGCACAGAAAGTTGAAGATAAAATTAGGTAGAGAATCCTTCTACCTTTGTTGGAGCTTTTTCAGGCCCCAAGCGGCCTGTGGCTCATTAGCCCAAAAAGTGGCATGCAAGTACCTATGGCCCCAGGGTCAGCCAGTGCCCAAGCAATGTCACAGTCACTCCATGGGAATGAATCTGTGGAGGGATCTCTTGCCATGCCACAGGCTCCCCAGAAACCAGGCCAAATGCAAATGGCAATCAAGGGAATCTGATACAGCATGGCCTGCCTGGGGCACATCTGTAGGGCTGCTGAGGTGTGAGGAGATGCACAGCAGACAGGGACCTAGACAAGCAGTGAGACAGCTGCTTGGCTTGGGGGCATCTTGTTTTCTTTTATATCTTTTTCTTTCTTCCTATCTTGGCTTGGCAGGGTAGGAGGGTGTGGTGGTGCCTGTATTTGGCACTAGACAAATTTGGTTTTGTTTTTCTCTGGTTTTCAGCAGTTTATAGAGAACAGGATTGGCACATTTTCTTTTTGCCTTTCTTTTTTATTTGGGGAGGGAGGTTTGTAGATTTTTTAATCGTAGACTTGAGATTTTCTTTCCCCGTCTGGCTTCTCTGGCTTCCAGAGACAGTCACACATGCACACTTGTGCAGTGTTGCCCTGTTCACTGAGTTTATTTAAATTATTATTAAAATCGTTGCTGAATAAGGAAAAGTACTATTTAAAATTGTTCATCCATGTATTCAGAGTTCCTGCTGTGAAAGCTCTTCATTAAAAAAATGAACTGTGCTGTTTAAACACTCCCACATTCTGGCTGAAGCTATTACTGTTCATTTCTTGCAAGAGTCCAAATAAGAAACTTCTGTTGCAGAGCACTGAAGAGAGACAATTTTCCTTCTGGGACTTCATAATGGAATGGCATGGTGTCATGAGGGATAAGCCAGCTCAGGTAAAGTTATCAAACACTCCTCTGGCACTATGCCCGTTCTTGAGGCATTCATTAACTTTCTGGACTAAACCTGATGACTTAGTCTTAATTTTGTGCTGAGTGTTTTTGAGGAAATACTGTGCAAAAATCCCCACTTTTTCAAGCAGGCATTAAGGAGGTAACAGAGGTTTGAAGCGCAGGCAGGGTTTGACAGGATCATCCAATGGAAAGTGCTCCTAGCTGTGATTTCTGAAGGTTGCTGTCAGCACAGACTTGCAGATACTCCCACTGCTCCATCCTCTAGCCAGCCTTCCAGCCCCACTGACCTCCCATTCATCCCAACACCCTCCAAGGAAAGCAAGTCTGATATTAAAGTATCTTTCTCAACCATCCTTTATGCACGGGGCAACATTTTTTAGTCTCCCAATCCCAGCAGAGCAAGGCAGAATTTTGCACTAGCACAACTTCAGGCTGTGCACTGGGGGAAGGAGGGAAACAATATCCCTAAGCCAGCAAAGCTGCTGCAGTGGGGAGATCAGCAGGCACCTGTTCCACACTGGACAGATGGCAGACCAAGGGGAGGGTCAGTTTAACTGTGCACCCAGGCAGCAACCCACTGAGGCAGCAAAGCAGCTTATGTGGGTAGCTGTCCCTGCTCTCAAAGAAAACACCAAAACCTCCAGCCCACAGTTGCAAACACTTAAAATGTTTGAGTCAGGGCATCCTAAACCTTGAATTTTCCTGTTACTGATGGATGACCAAGC
Organism: Anthoscopus minutus; assembly: GCA_013399455.1. Classification (NCBI taxonomy): domain Eukaryota; kingdom Metazoa; phylum Chordata; class Aves; order Passeriformes; family Paridae; genus Anthoscopus; species Anthoscopus minutus. The sequence goes on from VWYI01026365.1 coordinate 285,697, forward strand.
TTCTGTTAGACCTGTCCCAAGACAAGGGCTTTGCCTGAGCTGTATCTTTCTTGATAATTAGCATGAACAAGCTTTCTTCTTCATCAGATGTAATCCCCAGATGTATAAAACTTCCCTCTAGAAGATTACCATGAGACTCTCCTTTCCACTTTAATTTGCAGCAGCAGTGAATACAAAAGGCTGCTCTGCTTTAGTGCAGAAAAGATGGGATCACACTTGCACGAAGCATCTGAAGAGTCTGAACCTGCTCAGTCTGCCGCAGACCAGAGCAACTGCCTTTTCAAATGCCCAGGATTTTTTTTTGCCAGTTTACCACACAGAAACACATTCTTGGGCTGGGATAACAAAAGCACTCATCTCCCCTTCATTCCTGATGAAAATAAGGATACTCTTCCAATACTTTTTGGTAACACAGCCAAGAGAGCAAACAGAGAGGGAAGCCAGTGTGAAGAACAGTTTTATCATGCAGCCTCCCTGCAGCCAGCTCTGGCTTTCACATTCTCCTTTTGCAAGGCTGCATCCAAAGTGACTCTGCAAATATGAGTAATACATGTAGGCTTGTTCTCTCTGAAAAGACCAGGTCCTTCCTCAGGCTGGGCTCTGCTGCACACATGGCAAGATAAGTTTATAAATGCAGCCATTCTAATAATGCAGCCATAATAATACTGTAACTCACAGAAAGCACACAGTTATCAAAGTGCTGCATTTACAGCTGTGTCCAGCTATCTCACAGCTCATTATTTCTGTAGAGTGAGTGAGTGATGGAATGACCCTAGAACAAGGAAGAACACATTATCATCTGGGTATCTATTATCCTATTCAGATAAATGGACAGACAGACATTGCTTGTCTTTGCTCTGATGCCTTCCCCTGAGGCTTGGGTGCAATTCTGACGTACTGAGCTCATGGCTGTTCAGTCTCTCCATCGAACCATGGGCAGGCCACTGGCACCAGGCATCTGAGTTTGGTTGAAAGACAAGCATGATTTCCACCCAGGAGAAGGCAAGTTAAGCTGCAGCATGGGGAGTTGGGTTCCTTGCCCTTGAAGGTTGCAGTCCTGCCTGCTGACTGCCTCCCTGTATCCTGTTTTACTCTAACCCGCTCTCCACATTCCCCTCACTTGCTGGTCCCTGCTGCCTTCCCCCCACAGCACCTTCCCACATTTTGAGTTGCATGTGTGGAGAAATGGAGGTCCTTTCACTGCCGTGCATGTCCTGGTAGCACGTGCACACCACATGGCCTGACTGGCATGGTGAGTGAAGCCCTTCATAGACAGATCACAGATCAGCTTGGCTCAGCCAAACCCTGTGACCCTACAGATATAGGTAAAGAGTGAGAACAATGAGAAATAGCTCCTGGTGCTGGAGAATGAACCTTTGGCACCAGCTGAGGACTTGGCGATCCACACATTGCCTTCTTTGCCTTCCCGCCGCCTGTTGTAAGCTGCCAGGAACACTTCCCGCTCGTCTGTCCTTGAGTTGTTTATGAGATGGCGAATTCCATTCTGTGCTGGAGCCACTGGGGTCTTCAAGTTTGTTGGGTAAATCACATATGACTCAGGGAACCATGTGCAGGACTCTGATAGCTCAGGGCTCGTCTTGATTAGCCTGGGTGAAGAGAGACAAGCTGTTAATCTCCAGAGTGTCCCCCACCTGTACGGGGATAATTTAATAAGGAAAAATCATCATTAACTGGGCTCTTTTACTTGATGATGAATGGCAGCATAGATAGTCTGTGCTAAATCATCCTATTTTCCTTAGATCCTTGAATTCAGGGTTTTCCTAAAGATATCATGGCAAGCCCAGCCAACAGCAAAGCACTATTCTTTGAACCAGAACCTGCATGCTTTCATTAAACATTTTATTGACACCACAGATATCACGAAACTAATAGTTAATAAGTTTCCATGTAACTAAAGCTTGTGGTGCATTCCCTGCATCATCTCTGCACAAGGGAATTGAGGAGGTATTTTTGCTGACAAGGCTCAGGGCAGGAAAGATGCTGTGATCACAAGTGGAAAAAGGGAAGCCAGAGAAGTAATGCTCCCTGTGCTGATGCTTAGCCCTTGATCCCATTCCCACCGAGATGGGACCAGTGTCCCAGCTGTGTATGAAGACCACTGGGAGCCCACAGAAAGCAAGGGCACAGTTACAGGTTTCACATCCTAAGCTGTCTGGGATCCCTTGGATGCATCTCTCTTACCAGTAATGTCTGGAGACAGCAGCAAATTCCTGTTAGCAAAGTTCAGGCCTGTTTTCCTTCAAAGCCAAGGGAGCTGCCTGCCTCTTCAAATGCCTGTGCTTTGCTTAAAGCTAAAAGCAGAGTTCTTGAGGTGCTGACTCTTTCCATGTATTTGTGCTTTTCTGTTGAGATGGCATTGAGTCAGTGGCACTTTAGGAGCCCTGAGGAATGTAATTTGTTGTCCTGTGGGTTCCTAAGTTGCTTGATGCACGGTTGACCCTACAGTTAAAAAGGTCAGCCAAGCTGCAGGACATAATACCAGGTGTGCAAGTGTTTTTAGCACTGTAGGTACCAGGCTAAAGAGAAATCCATCTGAGGAGTGCTGTAAGTGCTTGTTTTAAAAATACTCTGCCACTTTCTGACAAACACTATCACCCTTGCCAGGAAAGCAACTGGGAAGAGGCTCTTTACAGAGGAAGGCGAGGCCTGGGATCAGCACACAGTCTGCAGGACTGCATCAGTGAGAGGCAGCACAGACTGTAATGGGTAATCAAATTGCTGAAGGAGACCAAGAGCTCTGACATAAAGATACTCTAGTGGGAGTTTGCACAAGGAGGGTTATCTACAATGAAAGTTCATCCACATTTCCCCAGGAGACCCTGGTATGGCAGGTCATGCAGAAATAACTCCCAGAGCTCTTCCTGGAGATGTCTCCAAGCATTTGTTTGACCAACAAATCTGATTAGCTAAAGGCACATTAGTGTCTCTTCTCTGTATGAAACAGAGAATAAAAGGAGAAGGTTTTAATTAAATGTCTACAAGGAAAAAGAGCAGATATGTTTGGGTTGTTTTTGCCTTTTGATTTGGCTCTAATCTGATTCAATATACTGTGTGGTTTCAAGTAGATAAAGCTCAGTGGAAATGGCATTTCCCCAGAGGCTATAGAGAGGCCTTTGTGCACACCAACAGCTCTAGAGACCAGCCCATGAGTCTGAAGACAGGACGTGCTAGGACACTCCCAGGGCAGCTGTTCTGTGAAATACCCTCCTAACAGGTTCAACACTCAACAAGGGTTAGAAGAGAAGCTTCTGCCAAGCCCATCTAACATTTCAGTGAATTTCTTACTTCACCAAAGATGCTTTGCGGCACAGCTTGTCTGCTCCCCTGTAGTAATTCACCAGCTGCACAAGTCCAGGTTCATGGCCTAAGAAGGGGAAACAGAGGTCAGACAAACTCCTCAATGAATAAAGGCAAAACAGCTGCTTGGTGGAAAGGATCTGTGCAGTAGGGGGAAAAAGGGAGGCTGTTTCATTGTCCTGCATTACAGAAACAGGCTGTAAACTAGTAGTGGTTCCTGTGGTTTCTTTCATTTAGTTACAAAAAAGCATGCAGTTACCCACTTGTTTTTAATCTGACACATCCATTTTGCAAAGGAAAAAAATTTTCTCCTAATTCATACTGGGAAGTGGTAGCACTACTCAAAACTGTTCTCCATCTGCTGGTGTAAGTTTTTAAGCACTGAGATTTCAGTTACTTTTAAATAGAGGTGGAGGATGCAGGGAAACACACCAAGACACAAAGATCACAGCTTAGCAAAGGGCCTTTTTCCTTTGTTATGTACAGCAGGATTGCCTCTTGGGCCTGATGCCACAAAACACTGGGAAACATTGAAAGATTTGGAGTCTTGCTTCCTTCTAGACATTTGCAACAAGACCCGCTGATACCTGGGAGTCTCTGCTCCAAACTCTTGTTCAAAGTCTGAGTATGTCTAAAGACAGATACTGACTTCTCTAAATCCTTTCCCAGTGCTTAGCTGCCAATCTGTTTCCCCTTGACTATACTGGTGGCCCATCCTATAGTAACTCCGGGATGTTTAAGCCGTTCTTGCACTGGAAAGTTCTAAACTGGCCCCAGTATCCAGCTGTGACCTCAGCAGTGACAAGGAGAGTGCTAAACAGATGGATACCTCCTTACCAATACTGGACTCCACACCACAGCCTGCCTGCCTTCACATTTTCACACTACAGAAACGCTTGTGCTCAGCTGGAAGCTGTCTGGGAGGGACCAGAATCCTGAAAAAGGATTCAGAATTTTACTTGTCCTCCTTGGTGTTTGCCTGGGAAAAAAGGCCTGGAGCAAACATTACCTTAAACACCAGGCAGCTGCAAGATCACAGAGAGTGAATATCTATTTTCAGCCTGAATGTCACTTCCCTCACCTGGGTCACTTTTATTCACAAATCTTTAAATACAAGATAGGTGAAAACCATCCTGCAGAAGAGATCTGTAACTTCAGGCACTTCAATGTGCAGCCAGCACAGCCAGGTTTCTTTACTGAAAAGAAAATAATAGAACCCCTCAAATTTCCTTCTGTTCCCAGTTTATCCTGGGGAGACACATCTTCAATGGGCTCCTGACCATGGCCATGGAGCAGTGGGCTGCAATGTAGAGTTGCATGGCCAGCAAAGAGGGACCACAAGGCAGGACGGGAGACTTCTGGGGCATGTTGTGAGGTCTGTAGCACACGTTTAGTAGGATTAAAAAGCTGCCAAGGCACTGCCAAGGCAATCCTCTCCTGGCTAGCAGGGCATAGAGCCCAGCATCTCCTCTGCAGGCTCTTCCTCCTTTCCATCCCCTCAGCACAAACTGCTTTTCTGCTAGATGTGGACACAGCTTAAGGGCACAATCCCCCAGGAATTAGGTTATCAGTGAAAGCTACAGAGGTCTCTGCAACTGGGCAGAAGCAGTGGTGCATGCTGAGAGTCCCCACTTCTCTGCATGATCCAGCTTAGGCCCTGACTAATGCAAATCCCTACAGTTCCCTGAATTAATGTCTGCTTCCACCGAGTAGAGCCCTTAGGAAAACAAAGCCAGCTTTGATGCAACAGTTGCTCAGGAAGATGAAATGAAGAAGATAGAGCTTTTTGGAAAATGCACCAAAATAACCATGTTATTTTTGGTCTGAATCTACTGATTTCAGGCAACCAGTTCCTTCTATAGGAGGATGGTTTAAAGAAGCCAGTGCCAAAGCATGGCGCCTCTCCATGGGTTATATACACGTCCTGGCTGTGAAAAATGGTTTGAGTTTTTGGGCATCCTATAACAACACATGCTGAAGAGCTCAGTGAAGCCCTTCCATCACCCCAGGACACTTTTGGAGGATGGAGGAGGTTAGTTAGGAATGGCCACAAGCCCACCAAGGCTGGATGTGCTGTGCATGCCCACTCTCACCAAAAAACTGCACTCGTTCTGCAGTGAGGCCTGATGCTCACAGGTTCTCCACACAAGCTAAAGCACAGGTCTGCCTGCTGTGCCTGCTGCCAGCACATGTGAGCATCCTCACTACCTGAGCCTCTCCTGGTGTTTCCCTGCCCGCTGCAGACACCCTGACAGCAGGAGGTGGTCCGATGGCATTGCCATGTGACGGGGACTTTCCACTCACAGTTGTGGAGGAGACAAGGGAGAGGTACTGGAACTGGGAAGAGCAGTCAGAGATGGGTCTCTGCTGCAAGAAAGGGGCTGCAAAGCCATCCTGCACCAGAGCTGCTGAAGTGAGGGGCTCTGCCTGTTCTGATGTTTCTGTAGCCAGAAGCAGTGCTGCCCAATTACCCCGGAAGGAAAGAAATCAGGGCCAAGATGACAGCGCATCCCTGCTCCCTGCCACGCCCTGCAACACTGCCAGTGTCTGGCTTGGCTCTCCCTGCCTGTGGGCACTCTCCCTCCCTGCTCCTGGGCTCTGCACCATCCTGCAGGGCAGAGGGCCAGGGTGGCTATGCCACGGCAGGCAGGGGACAAGATTGCACAGGGCACCTCCCAGAGCCCTGCATGTAGGCAAGGTGACAATGGAGGTCAGGCAGCAGGGGAAAAGGTGGTGGGGCAGGGGGCATAGGGGGCCCTACACACACAGGACCTCTGGAATTACCCACCCCCTGCTCCAGGCACAGACTAGTGCCGTCACCCTCCCAAGCCCTGCAGAGGCACATCCCCACCAGCCTCAGCTCTGGAATGAAGGTTTGAACATGCCTGGCTTAGACCTGTTCTGCCTCCCGTGTCAAACAGCACAAACATCCCCATAACACGTCAGCTCAGCACCAGGCAGGGGATGACACTGGAACCACCGCGACCCCACAAGCTCCGCGCAGAGGTGCAAACAGCCCCAAGGGCACTGCTGCAGGCCAGGGAAGGCAGTCGGGGAAGCTGGGGCTGCACCCAGAGCGGGGGCCGGGATCCAGAGCTCTGCCACACGTCACAGGGGGGACCCTCGTGTCTCCCCCCACCACCCTTCCCGCTGCTTCACCACAGCACAAGGCCTCAAGCCATATGGGGGTGTTTTGGGGGGCACCGGTGAAATCACTCTGCGGGAGCTTGGGAAGGGGATCCTTCGAGCCCTGGCTGGCGCCAGCAGGGCCCGCAGACAACCCTGCCGGGGGGTCAGCTGCTCAGAGATCCCGCGGTGCCTGAGCTTTGTTCGGGCGCCGGAGGCCGGGGCTGTGCGGACAGCGACAGGGCCAGGGCGGAGAGCGGGGCTGGCGGGCACCGCCTTCCGAGCCGCGGGGGCTCTGCCGTGGTGCGCCCTGCCCGGAGCGGCGGCAGGAGCCTGCGGCGACCCGCGGGGCCGCTGCCCGGCGGCAGGGAACACCGGGGACGGGAGGGCACAGCCGCAGCCATGGACCGAAGGGGACCAGGGAGCGGCCGGGCCCTGCTGCTAGCGAGGGCTGCCGGCGAAGGGGGGCGCGGGAGGATCCTTACCCAGCCTGCCGAAGGGGAGCCGGTTCCTCTCGCCCAGCATCAGGTTGAAGCGGGGGTTGTCCCTGCGGAGGCGCCGCCACTGCCCGCTGGCCAGCAGCAGCCGGCTCACCTCGGTGTACACGCTGCTGCCCTCGTCCCGCACCACGAAGGT
>VWYI01026365.1:294419-406916 GCA_013399455.1 Anthoscopus minutus
GAGTCCCTGTTCTGTTCCGTTGTTAATACTGTAGTTATTGTTGTTGGTTTACCTTAATATATATATATATAAATAAATATATATATATATATATTAGTAAAGAACTCTGCCTATCTCTGCCTGAGAACTCCGTGTTTTCGAGATATAATAATTCGGAGGGAAAGGGTGGGGGCTTACATTTTTTTCTGCCTTCCTTGACAGATACCCGTCTCAAAAACCGGGACAGCATCGCTTCTGTCTTCCTCACAAACAAACCTGCAGCAGACCAAAGATAACTCAGACATTCAAAATCGGAAAGTGGAATTTCCTCCCCACCACAAATAAGGTTTGTCTCAACAAACCCATCAGTAATGAAAATTCGGAGGTTTTGAGTTGGTTAGTGTCCTGTTTTTCCCACAGACACTGTATGAGTAATGACATCAGCATTGCATACTCCAGCTTGTTGCTATAAACCATGATATATTTCCAAGAAATAAAGAACATTTTACTGAAGGAAACACAGATTGGTCATGACCTGCACATTGCCTTTTCTTTTTTTGACAGCACAAGGTAAAGTGTTAAGTGATTCGTGGATGGAAAAAAAAAATTTAAAAAATAGCTGCTGTCTTATAGCAGCTAAGAAACCAATTGTCCAGGCAGCTTATTTCTACTAGGAGGTGCTCTTGGACCTTGGATTGGATGTGCCTCTGCATCTGTTTTCAGATGCATCCTCAGTGTGTATTCTCTTCACAGTGTTGTTTGTGGTTTTTAGCTCATTATGCCTCAGTGCCCAGGGAATCACAGAGCACCTGAGACACACATCCTGAAGTCATTCCTGCTTCCCAGTTTGAGTACCTGCTGTTAGGATTCCAAATTTAGAGGTAATTCCAACTGATAGAAAATTTAGTGGCTCATCTCTGTTGTCTGCATAATTAAGTGCAAGAGACAAAGACATTCTACAGAGCTAAGATCAATGTGTTAGACCAATACACAGAATGAAGTCCGATAATGAACTATTCAATATTTCACGCAAAGTTTCCTGTTGCAAGGTGGATTTTGTGTTTGAGGTTTGGGATTCTTTCTTTCTTTTTCTTTTCTTTTCTTTTCTTTTCTTTTCTTTTCTTTTCTTTTCTTTTCTTTTCTTTTCTTTTCTTTTCTTTTCTTTTCTTTTCTTTTCTTTTCTTTTCTTTTCTTTTCTTTTCTTTTCTTTTCTTTTCTTTTCTTTTCTTTTCTTTTCTTTTCTTTTCTTTTCTTTTCTTTTCTTTTCTTTTCTTTTCTTTTCTTTTCTTTTCTTTTCTTTTCTTTTCTTTTCTTTTCTTTTCTTTTCTTTTCTTTTCTTTTCTTTTCTTTTCTTTTCTTTTCTTTTCTTTTCTTTTCTTTTCTTTTCTTTTCTTTTCTTTTCTTTTCTTTTCTTTTCTTTTCTTTTCTTTTCTTTTCTTTTCTTTTCTTTTCTTTTCTTTTCTTTTCTTTTCTTTTCTTTTCTTTTCTNTTCTCTTTCTCTTTCTCTTTCTCTTTCTCTTTCTCTTTCTCTTTCTCTTTCTCTTTCTCTTTCTCTTTCTCTTTCTCTTTCTCTTTCTCTTTCTCTTTCTCTCTCTCTTTCTCTTTCTCTTTCTTTCTTTCTCTCTCTCTCTCTCTCTTTTTCTCTCTCTCTTTCTCTCTTTCTCTCTTTCTTTCTCTCTTTCTCTCTTTCTCCCTTTCTCTTTCTCTTTCTCTCTTTCTCTCTTTCTCTCTTTTCCCTATGGCTTAATTCTTGCATACACACTAGATTTAAATGCAAAAGCTTTTCTTTATGTATGTAGGGAAAATACTTGCAGTTAACCCATTCTCAATGGGATTCCTGCATGTATTTTTTGGTGGCTTTAAGCCTCGATGTGAAAACCATCCAGATCTTTTCTAAACACAATAAATATTTGTAGCTACGGTTCATGGTTTAAAATAAACCATAAATTACCACCAAGTTGCATTTATTAGACTTTATTTGGGTTTGCATGATTCACTCTCAGTATTTTTCTTGCTGCATTGTTTCTCGAGGTGTATGAACCAATGGACTGTAGCTTCTGGAAGGCTGTACATGGACCTGAGAAGTCAAAGTCCAACAAGGCCAAAGACTGGAAGAGCTTAGCACAAGGTGCCTTTATTTCCACACTCTGTTAGACCGCTCCACCCTTGCTCCTGGCCACACTACAGAGTGGGTTAGCTCCTGCCAGCTGGTGTCCTGATCTGCCTCCTTCCTCCAGTGCCCTCAGTTCCACTTCCCTTGGGAGTGAGATTGGCAGGCAGTAAAGGCTCTTTCCCTGGCAGATCAGGGCATGGCTCAGTTGTGCAGTCCTATGCCATGGCTGTCCCATGGGGTCCCTTACTTCAGGAGAGCCTGCAGTGGCATGCCCTCGGGAGCACTGACTTCTGGCGGCACTTTTACTCTGGAAGAAAAATATCATGTTTGGGCTGATGAACAGAAAAACAGGAAGGCCAACAGCCCCATTGGATTGTCCTTTCTTCCCCTGCCACCCACAGAGGGGGAATTGCAGGCAGTAGAGAGGGATGTCCCCTCTCCTCGTCAGAATCCACCCACGTGCAGGGCGGGAGGGAGGTGACTCACTGTGGCTTCTCGACGTCCTCGATGCCCTCAGGCAGGCGCGTGTTGAGCGTCTCCGGGAGCAGAAAGGCCACGGCGCCGCTGCACACCGCGACACTGCAGTACGTCACCTCGGGCAGGGACCACCATACCTCATCCAGCAGGAACACCAGTGGGGCCAGGGCCCCTCCCAGGCGTGCCATGAAGGAGGTGTACCCCATCCCATTCTGCCTGGAAAGGGGCAGACCACCACAGGAAAGAGAGGGCCACTTGTGTCATGTCAGACCTCTGTCCGTTTCCCTGCAATTTCCTCTTAAGTGCTGAGGTTTTTCCCCTCTGGTTTTTTCCTCTGCCATTTTTTCCTTTTCTTTCTTTATATCTTCCTAAAATCATCATATTTCCCAGAGACCAACTGTAGCTGCTGTGAGAAATAGATTTACGTCTATTATGAGAAAGAAGCTGCAGTTCCACACCAAGAATATCTGCTCTAAAGCTGTTTCCACTTTGAATGTCTAAAACCCTGAGAGCATTTTCTAATAGTAAGACTAGTGAGTCTTCCAACCTGCTTAGAGCAAATCCAAGTTTCTCCTTCTCCCAGGTACTTCTAGGCAGGTGAAATACACTAGAGATACCTATGAGCACTTTTGGTCCGAGGAAGGAGACCTTGGAGAGGAGACCAGAAATAAGACCTAATTTTGAAGGGATGGGTGGCATTTTACACTGATGACAAGGATCCCAGGACCTGCTTGTGCATATACAGAACAAGTACTGCAGAAGGAAACAACAATTTTGTCTTTGTCAATGTCTTTGAGCATGAAAGATACAAACTGATCTGGGGTAAAAAGTAGCAGGTCAGTGTGACCACTTTGGTTTAAATTGAATCATTCCCCATATGCAACACACATTTGAAAGCTAAAGGACTAAATGGCAGAGGAGGGTACTCTGGGCAGAAAGGGACAGAAGTGAAGAAAGCCACAAGGCCTGCTGTGATTCATGAGGGTTTTTTCAGACTTGCACAAAGAAATCAGCGAGGTGATTCACTCCACCAGACTTAGCTATACCCCAACCTATGCAAATGTTAAATCTGGTCTTACTTTACCATTCCCCAAGCATGTCAAATAAGCTCTGTTTTTCCTCCTGAAAGGCTGGTTCATCCCTTTTTTTAATATCATCTGATGTCCAAAAGACTCTCAAACTATGCGTCTCTTGTAAAACTTGATATTTCAAGTTATTATTCTTAGGTTCTTTTAACAGTTCCTGACAGATTATCACAGGGAAAGAAAACTTTACTAAGCACAGGTGCTTTATGGAGTGCAAAGCTCTTCCCACACAGAATACTCCTCACTTTTCCATTCATCTTCCTGTCAGCACAACCTAACCACCCACAACCCGGGTGAATATAAAAGGGTGGCTTTCTGCCTCTCGTGAGTGTATGAAATCCCTAGAGTCTGCTAGTTCCAGAGGCAAGGGGCCAGTGCTGCAGTGTAGTCACTGGCACATCCTGCTCTGCTGATGGCCAAGGCCTGAGGGCAGCATCCCAGCCAGGCCCTGGGGGTGTGCTCAGGTGGGTGGAATCTCTTACCTCAGGATGGTGGGGTAGAGCTCTGAGGTGTACAAGAAGACGGTGGTGAAGGCAGCTTCTGAGAAACCCTTGCCCATAATGGCCACTACTGAGCGCAGGGAAGTGAAGGCTGGGGGAAAGAAAAGGCATTTAAGTCAATGAGCTTCCTCCAGGAAGAAACTTCCAGGTATAAGAAGGGAGAAGGTTCAGCGCTCCAATGCACAAAACAGAGAGCTTCATAGCCCTGGAACTGCTCTCCACAAAGGCTGGATCTGTAGGTTTAGTCAGTATTAGCCCAAGTGGGAGCTGAAGTGATGGACAAAGTCTATAATTAAGATAGGCACTGTGCCTTGCCATTGTTGGACCCTTTAGTAGTCACAGACAGTGACTGGAAACCATCTGCTGTTACCAGATATTAGGGTTAGCCCCATTAGTGACCTTGTCTCATGGACACCCTTCCAGGGGAGGACTTCTCTACACAGAATTTCCTGTGGGCAAATCCATGGCTCCCCTTATCCAGCACTGCAGAAAATGGACTCTCTCCCCCTTTAGCAAGTACTGTGTAAAGCTGAGGAGCCTCTCACGCTTGGGAATGATGATGTTGGCTCCTATGCAGAGTCCGGTCAGGATGAGCGTCCACGCCTGGCTCTGCCGCCGGCCAATTCGGTTCACCAGCACATACATTATCATCTTGGCTGGAATCTCAATGACACCGAAGACAAACTGGGAGAGGTAGATGCTGAGCCCAAAGCCAGTCAGGTTCATGCTCATGCCGTAATAAGAGAAGGCAACACCAAACCTGCAAGGAGTGGGTAGAGATGGGACCGAGGGAAATGCCTCTAGGAGCTGCAGGATGAGTTCCCTGCTGTGAAGTGACACTGCTTACCACACCACGCCAGAACACAGAGAGATCTTCCTCAGGACTGGGGTTCTGAACAAGCTGATGTAGGAGTAACTCCCTCCCACGTTTTTGTCTGTTGCCATCCTTGTGAGGGCCTAGCAGAAATGGAAAGAAAGAAGTAGCTTAGCTACTGTACCTTTAGGATGCAGACATGAAACCCCAGACAGGCTGGGGACTTTGCCCTTACTAGCTTCAGATCCACCTTGGATTTTCCCTACATTCCCTGTGCAGAACCATTCTCTGATTATACATTGTCAGAGGCGTGTCTTCCTACAACTTTAAAGATTGCCTGCTATTTTAGACCTCTTTTTATTCTCCTCATGGCTCCTTCTTCCCTCTCAGCTACATGCCCAAGTAGCAGAGAGGTCTGTAGAGAAATGGCAGATGGAAAAGTCAGTGTTGGCCAGTTCCACCATCTTCCCCGTGTGGCTGCCTGCTGTTGTATGAAGAGCTAACAGTGAGCTTCATGCTTTGTTCCTAGGAATGCATTCATTTAAGGAGTAATTATTTATCCATCTACTTACATAAACACAGAATACCTAGAAAGCCTGGCACTGAGAAGTGAGCCCTGCCTGTGAAGAAGAAGAAGAGAGTGCTTGTCCAAAAAAGCCTATTGAGGGGTAAATACCAGCCGAATTAATGAATTCTACTCACTGTGTATTTACTCCAGTGTCCAGTCCACTGAGGCCTCTTGCCATGGCAAAAATGAGTGAAAAGACACCCCACCTAATGGATGGGATTTCTGACCTTTTGGGAGCTGAGCTGGTGCTTTATCTTTGGGAGTGAATTTCTACTTTCTAGAGCAAAATGCCCACAGTGTCCCACAGACCACACTGCAGGCTAAGCATTGCTCCAGGTAAACAGAAGTAAAAAATAGAGAGACAAAGTGGGAAAAGAAGAACATGTGTCTGATCTCCAGTTCCTTACCTCTGGTGAGACAGCAAAGTTTTTCCTTCCATTCATTCTTGCACATCTGAGCAGGTGCCTGTGGGCTTGCTTCACTTTGCCCTTGGCTATGAGCCACCGGGCAGACTCTGGGACCCACCTGCAGATGCAAGGAGAGGAGATTGTTCCTGTTGGAGCCTGTTTTCCACTCCATGTACATGGTTCTGGCATCTTCTCCATGAAACTTCCACCTCAGCTAAAAAGAAATGTGACACCTGGGAAGAGTAGTGGGCTGCCCTCTTGACATGTACATGCTCTTCTACCCCTAAAGGCGGAGCTGGTTGAAGTTTCAAACTCTTGTCAATTAAAACTGGTCCTAGGGAGTTTTTATTTACACATTTGTGATTTCTGGGGCTCTTTAAACTTTGAAATTGTCAGATATTAAAAACTGCAATGTAGAAAGTATTCAGGGAGCTCTATATATACTTTGTTAGTTGCTAAAATAATTTTGTTTTCACAATAATCAAAGCCTTATGCACACTGGAGTCTCCCACTAGAATGGTCAGTGACCTACAATCCAATTTTTGTGATTTATGTGCCCTAAATCAGATTACAGTAAAACTAATGAACAACTGTTGTCACTATTCAAATGAGAATTGAAAATGATGCGTAGAGCAAAAAAATGTTTGGAGAACTGGTCTTGTTGAAAGTTTTCATCTCCTTCCCATAAGCTTACAACCTTGGGAAATATAGGGAAGGAAAGATGGCATTTTGCACTCATTACCACTGTCTCTAGAGAGTAATACCATGTCTTTTGGTTGTCTAATGTCTCCACTGAGTTCTGACATTGTGTCAATAATATCTACAGAGTGCTAAATTAGATTTTAATTCCATACTTCAGAGACTTCCAATTTTCTGCAATCACCGACCTTATGGGTGCCTGAAGACAAGAGTATAATTTGTTGGAGAACTAATCTCCATAAAAGATAGAAACATAAGAAGAAAAATCAAACAGTTATGATGAAAAGGGTGGGTCCAAATGCATCTTTGTATTACAGCACTTCCAAGGACTCAGTTTTTTACGGCTGGTTGTCCTAGAAAGAGAGCAAAACAACTTGAACTAAAAAAGTCAGCAGAACATGTATTTTAGTTCTGTTGGACTTGATTGGTGAAATAACAGAAGTTATTCTTTACTCTGTCAGTAAATCAACTCTGTATTTTAGTTTGTATTATTACTTAGAAAAAAAAGGAAAAAAAAAAGAAGGAAAAATTAAATTTTTTGATTAAATGATCCATCTCCCATTTTAAGGCTTAGGAGATGTCAGGCATTTCTTAAATAGGGCTACCGGAGTGAAATTTCCCATAGAAAGCAGGATGGTTACACAACTGAATAAAGCCTTGGGAAGTGCAGCAATAAATGAACCTGACCTAGCTTGAAGGTGTCAGTGGCTTTCATGGAAAATTTGTTACCAAAATTGTCCTTCCCAGTGAGGTGGGGACAGAGAATGGGTAAAATTTTTTATCTTGGGTTTACCGAGGATGAAAGCCTGGATCTGGTTGTGTCTTCCTATTGGAATCTCTTTTCTTTACTCTAAGCCATGTCTGACAGAGCTGGAAGTCAGACATGACAGACAATTTTGCTTCCATCTGTCATCCAAATGCCTCAGCCCCAGTCCTGCCTCTTCCTTATCCCCAAAACTGTGACATAATCTCAGCTCCTGGCCTTGCTGGAGGGACAAAACCCAGGCCACTCCAGTTTTCCAGAACTTCCATGCTTGGGCAATCCAGGTAGAGGACACAGGTGAGTCCTGCCCATCTTGAGGTTGCTGAGCGAATCCTAGGATCCACAAGGATACAAATCCCAATGTGCTTCCTTTCTGGTGGCTGCACTCACCACAGGCAGATGATGCTCAGGAGACAAGGTCCTGTCACAGCCACCAGCAGCCAGTGCCATTCCCTCACCAAGTATGCTGCCAGGGCCAGCAGCATGTTCCCAACACTCCAGAAGATGCTGGATAGGATCCCGGTGAAGGTGCGGTGCTGGATGTCCACCCACTCCAGCCCTGGAAAAGGAAGGCATTCAGCTGGGAGATGCAGGACTTCTCCAGGAAGGGAAAGCCTACAGGGCTTTTTAACAAGGGCAAAGCAAGGGAATATCCCTGGTCTTCTTCACAAAGTTCCACTGTTTGGCCAATATTTGGAACGTTTAAAATATTCAGCCACAGTTCTTAAGCTCTTGCAAAGCTGTAAGTCACAAAAATAAAACTTTTAGAAAAGCAATACTGAACATGTGTTAAGAAACAGTGCTAAAACCACTCTTGGTGATAAAGATTTTTTTATCCCATTCAACAGCATTCAATTGGTCCCCTTCATCAACCAGACTTTTTTTCCCCTAACCATCTTGCCTGCACAGTTTCCCATTTCTCTGTCCACTCATTATTTCAGACTAAAGAAATATAGTGAGAAGAATTGTCATTCACATGGAGTCCACCCAAAGCAGACAGTAGCATTTGTAAAGTCGGTTGGGGGTCTCCTTGTTTGTGTGTGTGAACTAAAAGCCAGATTTCCACTGAAGGTTTGGACATCTTGCTACAACCTTTAACAGTCAGAAATGTCCTTCCCAAGCCCTACTGTGACTTGCAGGAATCAACTTTTACAACAATAAACAGGCCTTGGGATTTGTCAAGTCTTGTGTGGGCTTTTCCAGTACTGAAGCCATTTTAGCTTGATTTTGGCTAGATCTGTAAAAATCCTGGAAATTTCTGCTGCAACTGTTATTTGTTCTACAACACTTTTTGCCTAGTATGTCCCACCTGTATCCACTAAATTATCCAGTGGTTTACTGGGTATCCTGAAATTTGAATCTTGTTTTTATGACATAATTACCTAAATTCTTCAGCTTCAGATTTGCCTAGCTGTGTGATTTTTTAAAAATTTTTTTTGTAGTTCATCTCATTGTAAAATACAGATTGGCAACTTAGGGAAACTGTGGAAAACCTCAAAACTGGGGAAGTAGAAGCACCTTGTAAATGACACCATCCTCTTGTGCTGAGGACAGGGCAATGCTACTGAATTGTCCTAACAGAGTGTGCTTGAAAGGTGAGAACTTTGTATGAGTGGAAGGAGGCAGAGGCTTTGGAACATGGCTTTTATTGTGCTACTGATGATACTTGACTGGAATTGGGTACCTTGTTGCAACAGAAGTACTAACAAGTGGTTATTGTATTTTGAGTAGACTGTTAAGTATTTATTAGACTAACAGCAAATGGTGATTCTTGGATCCTTGCAAGAGGGATATTCTCTAATGAAATTGCACACACAGCAATTTCCAGACCCCTCTTCCTACCAAGTCTGCCCTGCCTGGTAGACAAATCCCTTCCCACCCACTGCCTGCCAGGAGCAGCCCCTGACAGCCACAACCCCCCCACACTCACCCAAAGGCAGGACAATCAGGGAGAGGCCACTCAGGGCCACCCCAGTGAGGGTCCGTGTGATGGCCAGCATTGTGTAGGACACGGAGGCAGCGCTCAGCATCCCAAAAACCACAGAGCACACAAGGGACAGCTGGAGCATGGTCTTCCGTCCGAACCTGCCGTGAGCACAGGCTGGGTTACTGTGGCTGGAAACCTGTCACAGGAGTGTGGTTTGAAACAGGCAAACCAGAGATTTTACAGGAAAATTAAAGGATGCAGCATCCTGGAGAGAAGGAACTGGCTCTGGATCAAGCTGGTGCCACAGTGGTGCGATCCCATGCAAAGCCCGCCCCATAAACATTGGGACTCTCTAGTGAAAAGACCAGCACTGCCCAGAACAAAAAATCTGGCTTTCCTGGCCAACATCACCACCACAAGCAGTGATGCCAGATTGAAATCCCGTGTTGCTGCCACACTCTCCTCCCTCCAGCATCAGTGTCCTTCCCCATGGCTTACTAAGGACTGGCCACTGCCACCACTCTCAAGGAGGAGACAGAGCCATGACACTTTTACCCTGCTCCTTGGAAGGAAAACAAAAGAATCCAGTTGTCAGCCCACATGTGCAAATAGCCCTGAAATCCTAAGGGGTTTCTGAGGGATCTGCCAGGATGTTGTTCCCCTGGGGTTTCCTTACCCCATTGTCCAGAGTCTTTTGTAGAGAATGTGGAGAAATACAAAATGTCAAATGCACACAAATGCACGTGTATATAAACACACACACACACTCTCACAGACAGAGAAATATGCCTGCATGTATTTCTACACAACCTATGAAAATCTAAAAATCAAAATGGAGCACAAGGTGTTGGTCTCCTGATGAACATCAGCCTGCATGTTAGGAAAGCTTAGGCTCAAGCTGCAGTTGTAGATTAAGCCTGCCAACAGGTGATATTCAGTCCACAAGGGCCAAAATCCCACGCTGATTCCAGCATTAGGGCTCTCCCAGTGGCCACCTGAGAAGGATGGTGGCAGGAGTGGTTGCTCCAGGGAAAAAAGTGGCATGCCAGGACATAATGCCACAGCAACATTCCCAAAAATAAGAAAAAGTGACTTAATTCAGCAGGTGATAAATGAAATGACAACCCCCCCCAACTTGTGGCTTAGGTACTGGAAATTTGCTGGATCTGCTTTGAAATGTAAGCTGAGACAGTTTGCAAAAGACATTGTGATGCCCCTGTGTCAGAACAGGAAGCACCCAGTCCTGCTGGTGCTTTGCCAGAGCTGGATCCGGTTTCCAATGGGTAACTACCCAAGAAAGAAGATACCTTTTACATGAAGATTTCCTTAAAAATACAGTAAGGAGGATATAAAACCATAATATTCCCTGCAGGACTCAAGGCAGCTTTTTAAGGAACCAGTAGCAGACTCTCATCAAATGCACACTACTTGCACGGAAACCTGGGAGTGAACTGGCAGGATTGAACTGCAGGATACAGGGAAGCTGCTAGAAATAATGCCATTAAAATTGTCTTCAAAGAGAGTGCTAGGAAAGCACAACTTCTGAAAGATTGTAGAAAATACAATAAAAGGAGCAGACTGCACAAGCATAAAAATTAATAAAAAAGACATTTTCATAAAAAAGAACCAATCTGGAAGCTGCCAAAGTATCACTGAACCAATTCAGTACAAGGACAAGGTACCAAAGGAGTCTTTGAAGAAGAGCAGACAATAACAGAAACAATATATATGTAATTTTGTATACATTTGTACACAGTGAAGGTTTTTGGAGAGTTTACCTGAGTAAAATTTGTAGTTCTCAAATTCAAATATCTGTAATGGCTTAGGAAAAACCAGAACCTGTACAGTAGCAAAATGCCAGATAATTTTCCCCCTGAAGCAGCAAAGATGAAATCTCTGCCTCACTGTCAGCCCAAAGAAGTGAGATCTCATCTGTGTCAGAGAAAAGGAAGGTTGCTAATGGCAGGTGGACTTTAAAGAAATGATAGGGGAGATGTGGGGGGTGACTCTGAGGTTTAACCCAATGATGCTTAATATTCCCTCTTGCTTCCCTAGCCACTATTGATTGCTGTGTGAATGTTTGCCTAGAGCAAAACTGCATTTATCTGTCATAATGCCAAAATATTCCTACTGAGTAGCTGTGGTCAGCTCAGACCCTCCATTTTAAATGAGAAGTTTAAATTGTTTCTCTATTTTAGATTAATAATCTGCCCTGAAATACTCTCTTCTGATTCTCCCATCCAGTCACAGAGTTCTTTAGCTCCTTCTGCAAAGTCTCCACACCCAGACCTCATTTCTGCCAGACTCAGCATCACCTCCCCACTTGCTCCCTTCCCAGATTATTTGTAAATGTACTGAAAAGCACAAAAATCCAAGCACAGGCCCCTCCCTTGTCATAATGGAGCACTTGCATCTCCTCTTTTCTTGCTGGCTTTCAATTATTTAGTCATGCTGAGACCTTCCTTCTTACCCTAGGGCAGCTTAGTTTCTTAAGGAGTGTTTGATAAGGAGACTTAGATGGTGTCTCCTCTGCTGACATGCCTGTTGATTGGTGCAGAGGAATCCTGTGCATTTGTAAGGCTTGGATCTTTTGGAAAAACCCTGCTGATTCTTCACTGTGTGTCCTACCTTGCCCTGGGGCTCTGGCTCCACCTTTCAGAGGAGTTTCTGCCAATTTGCCTGGTGCAGACAGAGGTCAGACTGTCTGGCACTCTTGAGATCTTATTTGGAGACCTGTTTAAAGCTTTTCTATCCCCAAGAGGCTGTAGAGCTCCAGGACAATGTCTCCCTGCTCCTGGCATTTAACTGGCATTCCTCTGGTGTATTTCTCTCTGCCTTCTTCTGTTAGCTTATTTCAAAGCTCCAGCTCCAACACCTGCCTCTACACATTCTCCCACTGTGAGCACAGACTCATTTATGTCTTACACTAAAGTCTTTTTATTTCCAGATGCTCCTTTTATGCCGTGATCCTCTGCTGGCTCTTCCTTCTCACAATCCATTTGTGAAACAAATTACTTTTCATTTTGTGCTACGTTGTGAAACATTATTTTCTACCATATTTTGTCCTGCTCCTTTTCTTGATTCTGAATTTCTCTGCCTCCAGCTGTCCTATAAAACTATTGTAGATACAAAGCCAAGGCACACAGTTTGAAAATCAGCCGGGTGTCTTGGGTCCTTGTAAAAGCATACCCACACACCAATGGGTAAAGATATGGATGTAAAAATTCCCATCTGCAGCACTAAAGTCTCTGGGTCCTTCACACTTCAGTTTCCCCTCTGCAGAAATTTTGCATCTTGCTGTACTCTAATTCCTCTCAGAGGAAGGAAATTGGGAAGCAGTTTCCCAGTAATGGATAGGGTACAGGGAATAGAACATCCCAGCTGCGTGCCTGGACTCTTTGTCCTCTGATGGGTTTCCTGGTCTTGCTGTTTGCAAAAATATTTAGTTTCTTAACTGATGCCCTATGTAGGTTATTACTTGGGTTTCTTTTTTTCAGGTCTATATAGTCACATCCCAACATTTAACTAGAGAGAACAGATGTGTTCTTGTTTTCCTAAACATTGCTTCGGCTCTTCCTTGAAGAATAAATACCTCCCTGCTTGTAAAGAATCCCCTTTATCCAAATTCTCTAGGAATGGCAGAATCAGATTTGTCTTGCTGGAGACTCTTTTGAGCTATGGCAAGCATTTGCTCTGAGCCACTCAACTGGGTGTCATTAGCCAATTTGTGTATAACTTGCAAGGACCTAACTCTTTCAGCCTTTTGGTTCAGCTTTATATCAATCAGCTTTCTCTATTTTTAGATACTTTTTTCCCTGAAACTGGTCTTGCAGACTGGATTTTTTTGTTGTTGATGTTTTTTATTGTTCCTGCAGCAATTCTGAGTGCAGTCAGCAGTGCATCTGACTCCTAACCAAGGCCAGGGCTGCTTCTCTGAACCGGGAAGCATTTCCTGCCTCACTGATCCAGGAAGCGCTTACTCCCTGCATTGCTTCCCAGTATGCCTTGAATCCCATTTCTGAGTGAGAGGCTGGATTCTCTCTTTGCAATTGCCTTTTCTCTTTTCCCTGCCCCTCTGATTGTCTATTGAAGGTCACATGTGTGTGGAATTCTGTCTGTGAAGCTGAGGCCCCAAGGAGCAGCCTGGGAGGGGTCAGACCTGTCGGAAAGGTACCCGAACACCATGGCCCCCATCGTGACGCCGATGAAGAAGAAGGTTGCTGTTGCCTGGTTCATCCCACGCTGCTCACACACCAGGTCCCACTGAAACACAAGGCCAAAATGACATTTAGTGCCCAGCTCAGTCTCTGCTGCCTTCTCACACTCCTTCACTCTGCTGGTCAGATATTGTATCTTGCAGTTTGTATCTGCTGAGTCTGATGGAGGGGTGGAATCCTGCACTGAACTGCACGTCAGACAGTGCCAGGGTCCCGAAAAATGGAAAGCTGCATCTTACAAAAGTCCCAGTTATCCATCCCCACTGTGACAACCTCTGTGTGAACATGACAGAATCGTAGAAGATGCTGAGTTGGAAGGGACCCATCATGGTCATCGAGTCCAACTCCTGGCCCTGCACAATAATAGTCAGTCCATGTGCCTGAGAGCATTGTCCAAATGCTTCTGGAGCTCTATCAGGCTTGGTGCTTTGACCACTGCACTGTGGAGTCTGTTCCAGTACCCAACCACCCTCTAGGTGAAAAACTTTTCTCTGATATCCAACCTAAACCTCTCCTGACTCAGCTTCAGGCCATTTCCGTGGGTCCTGTCACTGGTTACCACAGAGAAAAGATCAGTGTCTGCCCCTCCACTTCCCCTTGTGGGGATGTTGAAGACCCCAATGAGGTCTCCCCTCAGTCTCCTCCAGGCTGGACAGACCAAGTGACCTCAGCCTCTCCTTGTATGGCTTCCTCTCCAACCCTTCACCATCCTCTTGGCTCTCCTTTGAATGCTCTCCAATAGCTGAATGTCTGTCTATATTGTGATGCCCAAAACTGCCCCCAGCACTCGAGGTGAGGCTGCCCCAGTGCAGAGCAGAGCAAAGCAAGACAATCCCCTCCTTTGGCTGGTTGGTGATGCTGTGCTTGCTGCACCCCAGGACATGGTTGGGCAGCAGAAAACTTTCTAGAGTATCACACATGGAGAGTTCCCCATTTTCTTCTCCTGATCTCTGCAAGACCTGCCCAGGTGAAAGTCTCCCCCAGCTCCTTCTGTTCTGCCCCTGAGACTGCCCTGGTGAGCTGGGCATTGTCAGGGTGTCCCACTGCAGTGAGCTGTCACAGCTCTCAGCGAGCACTGGGGAATGTTGTGTTCATAACCAGTTTCTTTTGCCCTGACCAGTTTCCTTGGAAGTTGTCTGTGCAGGGAAGGATGGCAGAAGGGAAGTAAGGTTAAATACTTGCTTTTAATACTAGCCTATTGATTTCTTACTGAGGAGTTAGTTTGGAATTAAGTTAGTGAACATAATTTTACTTTCTTGGAAGCACAAATATCACCAGTCTCTACAGAATGCTGTGTTTTAAAACGTTAATTTTCTCTGTGTAGAAATGTGACAAAATTTAATAATCAACTCAGACTCTCTGACAAGGCCAGCCAAACCTTGAGCGACCTTTCCTGCTACAAAAGCAGAATTCCAGAGAAAGCCCCTGCCCCTTGCACAGGTCCCAAGGCCTCTGGCCCATGGGAGCAGCATCACGAGGCTCTGTGCTGCAATGTACCTCCTGTACTCTTTCCCTCAGGACTACTTCCCATCTTTCTCCCTTATTCAGTGCAGAAATGAGGTACAGACCCAGCTCACACACAACCTAAGGTCTGTGCCTGCTGAAAGCAGCAGGGGTTGGGTGGTGTGGAGGAAGCACCAGCTGTAGGCTAAGACTTGTCCCTGCTCCCACTGAGACAACCAGCACTATCTTTCTAATACAACTGTGCCCCTTTTGCCTGAGCAGGTTTTCCTTTCCCTGAGACTTGGTGTGATCTGGACTGTTTTCCAAGGAAAGTAAAGCATTAACACCCAGAGGTATCAATGCTAGCCCTGGAAAAGTGTTTCAGAAGCAGGGTGGTTAATATTTGATGGGCAGGGACCTTTTGCAGGCTCATGGTTAGGGCTGGTTATGAGCTCCATCTCAGTGGAAGACCTTCAGAGAGAACATTTGATTTGGCAGAGAGATATTGGTGGTAAGAGAAGAGAGGCAGCACAACCCTGGGGAGAAGAGGAAGGTGAAGATCAGTGAGGAGGGGGTGGCCAAGGGAATAGAATTATAAAGTGTTTGGAAAACCAAGAGCAGAAATCAAGAGCTCATATGAAACCCTGACAGGATGCAATGCTGTGCAAATGCCATGTGGCCCACAAAGAGAAAATCCTGTATCTGTTTCCTTTTCCTGCCACCTCACTCTCTCTTGCATCTCTCAATCATCTGGAGAAATTAAGATGATTATAATGAGAAATGTTGGTATCAATCTAAGCAAGATGAGATACTCACAAAAATAATATTAATAAATGTTAGCTCTTAGTACTGAGTTTCAGAGAGCTTCCCTCTCCCAGGACATGTTCTCTGAACAGGTCACGTCCACTGGTTACAATGCACAGATTCCCCTCTCATTCTGCACACTCAGCAAACACCTCTCCACCTTCTCCTCAAAGCACAGAGCTAATTTCAGTTTTGGCTGGATCACAGGCCAGGAATTACCTGGGTGGAGATGGTGGAGGTGAACTGCGAGTGGTCATAGACCCATCCGTGCTGGCAGGGCTGGATGATGGATTTATTTCCTGGTTGCAGAGAGGAGTTGAGCAGCAGGTGAAACTGAGGCTGTGAGAACATCTCACAGGAGCTGAAAGTGCCATCAGGCTTCCGAGGGATGCTGATGAGCAGAACTTCCTCCATGGTGAGATTCACAAATGCCTCTTGGTGTGGAATTGCACAGTGATGAGAGGGGGTAGCGGCAAGAAAATTGTGCAGCAGGAAATGCATGGGAAGATTGATTCTTGGGAGGCAGAGGATAGCCAAAATCAAAATCTGGAATCTGCCAAAGCCCCCAATTTCCAGCAAGAGATCCTCAAATTTCATCTTTCCTGTGGAGTTTGCTCATTCAGAGCAGCTATGTACCAAGGAACAGCAACATGAGCATGAAAAGCAGCCTCTGTTCTTGGAGCTCAACTTCCCATGGCTTTTCATACAGCCACCTCTCTGGACTTTGAGACTTTGCTGAAAGGTGTCAAAAGTCACAGTGGAACTCTCCACTTAGGGTATAGCCAAAGAAATTATCCTGCGTGCCCACAACACCTCCCTTTCAAACGGATCCAGCACAGGGCACCTGCTCTTCTTGGAGTCTTTTCCTCCTGCTGTGGTTTTGGAGAGGGACTTCTACATTAGGAAGGAAGGCTGAGGGGAGAAGTACTGTGAGAGCACTCTCATTTCTTGTGTAAAAGTCCTGCAGCAAACTCTGCCTGGTGTGAGTTGGTCACCAGCCAGACCTGCTGGACCATGACAGAGGCCTCTGGAAGAGCAGGGGTGTCCCACTGTGTCAGGGCATCCAAGGACACTGAGCTTGGCTGCTGAGCCCCAGCTAAGTGTGTTGGTGTGGTTTGTGTCAAGCCATGCCCTTGGAGCTGGCTGAGAGGCTGCCTGCTGGAAGGGAGATGTATCTCAGGATGGATGCAAGCAGGGAGGTGTGCCCTTTGGGGTGAAAAGGTGGGTGAGGGCTACCTGCTCACCTGTGTCCTGCAAAGAATGGAAAAAAGTGAAAATGTTTCCCCACAAAGTCCTTTCCTTCACCTGGAAAGATGTTTTCCCAGAACAAAGGCAAGGAGTTGATGAGAGCTGCAGTGCTGGCATGCAGAGAAGCTGCACTTGTCACTCTGGGGGCCATGACATATCTGCAGGGTCCAGGCCTGTGCTGGTGTGCTCTGGGGACCAATGTGACAGCCAAAGGAATGAGTGTGCAACACCTGGCAGGTGCTGCTGCCTCTGCTACACAGACTGGGGATGAGATTGAGGCAGTTAAATCCAAAGCAGTGGGAGAAGGGACTGACTCTGCCTGGGGTCCCTGCATCACCTTTTCTTGCAAGTCCCTTCACTCCCTCCTCACACGTGGGGACAAGACCTGAGCCTGCTTCCCTAGCAGCAACTGCTCTGGGCAGACAGGGCCCAGGGGGATAACACATTCCAGAGGGCTGTGTCCTAAGCTCAGGGGGCAGAGCATCACACAGCTCTCAAAGGCTACAACTAAAGAAGAAGAGCAGTGGAGCTGCTGAGAGCTTGCTCTAAGTTACTTCCCACTGCATTTTCACACCCTGTACCTCTGTCGTCGCTGTCTCTGCCCTCTCTCCTCCACCAGCCCTGCGCTCTTGCGTCTTGGTAGGTGCTGATGTGTCATTTCCAACCTTTCTCCAAACTGTTGCCCCGGGACATGCTCTGCTTTAAAGCAGCTGCAATTTGACCATTCACCATGAAAACAGGGTCGTTTGGTGTTGGGATACAGGCACAGCAAGAGCCTGGGCTCAGGTAATGTTGGAAGTGGTGCTGGCTGCCAGGTGCTGCCAGGAGCTGCCTGTTTGCACTGCCTTGCCTTGTAGCCAGGGGCTGGGGACAAGGGGCTGTAGAGCAGGCAGAGATGAGGAGACCCAAAAAAGCTTTTCACAGGGCTCCTGCTGTGGCTGATGGCCCAGACTGGGTGTCGCCCAGACTTGTTAAGTGCTGCGAGGGCACAGAGCAGAATAACACCACGATCTGTGATCTTAAAAGACCTTTTCCCTTTCAGCAGCATACCTGGCCACCCATGTTTCACTAATGTGCTGCCGCAGTGCTTGGTATGAGCTATTTCAGTACTCATCCTGAGACAGGCACGAAGGAAACACACAGGAGTGAAGTAGGGACACTCAACAATGCTGCGCCTCCAGGGTTACAGTTTAAGCTGAAATTGAACTAAAGGACAAATTATTTTTTCATCACCAGTCTTCTAAGAGCAAGGGAGAGAAACTCGAATTGATGTGCTGCTAAATATTTAAACTGCAAAGAGATCCAGCCTCCCCATCAGAAATGAGATTACGGATCACTGTTCTGCAACTCCTGGGGCTCTACTGCTTGTATGCATTGCTTAAAATGTACATCGTTCTATTTCTTTAACCCAAATGTGCTCCTTTAACCAGTCACCCGGTTTAGTTAATGACCAACACATGTGCAAGGTCTGTGACTGACTTGACTGAATTAACAGCATGGTTATTTAGACCTGGCTCAAACGGCTTGGACATGCCCGGTGAGAGCAGCCAGACTCTGCTACTGCTGTCACAAATAATGCTGAAAGGAAGAGTTTACTTTTTACTTCACACATGCAACACTTTCTTTTGCAATCTTTCTTTCTGTTCTTTTTCAGAATGCCAACTACTTGTTGAGAGGGTTGGATGATTAAATTGCTTAGTCACTAAGGTGTTAGTTGGCTTTTCTGTTTCCAGCAGTAATTTCCTAACACCTACTACGGAGCTGTAATAGCCTGGATGCTGCAAGAAGCTGATTTGTTCCTTTAGCAATAGGAGCCGCCCCACAGGCATCTCAACTGCTGCAGAATAGCTGGAGATTTGATCAGTGCTTGCAGGCTGGTGCTTAAATGATAATTTTCTCCATTCTCTCCAAGTTACTCCTTAGTGCCATGAAAATCTGTATCCATCACAGCCACTGAGCTGGACTTGCTGTTAGAGGGCAGAAGAAGCCCCTTCTCACTGCAGGCTCTGATGCATGCAGGAGGGAGATGTGGCTCTCAGGGAGGCTCCATTTTTTGTCTGATTTGTAAAGGCAGTTTAGACAGGGAGATCCCACAGAGCTGGCAGTGTCAGCTGAGGATTCCTGCAGGGTCAGTCTAAGGCACACTGTGCTGCAGCAGCATGTCCAAATGCTCTTGGCAGGATGTGTGCACACCAGATTTTGTAGCTCCATCAGAGAAAGAGAAGGTGCAGCCAACAAAGAAGTCCTGGGGCTCCTGAAGGTCTTTGGTCATAGCAGAAAGGGAGTTTATGCCATTCTGACTTTGTGCCACGTTAACAAGGCTCTGCTTTCCATTGCTTGCAGTCGTCTTGTGTGCAGCTATTTTACTTTACTGCACAAAAGAGAACTTAGACTGGCTCTGGCCAAAGCTTCTTTTCTTACCTGTCAAAAATACAACATCAAATTCTACCTTAGCGTGAAAGGACACAAGCCATTTCCATGTCTTTTGCTGTGTGTGATCATGGATCCACAGCCAGCACTTGTTTGCTCCCTGCTTTCCAGACAGATCTCCCAGACCTGTCTCATATCCCTTCTTGCCCCTTTCCCTGTCTCATGGAACTATTTTCATTTTTTTCCTCTAACTGGTGTTGCTGGGAAACTGTAGTGGGGCAGAGATTCAGCCCAAATTATTTGGCTGCATTTTACTGAGGGAAGGGCAAATCCAAGCTCCTCCTTCAGTCTGGGAAAGAAAGACACAGCAGGAACAGGAAGTCCAGACAGGATCAAATGTTTTCAGGGGTGAGATTCCATCTGATTAAATCATTCTCAGATAGGATAATCCTGTGTGAAGTAATACATTCAGGGAACATTGAGGGAACTCAAAACAAACCCACTGGTTCAGGGAGCAGCATGAGCAGGGAATGATGACGTAGGAGCTGGGAAGAGTCTAGGACTGGCCATGTCCTCCTCAACTGGGCACAGAGCCAGGAGTGGGAAAGAGCCAATCCACAGCCCCAGATACAGCGAGAGGATGAACCAGGACCAGAGTCCCTCCAGCGAGCCTGGTGTGGAGCAGGAGAAGGGCAAAAGACAAAGCAAAATCCATGCAGCACCCAGGGCAGGAGGCAGGAACACATCTAACACAGCTCAGATGGATGGGAGACACAGTCCTGAGCAGAAATGAAGTCCTGGGCCATAAGCAGAAGGTGCTTGGTGGCAGGTGCAGGGCAGTAACAGCCATTAGTGCCCTTGGGGCCCTGATTCCCTGAAGGGCCAGGGCTTTACATCAAAAACTCAAGGAATGATGTATGGGGAGCTTGGAGCAGGCTTTAGCACCGGCTGGAACAGTGTTTTTGGAAGGCCTGTGCAGACAGTAAAAGTGTGGGAGTGAAAATACACACACCTGAAAATGTACTTGCACTGAAAGTACAGACAGGGAGATGGTGAGAGTGAATTATAGGGAATTAATGAGGGGTCCAATGCTCACCTTGACAGCATTTCTCTGCCAATGTGGCCGTGTGCTTATCAGGTCCCAACAGCTCAGCAGCTCTGTCCTGCATTTCCTCCCCTTCCCAATGGGTTCCTCCATAGAAGGAGTAAAGGAAAGCTGCAGAGTGTCCAGGGAAGCCGCTTTTCCCATACAGCACCACACCTTCAGTGTTTGAACTTCTCTGTCTTCCTTCACTGATCACATTCCTTTATTAATTACCTTGTTCCACTACCTTTTTCCTTTAATCTAAGCATCTCCTAACTCCTATCTTGGGTGACCAAGACTTCAGTTTTGACTCTTCTGCCCTGTGTTTAAATGGGGATTCTTTGCATTTTTCAGTTTCAGTGATACAGGAAATGACTCAGGCTTTTCCTGAATCAATAAGAAATTCACTCAATACTCCATCTCCAAGATTAACAAAACACCTGGCGAAGAGAGTAGGGCATCTGGTATTACTTTCCAGACAGTCTTCTTGCCTCCAACCTATTTTCCTTGTTTGAGGATGCAGTTTTTGTGACTAATCCTATGAGATGCACTATCCAAAACTGGTTACTTATTGACAGCTTTCAATTCACATTTATGCTTTGGGGTTAAACTTCCAATGTAATTAGAGGTCTCTTCCAGCCTGAATTATCCTATGAGCCTATGGACATTACACCACAAGGTTTTGGGCTTGTTTAGCCTCTTATTTTAAATCTGAGGCTCTACCTCACTCTTTAAAACATTAATTAGTGAATTCAAACAGCTGGACTCAATTGTATTATTTTCTTTTGACATTTTTTGTACATGATGAAATCTGTGTGGATGCTGTTTCTTGTGGTCTCCAGGTGCTCTCTGCAACCTGACATGTTTTCACAGCTTCCTTGAAGCTACAGGCTTGAAGGACTTTTTCTCACTGGCATGAGAAAAGGTCCTTGGGTCCAGCTGACTCCAGAGCCCCATGGTTAGAGTCCATGGCAGCCTCCCTCTGACATTAGAGAGGAACACAAGGTTGGGAATAACAAGTGTTTCTTTGCAGTGCAGGCTTCCACTACAGTGTTAAGGAACTCCTTAACAAGTGGCTTGCCTTGTCTGCATTGGGACTTTTCTTGTGCTGAAATACCTCAAGGTGATTGCAGAAGGAAGATCTCTGAGCCCAACAGTCTTTTTGGCTTCTCCAGATATAACAAAACCTGCTCTGAGCAAAGATTCTGCCTCCTCCTGCAAACCTGTCTTTTCCTATTTTGTGGGGCTGTTCCAACATGAGCAGCCTGGTTTAGTTTTTTTCCTCTACTCGCCTTCTCACTTGACAAAGGCAGAGGATGAATCCAGCCTGTTGTTTCTGACAAACCTGCCTTCCAGAGAAACTCTCATTTTGCCATCCAGGGGTGGTGATGAAGCCCCTCTGGCAAACCCCCTGGTGGCAGCTAATCCATACAGTTCTGAAATATTTTTCAATTTCCCAGTTTATGGTGCTCAGCTTTAATTTTCATCTGCTTTTTCCTGACATAGACTTTTAGGAGTTTTTATGTCCCAGTGTTTATTTTTATGATGTTGGATTCTACACTGGAGTCAAATGTGTTTTCGTTTGGCTGTAGGAGAAGGAATAAAATCTGTCCTCACAGGAATATCTTTCTAAAGGAGAAGGTTTTTTAAATTCTTTTCTGTTCCCTCTTCCACCACCCCCTCCTAAAGCTGGGTACTAAATTGTTGCTACACACCCCTGGACATGGTCAGCATAACATTAGACATAAGGCAACTTGAGCATGGTAAAAGGAATGTTGTAAAAACTATC
Source organism: Anthoscopus minutus (assembly GCA_013399455.1). Classification (NCBI taxonomy): domain Eukaryota; kingdom Metazoa; phylum Chordata; class Aves; order Passeriformes; family Paridae; genus Anthoscopus; species Anthoscopus minutus. Next base: position 316,707 of record VWYI01026365.1, read on the forward strand.
CTCAGCTTAAACATCAGATAGGCATTTGATTAAACATCAGAGAGTATTAAAAGTTAAGCCAAGCCAAGTTACTGGTTTGCTTTTGCTCCACTTCCTATATATTAATGTGCAGGTCCTACATGTTGTGAGAGTCGGACTGAAAATCCCTCATTTTACCTCACAATCATCGACTGAGGCTCTGAAAACCTCGTCTGGCCTGACTGAAGTAAGAGGTGTGCCAAAGTGTGCCTGCCGGAGACTGGTTCCTACTTTGTTAACAAAAGGGGAACGATCTGTTTCTCCCAAAGGTAACCATGGTTGCAGATGTCCCTCACCTCTTGGCCAGTTGCCCCTCGCATTTGCAAAAGACTATAAAAACCTCACCCCACACTCACCTCCCTCGAGATCCCCAACGTACCGAAGACCCTGTGTCGACGGACAGAAGAGTGGACTTTGGAGCTGGCAGCTATAATCCCTCTTACCCTTCTCTCACTCTCTCTCTATACTTAGTTTCCTTTTCTTTCCCCTCTATCACATATCAGTGCTGATGAGAAATCAATAAAGTGTATTTTGTTGCTTTGAGTCCCTGGAGTATTGATAACCTTTTTGTACTCTGAGATCAAATAAAGAATCACATCATGAATCCCGTTTTGCGGATCGTGACACACGTCTACAATTGTGCCATCTTAACTGTGACATCTAGACTTTGCAAAGCATCTTTTAAAATTTTTTTTTGTTCTTGTTAAAAAAGCAGGCTTTTCTCTCTGACAAGTGCTGTTTTGGGAGGGGATGGCTGAGCCTGTTGCCTGCAGTGTGGCTGTAAACAATGTTCATGGTGAAGGAACATGTCTTGCAACACCAATAAACGGGAGAAGACACCAATGAAAAGGTAGACAGGCTTTTAATGGCATGATCCAGAATCCCCTTTTAATAACAAATCTAATGACAACTGTGCCTGATATGAACAAGAAATGGCATAATTGTTTATTTTTTTTAAGATGTGATCTGAAATTAAGACAAATGCCAGGTGGGTCTGTACACAGACAGGGCTTCTGTGATGCATGCCAGATTTTATGGCCAAGAAATTTGCCATGCAGTTGAACCAGATTGTGGTTCCTCAGTCGGAGTCCTACATTCTGTTTGCAGTGTGTAAACATTCTCCAGCTGCTTTCCTAAAGAATGCAAAGAAGATATGTAGAGAGATTTAGCCTTGGGATTTAGTCACATTTCCAGGCAGGCAGTACCACGGAGCAGAAGTCCTGTCTCCAGAGTGTGCCGGAGGCAAAGGAAAACATCGGTGCGCCAGGTACAACGTCTGAGTGTAGAGTCACATGCTATTGTGTTAAAAGGAGATATATAAAATTATCTGTGTTTCCAACTCCAATTCTTGTCTGGAGAAGAAGCAGCAGGTCCCATAGCACAGCAGTCCTGCTGACACCGGTTTCAAACACGGGGTACCCCCATGTCCTGCAGAGCTCATCCCACCCTCTGCAGGGATGGTCCCAAACCTGCTGTGCATTCCCGAGGTAACATCAGCCCCAGCCTCCTCCAGGGAACTTGTCTCAGAGCTCCCTGCACTCCAGGCAGGACAATATGGGCCAAGCCAGAGGCACAGCAGCCACTGAGGAGCACCATGCTGACACCAGTCCCGCAGTATCTTTGCCAAAGCAGAGCTCTCACCCCTGAGGCCCCTCTGGTTCAGGAGCTAAGAGCAGGAGGAATTATTATCTTGGTCCCTACCAGGAACCCAGCTCTGGATTTGCTTTAGCAGCTCCCTTCCTCCTTTCAGCATAGAGGGCATCAGTGCTTACTTTAAACCTGCTTTCCAGCCACTTGCAGCTCCAGAAATAAAAGGGATAATATTCCTCCTTATGACCCAGAGCACTGGCCTGCATGGGGCAGGACCTGCTGCATGGGTTGATGGCCAAGTCTGCCTCAGGCTCTGCAGAATCCAGGAGGACTTGGACCCCCCAGGCAGAAAGTGACTGACCTGGAGAGAACATACAGTGACTTTGAAGACGAGATTTGCTGGAGGAGCTACATTAGGAATGAAGTGACAGGAGAGTGATGGTGTATAAATCACTGTCATTTCATGGGATTCTGGCTGTACTTGGGATCACAGTTCACCTCAGCCTGCAGGCAGAGCTATTCCCTGGCCTCGCAAAGCTACCAACCCCAATGCTCATGGAGGTCTTAACATCAACTGGCTCTGCTGCCACTGCCAGCATTGTCCCAGCCCCTTGGAATGCAGCTGCTGCTGCTTCTGCTGCTGCTGAAGAACACAGCCGCTGGGAGTTCTGCAGAGGACCTCAGGAGCCAACACAGTGAGACCATGGGCTTCCACCCAGCAGCCCAGTTATAGGCACATGCCACATGGCCCAAGCTCTTTTCTTCATGCAGGAGTAGATGGCAAACAGATGGAACCAAAGGTTCTTGCAGACTCTCAGGTGGTCCCCATGGGCTTTGTTGAACCAGCCTAGCTCTGCTGGAGCATGGGTATGTTTCAGTTCAGCCAGAAGAAACTCATTTGATACCAAACCCACTACATCCATGAAGGAATTTTTACTGTGTTCACAGGATTAATTTAACTCCAGGTGACTGACATGTGGGGCAAGGCCTTAGATGGGCACTGGTGTCTGTGCACATGGAATAGTGGTGGGATCATGCTGTGGGTCAATAAACTATACAGAGAAGAAAGTGTGCTGAGGGACCACTGAGCTGCTAATGGAGCTGTCCAGGCTATCAGTGATTGTTTTCTTACATAGGATCTACACTGAGAAAACACCTCTGTGTTGAAAAGGAGAAATGTGAAAGATTTTCTTGCCCCAACACAAACTGCTTTGGATCAAAGCAATTCACCACCAAACTCTCAGTGCTGTGTTAGCCAGGGGCAGCCACGTGAACAATGATGCTCCAGATCCAGATCCATGCCCCACAGAGCTGTGTCAGTTCAGCAGCTGCTGCAGGTCTGGTGGCAAGCAGGACAGCTGTTAGCCACCCGGCCTGGCGTGTTTCAGCCCTGGTTTGTGCTCAGGCAGGTGGAGCCTCACAGCTGACATGCACTTTGGTAGAGTGGTACCCTGTTCCTCCATCCACATTCACTGCACACAGCAGTCAGCCCTGCACACATCTGAAGTCATAGATGAGACTTCTCCGAAGGTAGCAGGATCCTTTTTAACCTTTAGTCACTATATATAATGGTCACTACTTATATTGTTATAATTATATATATATATTATAATATTCTTTACTTAAAAAAAGGCAAAGTCTCCTGCCTCTCACTGATTCCAAGCACAACTGACCCAGAGGTATTTGCCACTGAAACACCTTTTGCACCTAGGCAAACAGAAGTGCCTGTGCTGCCAACCAGACAAATCAGTTAAGCAGCTCCATCCATCCGTGTGTTTGAGCCTCTCCACACTATGAGTCTGACTGGTGCCATCTGTCCTTTTTCTCCCTCTGCTCATATAATCCATTGCCACACTGGCTTAGCGCTGAGAACTGCCTTTCAGATTCCCCACTTGGCACATTCCCCCTGTATCTATATTTCCTTGCCAGTAGCTCCTGGCCAGCCACAGGCCACTGGCTCCTTTTCACCAGCCAGGGTGCCATCTTGGCTGGCCCCTGCAGAGTAAGGACTCAGCACAACACCAGGTTGTCCCAAAGACTCTTGTAGTCACAACACAGATGAACAAGACCTGTCTCTCCCTACCCATGTGGATGAACACACAGATGAAGGAAGGAACAGGGGTGGCCTGTTCCAGGAATTCCCTCAAAACACACATGGGCACAATCACCTGCAAGAACACAGCCATGCACCCCCAGCAGTGCTTCAGCAGCCCCATGTGTCCTCAAGGCTTGGCAGAGCTTGCACGAGACTCATAGCAGAAAACAACAAGGTTTTGCCTCTCCACCTTTCTGGGATGTGACAGCCCACCATGGCCTGTGATGCCAGACTAGATCCTCTGCCATTCTTCAACCACCTAACTTCTCCCTAACATCAAAGGCCTCATCCCCTCTTGTCCCTATATGTGTTCTCTGTTTGCTTTCAACTTTCCTGCAGGGCAGCAGCAGCAGCAGAAGAGAAGACCCAGAGGAAATTCTGTGTGTGCTGCTCCCCCAGATGAGAGCACCTCTATCCAGAAGAACATGACCTGGGGCACACCATGCTACTGATGCACTCTCCTGCTGCCCTCCATGCCAGGGACAGCTGGGAAGCAGGTCTGTGCAGGAGCAGGGAGTCTGGTAGCACAACCATGAGGAGAGATGACTCATGCTGGTCTCAGATCTCTATGGACCCATCTTTCCCTTGCTTTCTGAAACATGTGGGACCTGTCAGGTGGCTCTCCAGTATACACCAGCTTTGGCATTTATCCTGGTGGGACCACGAATCTGCTGCACCACAGAGAGAGATGATACGTTGTGTCACCAGAATCCTGCCTGCTTCTTGTGGTTGGGTCATGGTAGATAGACCTCTTAGAAGACACCTCAGTTTCACAGAAACCTTTTAATAAGAAAAAGTCCCCATAGTCCTGTGAAAGACTTCACTGGATGGTTGCTTCACAATTAAAAGCTTGCCTGATTTCTTCATCTGCTGTTCTTGGTTGCTCTGACTTCCCTGCTTTCATGTGCCAGAGGAAGACCACAGAACCATAGAATGGTTTGGGTTGGAAGGGACCTTAAAGATTACCCAGTTTCAGCCCCCCTGCCATGGACGGGGACACCTTCCACTAGACCAGGATGCTTAGGGCCCTGTCCAGCCCAGCCTTGTCTCTGCCCTGGGGCTTCCTTCCTGACATAGGGCCACAGAAAACTGTCCTTTAACTTTTTCCTGAACAAATACAATGATTGTGCTTTATTGGCTTCCCGTGAGGCAGGTTTGCTAACCCTGTTAATAGTCCTCTTTCAAAGCTCTTTCAACGTAATTTTTGGCATGTGCATTAAGACCTGGATGGACCATCTGGTAAAGGCTTCACAACCAAGTCTTACCATCTGAGCACTCTAAAATTGACAAACCTCCAATAAATTATTAGGAGTCCCATTATGATTTATATTTCTAGAAAGAATCTGTCTTTGAGTTTATTCTATTTTCTGGTTTCTAAACCTGCAGCACATACTTAGGCTCTAGTCTGACCCACACTTCAAACTCAGAGTAAGTTATAGTGCCACCAGAAGTGGCCACAATCTCTTTGTCCTTCTTCTGTTGTGTGACCAAATGGTGAAGCAGAGTGATGAAATGAACCAGATGAAATCCAGACTGGCGAATCAGAGCAGTGTGCTGGATCAGCATTTCCAGCCACTTTATCAAACAGCTGCTGCAGTGTTAATGTGGTGGAACCGTGCAAAAAAGCAGCTAGAACTTGGAGATGTTGCTTTTGATGGCAACATCAGCTAAGTCCATCAGACCACAGCCTGAGTTCCTTCTGAGTTCCCAGCGCTGCTCTGCAAAGATGAGGGTATGTTTTCAGACTAAGCTGTGCTGCTTGCTCGACCAGGGTGAACCACATCAATGGAAAACACTTTGCACTAGGTGAAATAAATTCCTAGCGTTGGCAACCGTCATATGAAGAGGTACTGCCTGTCTCCTGTTTCTACACATTTCCCTGTTCAGGTGTGCATGGAGTACCCTTTTTCTCCCAGTCACCCTGTCACAGCTCTCATACTCCTTGCCAGGACTCCTGTAGATATGAGCAGCTTCAGGATTCCTTGAAATTGATGGCCATCACTGTGATCGTTTGCATTCATGTTCAAATGAATCAAGGTTGTTACTGTTCAGATACCTCTGCAAGCTTCGTTGTCTGCAAATAGTAAATATTTGCAGGTAGTTGCAACTGCAGGAATGGGTGTACAGAGCAGCTGTATTTTTGTTCTGCCTCATGCAAAGCCTCTTTTAGGCATCACAATGGTGTAAAGCACAAAGGATTTGGGTCTGGAGTGTTTTCTCCTGTGAAGCGTGGGGAAAATTTTGTCTACTTTAAGATCTCATCATGACAGGCATCAATCCTCCTTGCTTTCACTTTCAAGCCTTCCTAATTAGTCTGGGGGGATAAACAGTTGGTTGATTTAGCTCTAGCTGAGTGCTAAGCTTCTGCCCAGATAACATTACTTGAAGAGCACAGCTCTTGCTTTCATGTTCACATTGTTCATTCTCAATGTGTGGCAGAGGTGAGCACCAAGGAAAAGACATAAATCCCACCTCTGCCACTCAACCCACTGTCCCCTCAGATAGAAATGCACATGCCCACAGCGTGCCAGCAAACCTCTCATTGCAAAGCAGCAGGTTTTGGGCATACTACAGGATAATAATTTCCCACCCTGCTGTGTAGGGGAACTTCTAAACACAGAGCCAAAATTCACAAACACCAAGAGCGTGACAATAGAACACAAGGAATTCAGGTGGAAGGGGCACCCAGGCTAAAGGCATCAAGTGACTATTCACATCTTCACAATGGAGCTGTGTTTGGTGGACTACAGGTCTGTGGCACCAACCATGCTCAGGCTGAGAGGAACCACCCTTGCTGGGTGATGTGGTGTCCACAGATCACAGTTTGGTATTTGTGACAGAAGTGGCTGCAGTGTGCTCTCTTCTACATTAATTAGCAAGAGCTCTTGATTTCCCAGCAAGCTGCCAACACATCCCTACTTCAACCTAAGCACTCACCACACAGGCATCTGCTGAAACAGCAGCAGTGTCTGAGCAGCAATGCTAGACAGCCTCCTCTGTGGGACATACCGGAGCAGGTAGAAGCATCCAGCAAGACCTGCCTGTCTCCTAATTCCCACCTGTAGAGGCATCTCTGGAAAGAAGAGCCCTCTTCTCCTTACCCCTTCTCTTATCTCAGCATACAAGGATGCCCCTCTTGAATAAGCTAGTGGCAATTCCTTGCTAACACAGGTGGTGGGAGGTGAGCCAGCACTCAGGGAGATGGTGGCAACCAAGGATGGTGTTTTCCCAGCAAGGAGAAAGGAAGGAGCTGCCTGAAGGACAGGAGCCTTCCTCTTTAGCAGGCCTCGCTCTTGTCAAGTCTGCTCCTTTTTCCACAGCTGGAGTCGGTGTTGAGGACTGGTATTGCTAACAGAGAGGGGAATCCCTGGGGAGGGAGGCAGGTCAGGCACTGGGCAGGCTGCCTGGGTCACGGTTTGGTGCTGTGTGTTAGCAAGCGTGAGCTGCTGGCTGGGTGTCTCCCTTGAAAAGGCTCCGTGGCTCAGAGGCTGCCAGGCCCGTGGGAGCTGATTGCGGTGTGGGGTGAGAGTGAGTGAAGCATTCAAGTACAGCTACTGCCATACACTCGTGGGTCCAGCATGGAAGGCTGTGCTGCAGCATCTCAAGTGTATACTATATGCAGAAGTTACCCAATCTGCTGGGGCTCGCAGAAGAAGGTCATTATCTGGCAGCTGCCTTACTTTCCAGGGACACCTGCTTTCCTTTGGTTGCTGGACTTTGAGTCTGGGTTTTTCCTCTTTGTCGTTTTTTGGCCATGCCAGGAGATGGCAGGGAATCTCCTGTAGGCCCCGGGGCCTGAGCTGAGGGCTGAGGTCGGGGGGAAGGAGGAACTCGCTGAGGAGCAGTCCCTGGTTTATGCTGTCGGCAGGGGGAAGGACTTTCCCTCCGAGGCAGCAGCTGGCTTCTGGGGGAAGTACTGGGGTTCCTGGTAGGAACGACAGGGCTCCGAGGGGATGCACCACTGAACTTCTGTGAGCTGCTCCGTTGAGGAAGAGAAGTGGAACTCGGTGATGAAGGAAGCCGACTTTGTACCTGTGTTGTTTGGCCCTCGTATGGGACACTTCCAGTTGGTTTCTGTGTCTGAAGCCTGCAGAGGAAGAAAAGAGGGAGGATGAAGGGAAATTTTGCAAGGGACTCTTGGGCTCTTGGCAGGATTGGCATGAATGTTGCCAGGCAATTACAAGGAGTCTCCAGCACCAGGATGGCAGAACCTACGCTGTGAACTAGATGGGACACCAGTTTGAGCACCATCCTGTAATTCAATGCAGTTAACTGCTAAGTGTTTGCCTTGATCCTCCAGCATTCTCTAAGTCAACATGTAGGCATGGTATCTGGGACTCTTAACATGCAGCATGGATGCAGCAACCTCTTCCAAGGCAGGAGATACAATTTGGGAATGTGGGCATGAGTGGGATTACACTCGTTTGCCTCTGATGGTAACTGTGATGGAAGATAAACCAACTGGGGCAATCCCCGCTGGCAGCCTCACTGTCCTTGCAGCTCTAATTGCAATAGTCAGGCCAGGAGGTCAAGTCTCTCTGCAGAATCATAGCTGTGCTGCAAAACTGAGAGCTCAACACTGGGGGTATCTGCTATTATCAGACCAAGTGAAAGGGCTTATAAAAGGAAAGGTCTAAAAGCAAGGGCAAGCAAAGAGAGGCTTCAAAAAAAAGAAGACAGAGAGGTATTTCACATGCCTGCAGGCGGAAATGACTGTAAGGAAACAAGGATGGACTATGCATTCAAACTGAGTAAAGGATGAAGTCATGGGAGGTGAGCAAAGAAAGCCTTGGCTGTATCTCCTCAACAAGCCCAGCTCTTTGCATTTCTCACCATTTTGGTCTTACCTGCAGGCAGCAGCTGCATCCTGTGGGGAGCTGCACAGCCCTGCCATTGCAGAGGCCACAGAGCTCTCTGACCTCGCCACCTCCAGCAGCGTTTTCACAGCCACAATGGGACGAGGAATTCTGCTCCTTGTGCTTATGGCTCTCTCATCTCTTCCCAGCAGCGCAGCCTTCTTCTCTCCCTTCTGTGGGATGGAGTCATCAGAGTCGTGGGTGTCCTCCTCAGAGCCGGTGGCTGACAGGGTTTCGGAGGCTCGCCGCCGCTCGTCACTGGAGGAGGCCGAGGAGGAGGCACCTGAGGCCAGCCGGAGCAGGCGGCTCTGTCTCTTTTCCATCACCAGGCGAGCCAGGTCAGGTTGCTTTGCCCTCTTATAAAGCCTTTCTTTGGCTGAAAGTGAAGTTGAAAGGTCTGAGCCAGTGTCCTCCTCAGAGAACAAAATGGGTATCCGACTTCTATACCTGGAGCCCAGCGGCCTTCTGGGGCCCTGCTGTGGCATCTCGAGGAGGGTCTCTGCTTGCTTCAGGTGTTCTGTCGCTGATGCCGCTTTCTCAGGGCCAGGCTCCCTTGTAGCCACTTTGTCAGGCTCTTCCAAATCCAGTGAGAGCGCTGCTTTGCCAGAGAGCTCTGGCTTGTCCTCGGGAAGCTTTGGCATGCCGTTGGGAAGGGCCGGCTGCTCCCCCACAGTCTCTGAGGTGGTCTCAATGTGATTGGCCGAAAGCGCGCAGCTCTCCGTCTCTGCCCCTTCCAGCCCGGAATGAATGCTTCCATTCTCCAGCAGCACCAGGTTGTCCTCCAGCTCCTCCTCGATGATGACCTCCTCGAACTGCCCTGGGGGGCAGTACTCCTCGTGCCGCATCATCTGCCCACTGGAAGACATCACATTTAGGTGGGTCTTTTCAGCAATGTGAACAAATGTGCGCTCGACTTTGGTAAACGGGGAGGAAGCTGTAGCCACTGCCACGGGAGGCTTTGGTTCAGATTTAAGGACTGAGGACAGGGTCCCTGGCTCCGACACGTCCAGCTGGCTCCCCATGGGCTGTGGCCGCTCGCTCTGAGGTGTCAGTGCAGCAAGAGTGCCCAGATCAACTTCTGGAGGTAAGTCTGCAGCCACTGGAGACTTTTTCAGATCACCTGGTGAAAACAGCACTAATGTTTTTGAGCCTTCCTCCAGCTCCAGGTCCCCATCAGCAGTGGATGCTCGACCCTTGGACCCCTTCTGGTCATCAGCCAAGAGTGTGGACGGTGCACACTCCTGGCTGCGCTCTGTGCTCTTCTGACTCAGGTCGCTGCTGGAATCACTATGCATGTCAATCTCATTGCCCTCCTCCTCCTCCTCCCCCTCATCCTGTTCATCTTCCTCCTCCTCATAGTCTTCCTCTTCTTCTTCCTCCTCCTCCTCCTCCTCTTTTCCATTCATTTCCAGATAAGGCTCCAGAGGTTTGCAAGGAGCAGTCAAGACAATATTTGAGAAATCAACTTTCTTTATCCGCTGGGATAACTTAGGCTTTTCCCAGTAGTTGCACATATCTTTTCTGAAGTCTTGGTAAGGCAAACTTAAAGGGACCGCCTTGGGCAGGCCATTTATTTCAAATGACTTCAGCATGTATGCCTGCAGGAAGACAAATGTGACAAAAGAAAAGAGTGAGTTAGCATTCAGACACAGCATTGACACAGAAGACATCAGGACCAACAGCAGCAAGAAGAATCCATGGAAAGCATCTAATCCATCATACTTCCAACGTACATGGTGGAGCAGTCATCACTCTATCATTTGATTCATACAAACCTTAGAAAGGAGAGATTCACAGACATTTATCAATGAAGGGGAAAAAAAGTGCCAAAGTTCCTTTGTTGGCAGTCTTTAACCTGGACCTAACACAACCATTTTCAACCAACTCCTTAGGAGTTTTTCACATTTCTCAATCTTCTTCAGCATTTACATATTTATTTCACTTTTTGTATATTTACATAATCACTCCTTCCTTACTAGAACCACTTAGCAACTCTCTTTTATGCCCAGGCCACAGTGGACTCAAGGGACACCTATGGGCTAGATAAGTTTCCTGATCATTTTTCCATTACCATCCACCACTGTCCCTTGGGCAGTAACACTTCTAACGCTACTATGTTCCCCTGGTGCACCTTCCATTCCCCCTTCCACTCCCACATCCCTGTAGTAACTCCTCATTCTGTCTCTTAGAGGCTTCTGCTTCCACTAAAATCATCAGCAAGTCATGAAAGCTGGTACATAAAATGTCATTATCAGACCCTGGGTTGTCCAGCCAGGGGGAGTGAAGGGCAGACAGGACATGTGGTGGGGGCACTGTTTCTCCAGCAGCAGCCTGTGGCAGTAGCAGGCTGCAAGATGATTGCAAATGATCCTACAGGAAAACAGTAGCTCACACACACATGCATACACTTGACCAAACAAGGCCAAAATAAATAGGAAATGCCTGTCAAGCATGGCCTAATTAACAATCAGTTGCAAAAGAAAACCATATCAGCACCACTCTGCAGAATGGATTTAAAACCAAATCATTTACAGCACACTTCTGTTAGGGCTTGTGAACTGTAACCTCTGCATAAAATCAACTGGTCAATAATGCATCACATGTTACCCTTGAAAAGTCCTAATCATGAACAGTAGGACTCCAAACATCTGTGTTTTCCAGCGGCATTCAACAGCCCCAGAGGATATTTAGGCTACACAACTAAACACACACCCACTTAACCATGTGAGCTCCAGAGCTGCTAACAGCTACCATATTCACCTGGCCATGGAAATGGATCTTTTTGTCTCTATTGGGGAGAAAAAGCCCTCACTGACTTTTCAGTCCACAAATGGCACAATTAAATATAGTGCTGAAAATCTGCATGTGCTGAGCCTGAAAAATGTAGTATTTTTAAGCTCCTGTACAACAGAAACATTTCAAATAGGCTGGTGGGCAGCATCAAGCTGTTCTGCGTGGTGTTAAGTTGTTATCCAGTTAATATTTCCTTTTTATATCTTATAAATTAAAACACAGGCTAGTTTTGGCAATACCTCTGGAATCCAAAGCTGCTTCTCTTCTTTCATTAAAGCCGAATCTTGGCCCTGAAGATGGCCCTGTATTAGCCTGGTTTGGGCTTACACTGACCCACTCATATGACTCACTGATACCTTTTGTATCAGGATGGCAGACACAGAACTTGGATGGCTAAAGGCACTTACCACTCTCTGCAAAGGAAATTACTCACATGGCTTCTTCCCTCAGGCATTTCTTGGAAATTAGTTCATTCAACAGCCTAGGATTGGATGATGCATGTTGGCTGGGTTTGATTTTACCAAGAAATACATCCACAGTGCTATTCCTAGAATCCTAAACAAACACATACACTTCCCCAGTGGGAATGGGACCTGACCAACATCTTGCTTTGTGCTGAGCCTCCCACTGGAAAGAGTTCCATAACCCCAACAACAGTTCCTGTGCTGCTCTCCCTCACACCATTTTCTAGATGCTATGTTTGATGATACAGATGGACAATTGCTGTTTTTCTTTGCATTGTGAAATATGCATCTGTGTAGACCTTAAAATCTCTTCTCAGCCCTTGGCTTGTGTCATCTCTTCTGCTCTTTGGTCAAGGTAAGTTGAATCCAGCCCTGCAAAGCACATCATATATAGGCCAGAGATTATGGTTTCTGTGCCCTGCAGTCTGTTCCACCAGCAGTCCTGTCTCCAGCAAACCCTCTTTCCTCAACAGCTTTTACCTTGCAAGACATCAATTTTTTTCTGAGGTTGCACTAAGCAACAATGTATGACATGGAGCTGGACACCAGGGTGTTGCTGTAAATAAAAACAGTAGTTATTTATTTCTTTATTTCTTGTGCTCTGGTGCCCCTCTACTACCATTGAATCATGCTGTAGATAATTTTCTAACCCATGTGTACTTCCATCTCTACAAATTCCTTGCAGTATTTAGTAAATGGACTGCCTTTCTGTCTGTCATTTCAATTTCTCCATGTATGTTCTACTTCCTTGTATGGACACTGCACCCTAAGCACAACAGTGACTGCTTTGCTTCTACCTGCCTTTGGGAGACTTGGACTGCTTAACTTGCTGCATGCAGTACCCCAAAACCGCCAGAACACATTCTGTAAAGCAGCCCACGACAAGTCACTGCTTTGCCACTGTAAATGTACCACAGAGAAAGTCCAAAGAACACAAATATCCAACTACAAGAAATTCTGCTGAACAAGGTGTTCCCAGTTTGAAACCCTCACCAGAGAGACCTGGCTCATGTCTTGACAGTCTTTTGTACTACATTCACACTCAGCTGCTCTAGGACTATTCCCCAAAGGCCAGAGAACTTTCCTGCTCTGCTGTACTTAATGGGGAGGAGCTGAGGGAAGATGTCAGAAGATCAGAAGTGGAGAGGCTTAGCCTGTATCTTAAAACTGTAGAATAAAAAAAGATAAAAGGAATCTCTGAAGGTCTCTGCTCCAACCACCCCTCAAAGCAGGAAAAAAGCTGCCTGTGCTGGGCCACATCCAGCTGAGTTTTTCTTACTCCAAGGATGGAAATCTCACAACCTCTTTGGGACCCTGTCCTAGAGTTAAGGCTCTTCATGGTGAAAAAGGTGGGTGGTTTAAAATCTAATTCTTGTATCTTTCTTTTCATGCAACTTTTGTCCACAACATCCAATCCTTTCATTGTGCATCTCTTAGAAGAGTATGGCATCTCCCTCCATCAGGCAGTTCAAGGAAGAAAAAGGATGCCGGTCCTGTTTTTAAGGCAGAACAAACCCAGATCTCTCAGCTTCTCCTCATATGTCAGATGTTTCTAGTTCTAGTTTCTAGTCATCCTGGCAGCCCTCTGTCAGGTTTACTCTCCCGTAAGCAGGACTATGCCATGAGCCAAGGTAGACACATTTTCCTGGCTGTTTGGCCTCAGATCTCCACTCCACTGACTCTCTCTTGACTTGCTGGTCACTTGTACAGGAATGCCTATGTCATTACATGTGTCTGAAGCTTGTGTTCCCCACAAAGTCTGCATGTTTCACCTCTTTAAAACTCTGTTGCTCAATAAAAATTGTCTTAGATTATTAAGGTTGATATGCTTGTGAGTTCTGCCCAAACAAGCATCTTAGGACTTTTACCTACTTTATGGTCAAACCTATAAACCCTCAGATGGAACTCTGCAAAGTTTTGCAACAGTAGGCAGTTAGGTTGCCAGAGATAGAAATAAAATCTGAAAGAATGTGGGAGAGTTCAGGATCTGCAAAACTTATCAATCTATTAAAAACATCAATACCACTTCCCTCTTCCAAATTCATGAATGTAAAGGAATACTCCCTACCAACAGTAGTAATCATGAGGACTGGGTGGTGACAGATTTGGAAGAAAGGCATCATTTGCCTTATAATTCATCAGTGTGAGCAGTAAACAAACCAACAGTGGTATTTTATCATCATCAATAGTTTTTTGCTAATACTGCAACTTCAGTTTCTGCGGTCCCAAACACTGTCGAATTGGTGACACTGCCACAGGGTCTGCTCATACTTGGATGACTGCCCTAGATGTGAAGAACTTGCTTTTCATAATTCCCCTCCTTGATCACGTTTTCATTTCATTATTGCTTGATCTCTTTATGGACTACTGAGGAAAGGAAAATCATAGAAATGATGTAAGTGTACACGAATGTATTAGAATTCTTCATAAGTGAACTGAGATCGTTCCAAGAATTCCATCCCATACACCAAACTGACCTTATTCACATAGAATGGGGATTTGGTGGGCAGGGGTTTCATTGTAATCTATGGCAAAAGGGGCCAGGAGGGGTGGAGACACCACTGGAGTTGGGTTCCCACTCTTTCAGTGATACCAAAATGAGGCGCTCTGATCTTGAGAAGGGTCTCCCTGTGAAACAGGCAGAACAGATAGAGAGAGGATAGAGTGTGATCCTGAGGGGGACATTCCCACCTCCCAGATGTAGTTCAGTGACACCTGCAGGCACTGCTCAGGAACCTACAGTGATCTGTCTATCTGGGACATCTCAGTAGAGTTGTGAAAGAATAGCTCAGCACACTGCCCCTCTCACAGGAAATTCAGAGTGAAAATGGCTCACGTTTCACAGCCATCATAGTTCAAAAGTGGTCCAAAGAGGAAGAAATCTGATGGACATTTCACATGCCATAATGTCCCCAAGGTAATGGTCTTGTCAAATGCTCAAGGGATTATATTACCAGATGGAAGTTCAGGTCTCACTTCAGTTAATCCAAGCTTTTGGATAGACACACACAATATTACTCAAAGCACTGTGTGTTCATCTACCTCAGTCTCCCAGCTCACCAGCTCTTGGGAAATATTAACTATGGATTTGATCAAAATTTGGGACATCATGTGAAAAAACCATACAAATCTGACTTCAGGAACTAAGGAAAATATATTTTGAAGTGGCACAAGAACAACCATATGGAACTGCAACATCTCTGAGCCACCATTAATGTTTGCGACTAGTAGGGAAATGAATGATATAATTTATCATCAACCCTCGGACATGTGTACTAATATAGCATGAGGAATGCATATTCCAAGGGCAGGGGGAGTGCCACAATGTGGTGTCTGGTCTTTTTTGACTAACAATGACACCAGGCCTGATATGATTTGTCCAGAGCTAAGCATACCCTTCTGGGGCACACCAAATGGCTCAGCAGTGATGGAGCATGGTCTGTTGAGGGACAGTGATGCCAACATGTACTGGGATAATTGGCACTTTTGTCACCTTTGGAGAAAGCAGCCTCTTACAACAGTGGTGTGTGTGTATGAATTGAAAGGGGGTCACAAGACCAATGACAACACGTGTGTCCTGGGTAATCAAAAAAATGTGGCTTGTATTCCATATCTTTCCTATGCCAACCTTCCCAAGATTATCACTTTAAATGACAGGGACAGGTACACTCTGTTCTCTTTGTTTCTCCCTAAGCTGCCAAGAGAGTTGCCTGGGGCAGGTTCTCAGAGCCAGCACAAGGCAAAAGGCCTCGTTTGTTTTCTCTCTGGGCTTTAGAGAATTTCCTAACACCATTTTGGCTGCTCTTACTAGAAGCAATCCCCATTTCTGGAGCTGGGGAGGACATTTTCCTTGGACCTTTTCACTGCTGCCGCCCAGGTCATCCCAGAAAGTCAGACTCTCTCCACGTTTGAGCTGCTGCCCCAGTTCCAGCCACCACTGCTGATGCAACTATCACTGCTAGGAGAGCTCCTATTGGGTGGTGTAGAGGAGACAACCTTGTCAGCCTTGACTTTTGGTTTTGGACAACTAGAAATGGTACTTTCATGTTTTTTTGATTTTCATTCCTTTTCCCTGCTGGACTCTTCAGGGGAAGAGGGAGCTCTGTAATTGCAAAGGCTCAGTTGCTGTGTTGTGTTTTTGCTTTTCTTTGTCCCCTCTCTTGACCATGTGGTCAGCATAAGGGAGCTTCTCCACTAGCTTGTCTTTACCAACAAGATATAAGATATTTGTGATAAGTGGGCTTGCAGTGGAGTGGGCTCTGGAATCTATTTTCACACCCCAGCTGACAGCATTCCAAGATTGAATGATGTTCTATAACCCTACTGGACAAATCAAAGCATTGACTAATGCAATTCGTGTGGCACTGGAGGAAGTCAAGGTACTTGATGCAGGCAACATCAAAAATGGCTTTGCAAAACAGATTAAAATTAGACTTCTATTATGGCCTGAAAATGGAGTGTGTGGATGTGTGTGTCCAGCTGATGATACCTGCTCCATTCACATCTCAAATGTAACTAAGGATCTTTGTGAACAACTAGATCATAAGAAGTAAACAGCAAGAGCCAACAGAGATCTTTGATGCAGTATGGAAAATGGACATTAAAAAAGCTCCTGCATGGGTTAGGATTTTCACTTACTGGCTGGCTACAGAGCTTATCACAAACTTTGCTATTAGTTTTTGTTGTAATTATTACATTATGTGGGTTATTATCAATGGTAACCCAAATAATGATTGTCAGATATGCATAAAACCTGTATGGATGGAAATGAAAGATGTGGAAGAGAAGGAAAATGAATCACCCTAGAGACATACTCCAAAAATCAATTATATGAATTTAAATGAACCTAATGATGTCCCCTGTGGTCAAGAAAAAGAAATAGGCAGCCCATATCCCTCAGTGTGCAACAGTGTTATGGCTGTTGTTTGTGTGGCTGTGGCCATGGGGTGAATAACATGATGAGCGCTAGGTGTTCGTTTATGTTGGTGACAAACTGTTGATGCTGAACCCCTCACTGACCTTGCACATGTCCAGCCATACCCAGCCCTCCTGATCTCTGAGGACCTGCTGGAACTGAGGACAAGTGGGTTTATTTCCTGTCAAAATGTCTATACCCCTAATGCATCACATGGTACAGAGAGGGCTAAGCATCCTCCAGAAAAGCCTGCTCTTCTAAGAAGCTCTGCACTGGTGCAGTTTCCCATATAAGCCTAATAATTCTCCCTTTTACTTTAGAATTTGGGATTTTTTTTCTCTCCCATCTCTTGTAAGCAAAAATCAACCAGGTACAGGAAAAAAAACCTCCCAATATTTATCTCACATAAATCTTCAGGAAATGATGCACTTCCTCAATCCACTGTTCTGTTTCAGACCATGCTCTAAACCATGGCATCACTGGATCCTTTTGCAGAGCCTGACAGATGTACACATCTGCCACACAATGGCAGCCTCTCAGGGGCAAACGAAAATACACTTGGAAGCATGGAGAAGATAAGCTTTGGACCTTGCTAAAGGCAGAATCAGAAGAATCCTGCCTGACTCTCCACAGAATTCCCAGGAGAAAAGGGGACTCACACACTGTGCAACTCTCTAAGTCTGAGACCACAGCCTTATCCAGGGTCTTCCTCCCAGACCAGCATCTGCCTGCACAAACTGCTTTCTGCCTTTGAGGAGCTGGAGTCTTGTGATTCTTCTGCTTGAGGGAAATTTTCACCACCCTTTCCACAGATACCAGAGCCTTCACATGCCTTGAATTGAAATCAGAGTGTGGCCTTCCCAAAGTACATAAAACACATCTCTAACAGTCACATAACATTGTTTCTATTCCCAGATGTGTCTTAACTGTAAGTTTTTAGTGATCACATATGTAAGCAATAATGGAACTCTCACTGTTCTACCACTAGATCTCCTTCAACTCCCTGAGAAGTGCTCCCATGTACCCAAGGATGAGCAGGGGACACCTTCCCAGAGCAAAGGAAGTAGAAAAACAAAGAAAGAAAGTAAATAAAAAACCCAGCCATCAACAAGATGCTGCCTTTGATTCTTTAATAAGGTTTTGGTAGTATACAAGCTTTTTTTTGTTTGTTTGTTTTTTTCTTTTTTTTTTCCTTTTCCCGATTGTCTGGATTAACATACATGGATTTAAAAAAGGCACAAAATCCATTGCACAGCTTCTGTTTCATTTGTTTTTGATGACATTGCCGGTTCATTGTGGTTTCAAGTGTAGGATTTTACAGTACTCTGCAGCATTTACAGCATGATCTACATACAGGTAATCAATGCATGCTTTTATACAGGAGACAGAATTCAAATTCTCTCTCAGTATTTCTATGTACACAATAATACAGTCTTTTTCTTCTGAAAAAAAAGCTTTAAATTGGTCTTGCATGCTTGGTATACCAGAAGAATTAGTGCAAGCATATATTACAGTGTTATTGCAGTACAAAAAGGGGTTGACCTTAGGCTCTAAAGGGATTAGATAAGGAAGAATAAAAAGACTCGAGGAAAACAAGCTTTGGATCCTTTTAGTCAACTACATCCTTCCAAATGGATACCTACACAGTACTGCCTTTAAAGCTACAGCAGGCTGTGTTCCCTCCATCTCCCTGCTGCCTTCCCCCTGAGATGAACTTCCACAGCCTCTGCAAACCTTCTGTCCCTAGCAGTCCATGAGGACTCCTGGCAGCTTGAGGAATCCCTCCTCCTGGATCTCTTAATACTGGAGACCTGCTTGATGGGAACTGCACTGAGATCCCCCTCTTCAAGCAAACTCAAGTCCCAGCAGATGGAGTTTCTCAAGCAAACCAGGAAGCACAACAGGTTCCCTACAGCTTTTGTCTCCTCTCAGTAGCAATGACCACAGAAACCTACATTCACCTCCTATTCAAGTAGCATTTGGTTGAATATGGTTTGGACTCTCCTGCCTAGCAGCAACTGAAGCCTAACAGGTGACACAAGGTAATGCAAAGGAAGGATATGCTGGTCCCTGAGATTCTTCATGGGAGCTGAAAAGTCTGAGAAGCAGAAATCAAGTTCTCAACACAACGTTAATTGTTCCACTGGGAATGGGAAGAGGCCTTAGTCCTGAGAGATGCAGATGGCACACAGACAGCAAGAGCTGTAGTCCAGTCTTCCCTGTAACAGCTTTTATTTGGATACTATCAGGACCTTAGCATATCCTGGAGGTGACATTATCCTCTGCCAACCTAGACTAAGCTTGATTGGGACTAGGAGATCTGTCAGGATTGACAACAGTGTGTGGAAAAAACCTAGAACTGAGTTTCTGAAGCAGCTCTTTCTTCAAACCAGCATCAGATGAGGTAAAAGTAGCAGGGGTCTTACAGCTGCCATGCTTACTTGCAGGATCTCCGTGTTCCAAGAATCAGCACCATAAATGTTAGAGATGTTCTTCTATCCAGCACTTTACCATCAATGCTCCACAGCCCTTTTCTTCATTCTTTTTACCAAGGTGAATAGGACAATCCAGTCCTGCGCTGGATAAGTGCTCTGCTCCTCCCTGTTTGTGCTTTCATGTGTTAGGTTTGTGCCAGTTTTCCTAGCGTCTTGGATGGAAGAAAAAGCTCTGTAAAGGTGGGATGCCTGCCACTCAGCTTCCCAACTCTACCCACCAGTGTCTTCAGTGAGAGCCAATGCAAAGCTCCCTGTCTGAGTGAACACGGGGACCACTTCATTTTTATCACTCATTGGAGGCTCGGGAAATAGTGAGCGAAGTGGAAGGAAATGATAATCCAAAAATTCCTCTAGTCCCTAACTGTAAAGGCAACTTAATAGCAGCAAGAAAGAAGAATATTCTGAAAAGCTAAATAGAAGAATATTCTGAAAGCTAAATATCTTCCTAAGTCATAAAAATAATCAGAAGTCAGCAGTGCTGAATATGAACCTGATCTGGTAGGGATTTTCTAGGAAGAACCAAGCTGAAGGGGCAAGAGTCCCATGGAAATCCTCCTTATCTGAATTGTTCAGAGGAAATTTGCCATTACTGTGTTTCATGTTGCCAGATAATTAATTGCACTCATAATTAAACTGAGAAACTTGTTGGAGTTGTTGGAGGAAACCCTGGGGATTTTTATGAGGCAAGTGCACTAGATGAGGTAACTCATTGAACCACTTTGCATATGAAAAAATAAAACCTCCAAACATAAAGCAATTTTCTTTTTGAACACTAAAGGACATGCAAGTGAATGTAAAATGGGGATTGCTTCCAATCCCCAGGTTACATGGTTAGCAGCTTGTTCAAAATGTACATTCATCATAATATCATTTTTTTCAATGGCAGGTGTGATATTAAGAAATTGCAATACAGCAAATAGAAACATTTCCCAGAAATTAATCTTTGCACTGTCCCCTGGAACTGCCAATGCAAGTTTGTGTTATAGTGACCCAAATACAAAATGCCTGGCATAAAAATGTAACAAAAAGCAAGGTAGTGCCACAATGGTCAGCCTTCATGTGTTATATTTAATCTTTTAATATTACCCAAAATAGGTGTTTACATACTATAAATTATGTCCCAAGTGCCAGCACTGTACTCATCACCAGAATACTCTGCCACTGGCTGACAGCAAAAGGAGAGATATGTATTTATGTCACAACACACTGAATGAAGAGATCTGGCCGGGGCCAGGTTGCTCAAGTCGGACCTGCAGCATGCAGAGGAGGCTGGGTGTACCACCTGAACTAGATGCCATAAAGATACTTTCTGTAAGTGGCTGAGATTTGCTCTTTACAACAGCCTTTTCAGCATTTGGGGGTGTGCAAAGCGGCACAGAAACTCTTCTGTAAGGCAGGACCACGCGTGACCATTCGCAGGCCATGTGTGGGTCGTGCACACACACAAACACACTGACATTCAGAAATGGAAGCTCCAGCATAAAGCATCCCAACACCATCCTGGGAACAACAGTGAAATCAGGATGCAAATCTGGCTACTTTGGTCAGCCTCTCCAGAAATTTTTTCTTCCAGTCACTCTTGAGACTGGAAGAAAATCACTCTGGGGAGAGCTGGTAACTACAGGGTGGTCAAGAAAAAGGTACCCCATGTTCTTCAGCTGAGAAATAACTGAGGCAATTTTTTCACAATAAACACTAACAGGATTTTAGGGGTTTGTAAGTTATCCATGGTTTTAAAGGCTTCAGACCTTGTCTGCTAGGAAATGCAATTTTGTTTTTTTCAGCTAGCCTCTTGCAGCCCATCTGTTACTGCCAAGCAGAGCTAAACAGATATACGACAGCTATCTCCAAATTCTTCTTTCCCATTTTTACCAAAGGGAAACAAGAAAAGCAAAAATGAAAATAAAAGCTTCTCTTTTGAATAGATTGGGATAAAAGAGCCCTTTCTTATTCAATGTGAAAGTAGCAAAATGGTCTCAGCTTCAGGTAAAGTTCTGAGAGTGTCATGAATAAATCTCTAATGACAACCATTAATAAAATATGTCATTCACATAACCCAGCAGTTGACAATATAAATAAATTCAGTCATTGACGCAGAACTGCGTCAGTTACTATGTGGCTGTAATACAAATGTAACTGGATATCACAGAGACTCCATGTAGCCTAAGGAAGAGATGCCAGACCCACTACACAAACATGTTTGGTATCTGTCACCAATCTCCCCAGATAAGCAGTAAAAAATCTTCTATTTTCAGTAATAATCTTGTACTGCTGTCAAGCTCTTAAAAGTTTCACATATACATATCTTGGAAGATCGATGGTTGTGTGAGAGGGAAGTATGCTAGAAAATAGGAAAGGACTGAACACATCTTTCCATGCTTTCTGACCTTCAATCTCACAGTGCATCCTATGGCTGAGCTATTTTACAAGAGAGGAGTCTACTAGCAGTGGTTGTATTCTCTTGTCTTAATTTATTTACACAGGATCACAGCACCAGATTCAAATAGTACATTTTTATCATGAGAGAGCAATGGAAGTTCCTGGTGACTTGCAATCAAAGAAATGCCTCAGTGTTGTATTTGGTATGTAGGTCCCACCCACTGTCCTGACAATTTACAGATTATGAAAAAATATTCAGCCTCCTGAAATTTCCTTTATGCAACCAAACATCTGGTCTCATCCTGACATATTCTGAAAAGGCTTTTTTCGCTGCTGACTCCCCCATATCAAACAGCAGGAAAGTGAGTCATGGGAAAAATAAAGCACTTGGGGATCTTTAGAGTTTAAGAGCCCATAAGAAATATGAATACCACAAGTGTTTCTGAATAAACTCTGGAAAGGCTAAACTGAGGTGTTTCCTCTGGTTTCCCAGACTGCAGAAGGGTCTTTCTGACTGCAGAAGGCTTCTACTACAAAACAAATCACCAAGGCTCTCAAAATAGGCTGCACACGCTGGGGCAAAGTAGTCAGTGGCAAAGATGGTACCAAAGCCTGACAATGCTACTGAAACAAAGACAAATGAGGTAGATAAACACTCCAAAGTGAAATCTTTGGAAGAAATGTTTGAAGCACAGAGGAGAAAGTGTCCCAAATGACACTTGTTTTGTTTCTCATCTCAAGGGCTCACAGCCTAGGTGAGTTAGAAGAGGTGTGTGTGTTCATCGGCTTTAGAGCCACTTTTGGAAAAGAAACAACCCAGCTATTGAAGAGCCACTCAACCTCTATGCCTGTGAATGGGCTGGGGAAGGTGCTGAAAATACCTTTGCTTATTATGGCTGATCAGTTCAAACAATAGGCCTCTTTCCAGAGGTTT
Organism: Anthoscopus minutus; assembly: GCA_013399455.1. Taxonomy (NCBI): domain Eukaryota; kingdom Metazoa; phylum Chordata; class Aves; order Passeriformes; family Paridae; genus Anthoscopus; species Anthoscopus minutus. The sequence goes on from VWYI01026365.1 coordinate 339,246, forward strand.
TGTATCTAAAAAAATGTAGCAAAAAGGAAAAAAGATTGTTCACTGGTTCTCAAAGGCATGCTGCCTTCTTGTGCAACACCTGGGTCTGGCTGCTCCAGAAGCAGCTGGGGAGAGCTGGGTGTCAAATGGAATTGCAGAAGAAACAAAGACCTTGTTTAAAACAAGATACTGTGGTGGCCTAGTGGCAGTTGCACAGGCTTGATAAAGGAAGAACAGTCATTATATGTGGCAAAGTAAAGAACACCAATCCCCAAGAAAGAATCCACCAGTCCGTGATACCTCCAGTTTAAGACAAGCAACAGGAGGAAACACTGGTGTGTTAAAAAGTTTACAGTTAATGAAGAGTGCCCGCTCAATTGCACTTATAATTGCCCTCTCCTGGCTGCTTCAAATACTCTATTTGATTTGAAACCCCCCTACTCTCTCAACTCCTTGGCTGGAGAATGGGGACAGTCAATTTGACAGCCCAGAAAACATCCATTTGGAAGAACATGAAGAATTTGCAACTGGAGTTGCGACATTTTCTCACTCAGAGACCAGGCACTGATTTAAGCAGAACCTAGAGACATGCTCACAACAACAGAAGCGCTCATCCAGCTATCTCCATGGTTTACAAACACAGATGGTACCTGTGTCTTAAGGGAAAGAGCATTGCCCGCTGGCTAAATTTAGCTGCTGAGGCAGATAAGAACTGGAGGCAGCTTGCTAAGTCTTAAGGATTCCAGGACCTGAAACTCATGCAATTGCCCTGAAAAAGGAAGGTTATCTTCCATTCTCATTTTTGAAATCAAGCTACCTTTAAACAGTGTGATCCTCACACAGATTCCATGTAGAGCTGAGACTACTCCAGTTGCCAAAACATACCATTTTTTCCCAATTTCCTCCAAGGAAGTCAGAGGGAGGGAAGGCCACTTGGCTGCTCAAAGTGCTATAGGGATTGCATGGGGCACCATGAGCTATGCAGTGCACAAGAAACCAGTGCAGGAGACATGCTCTGCAGGTTCTTGGGAATGGGCAAAGGCAGGAGGTAGTGGAGGTATCTAGGGATGCAGTAAGGATGATGGGGATGAGATTCCATGAATGGCAATGGAGGTAAACCACAGAGTTTACCATGTGGAGTGGGACACACACAGGCAACCAAGGCAGAGCAAAAAGACTTTGTCATATGGGGAACAGATGAGAGAGGCAAATTGGAACAAAGAAGCAACCAGATCTAAGAGAACATCTGTGAGGTGAAGGTGAGAGTGTTCTGCATGTGAAGTCTACCAGCAGCTTGGGGCCACAGCAAACTGCTGCTGTTCTTGCATCCAGATTCAGATTTGAACAGAAGCTGGTAGGCAGCTGCTGAGCAATGTCTCTGGTTATAGAGCAATGATGAGATCCCAGAGGAGAACATCAGCTACCTTATCTCAATCCAGCCTGGAGGTCACTGTCCAAGTACAGCTTCTCCATCCTGGGTAGGGGGGGTGTCAGCTGCCATTCAGCCAACAAACTCAACTTCTGAACAAGCTTGTCCCTTTCAGAACAACAGTCCTGCAGCAGCCTTGACCATCACAATTTCCAGGTTCAAACACACAACAAAGAGAAGAAGTGGTAGGACAGGAGTGATTTCATCATGAAGAGGTAGCATAAGGATGGGGTTATATCACCTATATGGCTGTTTTACAGGGCATTTCAATCTTTCTGTCATCCCTGCAACAAAAGAAACTTTATATAGTGAAAGAGGTGATGCACTGTAACTCTTGCACATGCCTGCCCCACAACAGTAGTAAAAAAGAATGGGAATGATTACAAGGTCAGGCTCACACCAGGGATCATGGGGATATCAAGAAGATACTCCAAATGAAAACTGGCATCTGCAGAACCGCACCTGTGTCAGTGTAACTTATTTTCAATCAACCCCCTCCCACTAGAACTGTCTCCCCTGAAAGTGAATGTGTGCTGGCACAACCACGTTTACCCCCCCTGAATGTGTGCTGGCACAACCACATTTACTCAGTGCTAGTTTAACCCAAGCATTTACAGTAATATTTTCACAGAAATCATATCTCATTAGCTCCTTCCTGAGGGAAGGAGGCTGAGGAGAGAGCAATAAATTGGAAATGTCTCTCATTCTGCATAGAAAGAAAGTGAAAGGAGCCAAGAGGCCAAGATATAAAAAGATGGCTTTTATATGTATATAAAAGTGATGAACATTTGCTCACTTTAGTAGATCGTGAGATCCCAGCAACAGCTTCCTGCCCTGATGCCAATGATCTCTGTGAGGGAGTGGCAAATGCTCATTTCCAATTTGGATTCTGAGGAGAACAAGTGCTATGTACAATGGAAAGTAAAAGAAGAGTATCTTCTTCAGGATGCAAATCCTGTTCTTGGATCCTTTTGATGAACATAATTTGCCTAAGAGTCTGATGCTGAAAGGGAATTTTATTTCACTAGTGTTGTTTCCCACTAACTTATTCTATCTAAAGAACTAAAAAAACCTTATCAAACATAAAAGGACAAATAACTAGGGCAACCAACTTTTCAGCCCACAGCCCCATGATCAATTTTCATGTCAACAGCCTTCCACCAGTTGGGTTTTTTGCCAACTGATTTTGGACATATTTACATTTATAATTGCAGTCATTATAAATTAAGCACAATAAATAAATGCAATATAAATGTAATCTACATAAGCTTTTTTTTAGAATGGCACTGCAACTAGTTTTAGTATTAATTTATTACATTTCCATATATATAAAAAAGACCTCTTTTCACATTTCTTTAATTTGTCAACTATTCCTCAACATTATGTAGATTCCATAGTAATTAATACAGCATTAGATGAAGATGCTAAAAAAACCCTTTAAATTGACTATTTTTAATACTTTTTGCATAATACTTTAACATCAGGATTCCAGCCATTAGCACCAATTAATTTTTTCAGAATTAAATTGTAAAAGACATACTGATCATGAAATAAGACTTCCCATAAAACCGAGGTGACAGCAACATGTCCAATTATTTTGGTATAGAGCCCAAATTTGATGGTTTAACAGGATTAGTTTAGAAACTAATATACCACCTTACCGAGACTGAACAGCAAAGAATTCAGTGTATTTTAATAATGTATTTCAGTGTTTTATCACACACCTATGTCTTTAAAATGAGCATCTTGCTTCTAGGTTTACCTTTGCTATTTTACCTCCCAGCACTTAGACTCATATCTTTGCCTGGCTGGTTAAAACCTCTCTTGCTCTTTTCAGGCAGAGACACCTAACAGCAATCATGCCACTTTTTAGTTTTGTATTTAATGACAGACTGCATTTCTTCCAGCTTATTCTACAAGACAGGTTTTATGGAAGCATTCTTATATTACTTCCTCTCTTTTAGGTTTTGAAAATCTTTTACAAAAATTTTGATACAAGACTTGGATATGTCTGGTAGTGATCTCACCACCACAAAACATCTCCCTCTGCTCATATCTTCAATTTTCCTGCTGATTCACCTAAGCAGAATGTATCTATGCTTTTTTTTTGCTGCAGCATAGTGAGAACTTAGATGCAGCTAATTACTTCACTTAACTGCCACCTCATTCTGGGAGACAGCACCTCCCAGGGCACAATTTCTCTCATTCTGTACATGTGACTTACATCTTTCATACTCCAAACATGACCTTGTCCCTGTGTGGATGCAATCATTACTTTGAACCCAAGCAATTTATCAAGCAATTCAGATCCTTCTGCAGAGCTGGTCTGTCAGCAGTGTTTTATCAAACCACCCACCTTCTGTCACTGCAAACCTTCTCCTCAGTGATTTCTTTGTTCTTCTTGACAGCCACTAAAGGCATGGAATAGTGCTGAGTTAAGGACAGGAGGTCAGGAGTCCTAATGAGAAACAGCCCCTCTTGTAAGAGATAGCAACATATAAATATATTATGTTTGTCTAGTTGGTTTTCAATTTATTAATATTTTTAACAGGAAGTCTGACTGAACTCTGTATAAATCAGCCATCTTTATAAATCAGATTTTTTAACTTAGAGGAGCAGTATCAAATTTATGTGAGTAGCATTATGATGAGTAGCATTAGATTACTGACCTTTGAAATTTATGTATGGAGCAACTTATTGGCTAGTCATTGTTTTTGTCTGAACACAAGGCTTAGAGTTTATAAATACCCAGTTATCTAGTTTGTTCCGTTTTCTGACTGGTAAAAATAAAAATGGTTTGATTTTTATTTAAAAATAGAACAAGAGTAATTTTAATTCCTAAAATTGACCTTGAAAAGTGAACATCAGTGTTTTGGACGCTATGAACAAAAATTGTTAAAGAGTTACTGCTAGTGCTTTCACAAATTCAATTTTTTTTCTGGAATCTGCTCTTCCATGAAAGTCTCTATTGAAGATGGGAAAAAAATAACATCAGAGCAGAGTCTGCTTAAGGAAATAATCCCTTCTCATGTTACTCGGAGAAGAGCAAAGCCTAGCTCTTTCTGGTATCTGTGCTTGACAAGGGAACTGCCAAATAGGATTAGGCTAGTGGTTAATTCAACCCAAGTATTTTTGGCAATGCCCAGTACATGTTTAAAAAAATAAAACTCATGAAAAAATTACAGATAAAAATTTTGTCTGAACAGTAAACTGTCCTGTTCACACATGTTCTTGAGGCAAATCAAAATAAATTGATGTCACTGATTCAAGAATGACTGTGGGAAGAGGCTGGTCATACCTGTGCCAAATCTTCTCAGGGAGGGCATATTGCCCCTCCCATCTCCATCCCTGCAGCCCCCAGGATGCTCTGTCAACCTGTCAGAACATGTCCTGCAGCATGCAGACACACTGGGCCAGGCCCTAGGAACTTCAGAAAACACTACTCACCCTGTCTGGGGCTGCACTATCTGGTCTTGCTTATGTGAGGGTGAATCTAATATTAAGGGAGCCTCAGGTAGGGCAGATGTACCTACAGAAAGCACTGATTGGGAGGAATTGCTCCTTGTAAGCCCTACTGGAAACACCCTACCTATGCAGGGATACCTCCATGTCACAACTTCCTTCCAACACCCACACTTACTCCAACCCATTTTCACATCTGTCTGAGCTTTCTGCATGTTTTCCTGCCTGTATCCTATGCTTTCTATATTTTCTGCATAGTATTTTACTTTGGACTTGCACTTCCCTATAGCCCTGAGCACCAGCAATGACCCCTTCTTCCTCCACTTTAACATCCATACTACCTGTTCTCCTGTAAGATGAGACCAAAGGCTCATTGCAATAGAAGACAGTTACTACATTCACTTCACTACAGAAAGTCTTCATACAGTCTGGTGTTTTACACTGCAGCTCTACTGAGAAGGGCAATATACTTCTGCGAACACAGGAAATAAGGATATTTATGGCAATTTTAATTCACTTTGATCTCTCATTTCTTTTGAGATTCACAGTTTTAGCAAAGGGTTTCATGGGCTCTATATACCAGGAGCTGAGGCCACTTTATTTTCTCAAATGAGATCTGTTATCACAGGCATTTCCAAGCAAGGCCAAGAAGCAGAACTGCTCTGCCATTGAAAAGCTGCAGTTGCCTAAAATTTCTGGAATTTAAAAACAGCGTAATATACAGCTGGATCAGTTAGAAAATCTTTGCTATCCAACTTGACAGTCAGTGCCTCTGGGGGCAGGTAGGAAAATTTGGAGCAGCTTAGGAGTGGAGAGCAGACAAACAGTCCCACTGTCATGTAACAGAGGCACAGCCAGAGAGACAGAAATGTGTGGTCATTGTATGGAAACCAAACTGCAACAAAAGCAAGGGCATTTCCAAAGCCAAAGCAACAAAGAGATACATGATTGTAACTCCACAAGAGGGACAAACCTGAGGTCCTGCCTCAGGCGAGCTTTGAGTGGGAGTCTGCCTACGTCTAGATGGAGTAAAACTGCCTACAGATTTGGCCCAGTGTAAGACACCAACAGAGATGCTTGAACCCATTTGCTGAGGAAGGTAACGCTTGCTGTTACCTCCACAGTCTCTCCATTCCAGTCATAACTTGACAATATTTGTTGCTTGATTGCATGTGTTCAGTGAGGCAGCCCTGCACTTCCTAACCCGCGGCTGCAGGACGCGCGAGCAGGTTTTTCAGATGAGCCCTGGCATCCACCTCTTTCACACACCACACGTTCACCATCTGTGTTCTCATCTTCGGCCTTGCTGCTGCCCCTTGCTCAGGCTGCTGGGAGGTTTAGAAAGGCAGACGTTTTCAGTCTCTGTGGGATCTGGTTGCACGGGCTTTGGAAGTTACAGTACCTTAGGCCAGTGTTGTCTGGGATTCAATATTGCATTAAGTGGTGACACATTGTGGGCGAGTGGGATCTATTATTGCATTATGGAGGCTGCTGCTTCCCTGAACAGGCTATGTTTTGTGTGTGAAGCGGGCCCACACCTGCTGGAGCTGGGACCTGGAAATGCGGAGGACGGAAGGCATGAGTCTGTGGTTTCCTGCCGTGAGGGGCATGTGCCTGCGGTGGGGCATGCGCACGGGGCTGCTCTCCGCTGAACGGCTGCGCTGTATGAAAGTGCCACCAACGTGAGGGTAGTGTTCTGTCTCCAGGGTTGAGGAGGAGAAAACGGAGGACGCCAGTCTTCTCAGGGGGCTGTACCTCGGGAGGGAGTGCTGAGAAGGCCTGTCCTCCTCCAACTGAAAAAGACCAAGAAGAGTGGAGGAAAAGGTGTCAGGCAAAGACTTGACTCGCCCCTGGTTTGTGATGCGCATGCTGCGGACATCTTCACTGGCGGATGAAAAATGCTTTTGCTCTACACAGGGCCTTACTTACTGCTCTCTATGGCTATCAGTTCCCAAGGTTGCTATGGGCATAAAGGAAGCCTGTCATTATAGGGGGCCTGCCATGCTCTCCCCAGCCACAAGTAGACCAGAGTGACACCAGCAGTGCCAGGCTCTGCTACTCTGTCCCCTCCTCTGGCTCTTCTGGCCACATGCCTCACCTCTCTGTTCCACTGGCAGCGCTCATCTTGGCATGTCACTAGGCTGTTCATATATCTTGCACATAGGTAAGAGTCAAACTCTGAACACATTTGGAAACCACATGAATGATAAAAAGAAACAGTTCTAAAGTGATTATGTGTATTTGAAAGTGAGGGATTCTCAGAGGCTCTTTCAATGACTCTTATTAAAACCTACTCCAGGGATTTGAAAAAGGAGGTTGGGGGCTGTTAGTAGACTTTTCTTTTCTCACACTTATGCTGCTGGCCTCCTGCTAGATTTTTATATTGAGTTCCTGCAGGGGGAGTGTTAATGCTTCCAGTTCTGGTAAGCAGTGGATAGACAGCAGCTGGACAGGCAGGCATTCAAAACCCAGGACCATAGGAGGACATGAGGAGGAGAAGCACTCTTAAGTTCCTTTTCTGCTTCTGTGATCCTGGGATAGCCAGGAGAGGGAGGAAGTACACCCACTGAGGACAGTTTGTGTCAGGATGAGATTGCAGTCCCTACCTTCCTTTTATGCTCTGAATGGAAGAGAGAGGCATTAGGCGAATGACTTCAGATCCTTCACCCTGAAAGTGCTAAGTTTTCCTTCCCTTTCTACCTCTTTTATGAAACCACTTTCACAAGGGTCAGCAGTCTCAATCTCCAGAACTAGACTTTTTTTCCTGGAATCACTTTTTTTCCTTTCAAGGGAAGGAAGGGAAAATGGGAAATGCATTCTCTTCCTTGTGCTGTATTTCTTTTCAGGAAGTCTCTGCAGGTGAAACATGAAAAGATGATACTGGATTTTCTTTAAGCCAAAACTGCTCTCCTTACCTTACTGGAGATGTTGCCCTCGCACTAGAAAAAGAGTTGAATGTCATCCAGTGTCATCTCTTTCCTGTCACCTTCAATATCTTTGAAGTGCTTTGAGGCAGATATCTTATCTTCAGAAGTGCCTGAGAGCTACTCAGTTCGTGGTTAGCATTAAATGTGAAAAGCAATTATTCACAGTCCTAAATGTACTGCATGTCACTGCATAGATCAGAGTCTCAGATAATAATAATATAATGCTGTCATACAGAGTACTTGAGAAAGACAAAAAAATCTAGACAGCAGCTCTAATTTCTCATAAAGACAACAATCTCTTCTTTGCATAGATAGTGTAGAAATTCAGCCCTGAGCGTGCTATTTGCAAGCTGCACAACTAAGTGTTACTGGAATTTTATTCTTAATTTTTGTTCCATGATTGGGTTCAGCATATTGTATGAATTCCAAGGTATATATCATTCCAATATGGTAAAGACTTCTCAGCTCTCAAAGGATTGCTCCAGCTACCCAGAGAGACCTTCCCTACAACATGGGACCATGGAGCTTGCTTTGGCCATGAAGAAGCAATTACAACACCGCATCAGTAAGCGTACTTTGGTATTGCTGCCTCCAGGATGAAGCTGACAGACATGCCACCTTTTTTCACTGATGCTTTAATGCTTAAATTACTCAGTTTATGCTGAAGGTGCTGCCCTCCTTTATCCCTTTGCAGCAATCAGTCTGCACCACCTTCCATCAGGCTTATTCTGCTCTGTTCGGACAGGATCAGTAGGACACTGTATGTGAAGTCCCAGGAGAATGTGATATTGATAGAACTCAATACATTTTACAGATATAAACTGTAATTAGGAATGTATACTGAGCTTAAGGTTTTGACTGCTATTACCTGATATATATACACAGATATCTGTGACATGTGAATATTACTTGCACTACCACCCTTTTGCTGATCCTTTATTCCTAACACATGGATGGGCAGGGACCCTGAATCTAAAGAGTGTTAGGAGGCCAACTCTACATTCATCCTTCTCCATCAGCTGACAAGCTTCTCTTCCCATGTGGAGGGGAAGACAGAGGAGCTGACTGTCAAAGAATCACATCATCTACAACAGGTATCGAATGCAGACCAATGGGAATTACGCTGACTGAGGAACAATGAGTCTTCCCGTCTGACTCACCACTGAGAAATGGTCCCTCAAATCCCCTCAGTGCAGCCCACAGATGATGCTGTAGAAGGGAAAGGAAACCAAGACACACAGCACCTTTTCCCCTGCTGCCATCTCAGGCTCAAGACAGAGACAATTTTAAGCAAGTCCACTTGTGGCATTCTCCTGGCTATGTGAGAAAAGATGCCAAAGATAGCATCAAGATGATTTTAAAGGGTGATTTTAACTACACAGCTGAGCTGGTGAGGAAAAGTATACTAGTGCCTCTTCACACTGAGACCTTTTCTAACATATGAACTCTAGGACTGTAAGAATCAGCCTCAGCAAAATGCTGTCTGAACCTTGCAGAATATATTCAAAGATAGGTAAAGCAGAGTAAATATCTCCCACTTTAATTTTTCACTTCTGTTGTGGCTTTTTTAGATGTGACATGATTTGGACAGGCATGTTTTAGGCAGGCAAATCCCCAAATATTTTGTACAATGCCAACTGCACTAGCAGCAGGGGAGATTGAGAGTCAAGAAATACCTATGAATACAGACCTGAGCATAGTCAGAAATAACTTCTAGAACTCATACATGTATGAATACTTGTAAGTCTTTTTACTGCAGAAGGCAGCAGTAAATTGCCATCCCTGTCAAGTATCAGTGAATTTATTCAGCATACTTAAGAACTTGACAAATTTTTAAATTATATTGCGAGGTATGGGTTTAAATTATTTCCAACAGTAGCAGCAACCTTATGTCAGGATTAATAGGTAAATAGAAGTGCAGGTTCAATCTTCTCTTCAAGTAATTCTTTATCTATTTCTATGGCTTTATCTGCACACTAGTCCATAAAAAATCCCCAAGTCTTATTAGAACATCCCTGAAATGCATATATTAAAGTAAATCCTTAGATTACATATGTTATACATATGTACTGAATGGTGCACAGAGAGAAGGGCTTAAACAGGACATAGTTTCTGTTCTCCCTTTATACCAGGTCTTCCCAGGAGATCTATGCTTTGCTGCAGCCATTTTCTTGTCATCTGAAACTGGGAGATACCTAATATGTGAGAATATTTGGGTCAGAAACTCCCCCAGGCTATTCAGAGCCTCCTCTGTACTTGCCTTTCCTCACAGCAGCATCTGATCGTTCTGTGCTCCCTCTTACACCCACAGAGTTTTAACGAGGACAGCACCATCTCTCACACTGAGCTACAGTATGTCTTCCAAAAGACCAACATATTTGAAGAAATATCTGAGTTCTAAATGAGAATAACTCAGGGAACTAAAGGCTGGTCAGTCTGGAAAGGACATGGAGCAAATCCTCCTGGGAGAAAGCATTTCCAAACATATGAAGAAGGTGCAGTCAACATGGATATATAAAAGGGAAATCATGTCTGATGAACCTGAGAGCTTTCTGTGCTGAGAGGACTGGGTGGGAGGCTGTTGATCTTGACTTTAGTAAGGCTTCTGACACTGCCTCCCATAAAATCTTCATAGACAAAATAATGAAATATGGGCTAGATAAGTAGAATTGGATTGAAAACTAGGTGGGCTCCTGGTCACAAAATACCGTGATTGGAGAAAAAAATCTTCAGTCATTAATGGTGTATCTAGGGGCTGGTAACCCAGTCACTACTATTTAACAACTTAATCAGTGACCCAGATGATGGGACAGAATGTACCTTCTGCAGATTCATAGATGACACAATACTGGGAGGAGTGACTGACACACCAGAAGGTTGTGCTCACATTCAGAAGTGCCTGGATAGGCTGGTGAAAAGGGAAAAAAGAATTTCACTAAATTCAACAAAGGGAAGTGGGGAGGAACAGAACACACTGAAGGCCACCTGTTTTGAAAGCAGTTTGACAGAATAGTACCTGGAGCTCCTGGTGGACTCTAAGCTGAACACAAGCTAGTAAGGTGCCTTTGTGGCAAAAAGGGCCAACAGCCCCTCAGAAGGCATCAGGAATGCAGCCAGCAGGCTGAGGGAGATGGTCCTTCCTCTCCACTCAGCACTAGTGAGTCACACCTGGAGAGCTGTGTTCCAGTTCTGAGCTGCCTAGTACAAGAGCCACGTGGACATGCTGGAGATACCCAGAGAAGGGTGACAAAAATGATGAAGGGACTGGAAGACCTTCCATTTGAGGAATGGCTGAGAGAACTGGGACTGTTTAGACTGGAGAAGAGAAGGCTCAGGGGGATTCTTATCAATATTTATAAATACCTGATGGGAAGATGGATCCACACTCTTCTTAGTGATGTCCAGTAAAAGTAAAATAAGAAAGGAACAGAAATTGAAATACAGGAAATTCCATTTAAACATTTTAAAAAGTTTTTTACCATAACAGTGACTGAACACTGGAACAGGTTGCCCAGAGAGGTTGTAGAGTCTCCATCCTCAGAGATATTTTGATTGGACACTGTCCTGAGCAACCTGCTCTACGTGATCCATCTTGGAGCAGAGGGTAGAGCTAGATGATCTCTAGAGGTCCCTTCCAACCTCAGGCATGCTGTGATTCTGTGACAATCCAGAAGTCACTGTCTTTCTGCCAGTTATAAGTGATGGCTCATAGACTGGAGCCAGAGAATGTAGAAACAGAAGGAAACATTAGAGCAGGGATTCCCCATGTGCTTTCAGTGAGTACACTAATGACACCAAGGGATAATCATGACTTTTGGGGACACCAGAATGAGGTCACAAATGGGTACAACAAACCCTACAACTTCAAGTCATGGTAATTCAGCATTTAGTAAAATTTTTACCTATCTTACAGACTCGCTGCATATTTAAAGATAAGGAAGATTTACTCACCTACACACACAAACAAACACACAACTTAATCACAGTTTTAATCAAACCCAGAGAAGCACAAGCATGAACTACAGGAAACATCTGCCATTGCTAATGAGTCCTTCAGCATTTCACTAGTTAAGTCCTTGGTCAACTTATTAGTGTCCCGGCTGTCTGTCCTTCCATATTTGCTGCACTTAAGGAAAACAGGTTTCTACTTTCCTTTAGGCACCAAGTCCCTTTGAAAGTTAATAGCTGGTTTTGTGATAGCAAATGGAAAAATATGAGTATCACTGCACAGCTGCAGTGGTAACTGAAGGTTTCAGACATCAAAGGAAGAACAACTAAATCCCAGTCAGCTAAAGAAGTCCAGTGTTGGTCTTTATGTACAAAGCTAGGCCACAGAGTTAATAGAGGGTATTTCAGAACACAGGAACAAAAAAAATGGTTTGCTGGAGAACAGAGGCTGCCTAATGTATTAGCAGTAATCATCCCCAGTCCCATTAATTTACCTTTTTTGCCTGCTTTTTAAGTATTACTGTGCAGTGATAAGAAGTCTTTGTGTTGCACCATATCCAACTCCCCCAGCCATTTCACACTGGGGTGTATGTGCTCTGGCCAAGAAGGCTTCTCCAGGCTTCTTTAGCCACACAAAATATCTCAGTGAAGTGTCCCTGCTGTTGTTTACAGCTGGTTCTTATCAGCTGGCTCTTGCCATGTTCATTGCATCTTGCAGACCTTGTGCTGACCAATCCCCAAAGTGTACAGACCACAGCAAATTCAGACAGAGACCTTTCCAACTCTGCCAATCTTGCCTTATGCAATTTCTAAATACCTGGGGCATTGAACGTATTGGCTTTATACAGCAAACACCTCTACGAAGGAACATTGCAACTGGAATGTAGTCTCTACAAGAAGTGTGTGCTGCTTCTGTTCCATGCTCAGCAGGACAGCCCCAGTAGTGCCTGCTGTCAGCATTTCTGTCCTTCCTGTAAATGCTGCAGCCTCATACACCTTAGCAAGGAACACCTTGCCTGGTGATTTGTAAAGTTTGCTTTGATTTCTTTCACATAGATTCTTGTCTCATTAATGGATTTCTTCATGTACCTCTCAGGGATCCAGAGAAGAGAAGAATCTGGGCAAGACCTGAACAGAAGGATGTTCTTTCAACATGCTCCAGTGCAGTGAACACTTGGAGAATAAGCTCAAGAGGAAAGCAGAAAAAAAATTACCATCTTCCAGGCAGGAACAAGCAGACTGCACAAACGTCTGTCATAGGAGGGTATCACTGTGCACATGACTCAAAGCTTGCCTGCTCTTTGCTGTGCTTATGGATCCCATATGCATGAGAGATCTTCATCAACATATAAATACAAAAAGTTGTTAGGGGAACAATTTGATTGTCTCTTGCACTGAACACTCTGGGACAGCCTTCTTCTTCGAAATGAAGATTAGATATGACAGGGACTCTGTGCCTAGTGTATCATATTTTTCCAGCTAATCTAATAGATCACCTCCACTGAAAACTGAACTGCTTTATAGCATCAGGGGACCACAGGAAAAAAAGCAAAACTGAAAGGAAAAATGCCCCCTACAACTATATGGAAAAAACACAACAGGTAAAGAACATTTCTGTGAATAAATACATGGTAAGAGCAATGCCTTTCACTGAGGTAAGGTTGATGAAATGTATGTGCTGGCTACTCTAAGCTTTTTATTAGGTATGCAGAAGAAAGATGAATTATAGGGAGTTATTTTATGATTTGCATCACTGTGGGCCTGTGCAGTGCTGATGTGTGGTTAGATTAGAGGGCATTCTCTTGCCATATATTCCTGTTGCTGCTGAGAAACTGTGTGGAGAAGATTTGCTAGCAACACCTCCATACAACTAAACATTTACTAACAAAACTCTGTGGGAGAGCATAAGAGGAGTGACTAGAGATACCCAGAATCAAAACTGTGCTCTCTTCTTGTCCCTGTACCAAAATGGCTGAAAGATTTTCATAACAGTGTGTTCTTAGAAGGACATCACTGGCTTTTGAGAGCACTTCTAAGGTGTTCACAACATTTGCCAGCACTGTCAGAACAGTTTTACAAGAGCATCCATGCTTGGAATCAAAGACTTCTCCTGCACAGTTGAGGAGGTTTCCTAAGATGATATTATGTTAGGCAATAAGGTACAGACCCAGGTATCTTACCTGTCTCTGAGGACCAGTAGGTTCAGATTCTCGTCTCCTTTGTCGGAGAGCTGGTGCTGAATGTAAGGGGGAGTGGGCTGGACTTCCTGTCTGCTGTTCATGTCTACTGTCAGACACTGTTTGAGAAGGTCCTTCATGTCTATGGGAACTGTCCTCCTCAGTCACAGGCAGCATACCCCGACTTCGCCCATCATGAGTCTTCGGCCTCACTGCAGCATCTGCCCCCAGGCGCCTTCTCTCTTCCCCATCTTCAATAGGCCTTAGTTCCTCAGGCTCCTCATCCGTGGTTCCAGAGGTGCTTGGCTCAGCACCAGGGTGGAAGTCCTTCAGCTCTGTCTCCTTATCAATGATAACCCACTCTTTGCTGTCAAAGTCCTCCTCCTCTGCGAGTGGCACTGAGCGGAAAGCGTTGCTGAGGGCTTCGTGTTCCACGGACGCGGACACGTCCATCCTGCCGCTCGCCTGCCTGTCAGCCTGGCCGGTATCGATGGACAGCATCTGGGCTGGCTGCGAGGAGCACACGAGCCGTGATGGAGAGCCAGGGATATCCATTCGAGACCTGGAGACACAATAAGAAGCCATTGGAAACATATCAGTGTTTAACTTTGTTTAATTGTGGTTAACGACAGGGATCATAAGAGAAAATGTGTAAAGGCCTTCTCACTCATGGTACACTTCAGAAAGACAGGCTTAAACAAAAATACTCCTTTAGAACCAACAATGGTGTGAAGAAGTGCTTCAGTATGACAGCCAATTCAGCATCTCTTTCCCCTGTAGACAGGATAACAATTTTTCCCCAACATCTTTCCCCTTTGTTAAGTTCTACTAGCTTGTGAAAAAAAAGCAAACCCAAACCATGTTCTGATCAATGTTTCTGATTTGGCCTGCATCTATGGCTTGCTTTGCTTCTCTGCCTGTCTCAGAGACCAGCAGATTGCTGCAAAAAGCCAGAGCATCTGCTGCCCAGGTTTTAGGACAACTGCAGTGTGTTTTCAACAAGGATCATCCAGAAGCCTTGTAGACTCTTCTTGAGGAAACCTTCTATGTGTGAGACATCAAAATTTTTGACAAAGAAAGGGGAATCAAAGAAGGAGGCAAACCAAAAGTCAATGTAGATAAAGCTGTGAGCACTGGCTGCTGATCATGATTAGGTTAGTCTCAGTAGTGAATCCCCAAGACTCTGCTAAAAGCAACAAGAGGCTACAGAGGGTGAACAAACCTTCTTTCATGTGGATCTGCTTTTCCATCAGCCGTGGAGAGCCGCTCTGACTCGGGGCTGTTGACACGGCGGTAGCGGAGGGAGCGCACTTGTGTGGTCGGGGACTCTGGAGGCACTCGGACAGGGGAACTGGGGCACACCCCATTTCTCTGCTCCTCTTCCACCATGCACTGAGTCTGGAGGGGATAAACACAAAGAACTTCAAGATCTGGACAAAGATATTGATTTCCATCCTTCACTGTTGCTCTGGACTTTTTCCCAGGATACAGTTTCGGCTGCATTTTCACAGTCTACGCAAGCAATGTTTGAAGGGAGGTAGGGTCCCTCTGCCCCTGCAATCAGCTGGTATTAAAATAAGGTATGGATTTAAAATCAATTCAAATATTAAAATATCTTTTCAAGGTGGCCTATGCATTCCAATTATCCTGAGTGTTGATCCAAAGGAATTCTCATGGGTTAACCTACTCCATACACAAACCCTAACCGCTTATTCAAAATGTCTAAGAGCCTTGTTTGTCAACATTCAATAAAGCAGGAGCCATGCATTACATTGCAATATACAAACTTTTACATCTGGTCTGACTAAGGCATCTCCTAATTACCAGAGTGGTTTGTTTTTTGTTTGTGTTTTTGTTTGTTAGTTTTAATCTCAGTCCTTTAAACAAAGTCTTCTATGACATCCACTCAACCACAACATCTGTAAGAGCTTTCCACAGAGCCAAGGTCATGCAGGGAACTGAACATGCTCATGGACACTCTATCATTCCATATTTCCTCTTTCATATTGCCTTATTAAATTTGGTATTTTTAAATTTAGCAGCAGACAAAGGAGCAAAAGTAGGTGACAAACACAGCTGCCCTCTGCCTTCCACAGTGCTGATTTTCCTTGGAAGAGAGGGGTAAAAGCACAGAGGCAGAATGGTCCAAGGGCTACAGCAGCAGCACAGGATTTGCATTTGACACTGCTGTGTTTCCAGCCATGCAGCACCAGCTGCTACACACTGCCTCTGAGTGGGAACATGTATGGAGAGTGCTTACTCTTCCCTGCCCTATATTCCCTTGTCCTCTATTTAAATGCCAGGGGGTCTGAACACACAGCAGCACCCCAGTAAAACTGATCCAGACAGTTGCCTTTGTGCATGCAACGTGTACATGGCAAGTCAGCCAGTGCCCATAAATTAGTAGACCTAAACCACCCAAGCTGGAGTTGGAATGCATAACTAAAGAGCCTTTGCGGTTAAGGAGAGCTTAGAACTTTCAAGCATTAGAGGAGAAGCAGAATAGCTGATAATGATTTAATCTGTAATCCAGTAATGGCCAGGAGAAGGTTAGAGGCAAGTGAAGGTTAAATGTGTTTGTGAAAGGAGCAAAGTGCTGATGTAACTGTTGGGTAATATCAAGTTGGTTAAGATTCAATACCAGAGAACTGGGGGCTGGTGTGGAAGAACAGTGACAGTAAAGCCCCGTCCTTAACATGGAAATGGGAGAAGTGGGAGAGAAGGAGATCTGAATTGTATACACAGAGAACTAAGGATCATCTTAGAGACTTATTAGGAAGAAAAAAACATGGCAATATCCACTTATCAACTAAATACAAAGAGCAAGACAGCGAGAGCCAGTTAATTCTAACAAGACTGGAAGATGAAGGATGTGATGCTGTGAATAGCAGAAGGCTGTTTAAACATACCAGTGCCCTTGTGGTTCTGATGCCTCAGATTACAAGCAGAGGTAAAGCTGTGCCCTTAAGGTATCAAATCTGAAGCATCCTTTTTTCCTTCATGGGGTGACTGTTACTTAAATAAAAACTGATCTCTCTCAAAGAACAGTCAGACTAAAGATAATAAGTCTAGCAAAGCAAAAGGACAGGGAAGAGTCAAACTAAAGATAACAACACTCACAGAGAGAAAGGACTTTAGCTTTGGAGAGCTTGCTGCCCTAGGCTTTGCTGCAGAGACTGCTGTGTAGCTACAGAACCTGTCAGAGCTGAAGTGCTCGCTGCCATGCTGAGTAACTCCCTAAGCTCCTCTGGCAGCAACCTGACAAGAAATAGCCCAGTGCCTGGCATAAGGGTCACTTGGCCCTGCTGTGGAGCTTCTAGAATGCTCTCCTGCCATTAGCTGCTGTTATGACAGGACTTGTGAGCCTGGTACCTAAGGCATGACACACAACTAGCACACGCAGAAAGGACTCCCCTGTGCAAAGTCTGACTGAAGAAGCACCTGGTGGTAGAAATGTAAAGAAAAACACACAGAAGCTGCTAGGATTTTCCAGTAATACTCTTTTTTTAAAATATATGTTGTGTGAACAGTACTGTCCTTCTCTATCAGGCTTTTCTTATTCCATACACCTTCAAATGTAAACTTCTCAGAATGCAGTTACCAGTGAGAGATGAAGAAGTAATCTGACCTTGGTTCATAATTTCTCAGTCTTGGGGAATGTCCCTGATAGTGCTCCATACAGATAACACATCAATCTGAATTATCTGCATTGGAGAATTTTAAGTAAATTAGATTATATGATTTCTTGTCCATGCATAATGTTTTCTAATAAGACTAAGGATAGTGGAGATACCTATATTGCTGAAATAAGGACTAACTTTGTAATAGTAAAGACTGAAGTGAATTCTAGTCAACCCCAGAAGATTAACAGACTTAACATCCAGTCTACAAATGTGCATTAAAGACAGGTTTGTGATATGAATCTGATATGCCCTGACAACATTTTAAGTCTGATGAACGTTTCTCTGCTAATAGATTCTGTATGTATCTGATAACCTGCCACTAATACTAATTTACTTGTAATATGTAAATTAACCTGATTAATAAACTAACTGACAGATTCTTATACTTGACATTTATCATGGAATCAACCTTCACAGGGGATGCTTCCAAGAAATCAGGTAACATTTACAAGAAAAGACTGAGAAACACCTTAGAGATTATGAGGAAAATCAACTGAAGTACACATTCTATGCATGTTAAAAAAGCTTAATATGGAATTGGAATGCAGAAATATAAGATATTAAGTAATGGTTTCTTTCACTCTTCACAAGGGTAAAGCCATTGTTAGATGCTCCTTATAGATTTTCCTACTCTTAAAATGGAAAGTCAAAAAAAAGAAGAGGAAAATGAATGATCATTCAAGGTACAGAAAAATACAGCTTATGAAGACAAGAGGTCGGGACACAATAAAATTTTGGTTTATAATTTCCAAGCCTGGGACATTTCTGATATTGTAGCAGCTATGCAAGGACTAGAATTTCCTTGTTTAAAGTATCAAAATCTTATATAATTATATGATGGTAAAAAAGATTCACTTTAGCATTACTGGCCCCCAAAATGTCACTTGCATAAAGATCTAAACTAATCCCAAGGGCTTTTAATCTGTGAAAAAAGTTTTGTAGTTTCCCCTTTCCACAGGAAAATTCTTCAATGCTTTTTGGGCTTACTACATTGGATGCTACATCAGTGGATCTGAGTGGCTTCTAGCAGCCTATGAAATCACTGCCCTACATCCAACAGCCACAGGAGACAAGGAAATGTTCTTTACTTTGCTGATGCTGATCCTGAGTTTGTTGCGATTCACATCTGTCTCTTCCCAAACTTCACCCTCATTGAAAGCCGTGTTTGGAGCCTGACCAAGACCTTCCACTGGCCGACCTGGCATGATGGGAGGAGCATTCTCTTGATCACTCAAATGTTCACCCTGTAGGACATCCTCAGTGTTCTCACGGAGCAAGTCCCCAGGTACCGGAGTGACATTAACCACCCTATAAAAGAGACAAGAAGAAAGATAAAATTATCAACATATAAAGAAGGAAGCCTATCACACTGCCCCACAGGAATTCCTTAGCAGATTTTAGGGTATTACCAGGCAGTCCCAGATACAACATCCTGAGTCAGAACAGAAGGATTCCATGTCTTGAAAGTTACAAAGACAGTGGGATGGATCAGTGAAAGCATCTTGGGACCCTTGATACACAGGCTGAAAACTTCTTTACAGGCACCCATCACACCATACTGAGCTGTGAAGAAACCTCTCCTTTTGCATGAGCAAATGAGGCTTTCTAGGCCTTATAGTTTTTATCTTCCATAACGTTAGTAAGGATTATTGTTATCCCCTAATGTCAGCCCCCAAAAAGCACCAAGGCAGACCAGTTAACCAGGCCTTATCAAGCCTTTTCTACTTGGACTCATCTCTACCTCTGAGCATCAGTCTTTGCGTACCTTTGCATGTGAAACACATGAAAACAGGATGAGGAGCTGGGCAGGAGGTGAGAGCAGTGCATGCACTCAGCTGTACTCAGCTCACTATCCACCACCACAGATATAAATTAATATAAAAAACATCAGATCAAGCAGTGTCTGCCATGCTGCTCCAAGTTCCCAGAATTATAATGGTCTTGAAATCTTAAAGAACTGAGGCTTGCTGTCCACTGTCTGGCTGGTACAGCTACAATACTCACCCAAACATGGCTGCTGTTTGCCTAGTGTTCTGCTGTGGTGGAGTTGAGGTGCTAGTGGACAACAAGATATCTGTACCAGCCTTCTCCCAGTCAAAGGCTTCATTTTCAGTGATGCCCCTTTCTTTCATGCTGTTCTCGAAAACCGACATGATTAGCTGGAATAGATTTACAAGAACAATTTCTGATAAGTAGGTGAGAGAGGCTCTCATCAAAAATCTAAAGTATGTGCACGAGGATCCAGTGCATCTTATAATCTCCAGTTTGCCTACAAAAGGTACTAAGAAATGAAAGCAAAACTTAAAAAATTGCAGCAGTTTTTCCTCAGGTTGGTTTGGCTTCATAAGTGAAATTTCTTCAAACCTACAAAAGAAATTAATGCAACATTTTGACACTGATTCAATGAAATCTTGAATCTCCAACTCTAAATCCATATCTTCAATTCAGCTTTCCTCTAGATTAGACAGTACATTATGCAGAACAGTACATTTGATATGCAGAGTTCAAGGGCTGCCAGAAGACACAAACAGAGCAGGAAAAGGCAGTCCTAGGATGCAGACTCATTGCAGTGTCTGGCTCAAATATGGCTTATTATCAAAATGGTGCCCTACATTGTGCTTTACATACACAATGTGGCCTGACACACTTGGCTGCCTAAGAAAAGAAAACTCTAAAAAGGATGATACAATTTTCTTTATAAGATGGCAGGTACAAATGCTCATGCTGATGTGCTTTATGCTTGTTGTTTTTCTAAGAGCTAGTATCCTCCAGGAGAGAATGAAACTACTGTCAATAGTTCTCCATGCACCAATGCATTAGCAGAGAAATCTGATGTTCTGCTGTCAAAAGGAAACTGGATGCTGTAGGCCAACAGAGCTGTGAGGTCCAATATTTCTAATAAAATTATTCAGCTAAATAACGCAGAACTGAAAGGCTGAATCCTGTCAGTTCTCCTCTACAGGGAGAGACAGCGATGGCAAATACATTTGGCTTATGGTATAGAATCAGTGCTAAGCTATAAATAAAATTTAGCATGAGCAAACATCCTATTTGCAATTATATTCCAGTTATGTTTATCAGCATGATCAGAAGGACAAGAAAGCTTGCCATTTCCTACTACCTCCCACCAAACTGCAGTAAAATGCCTATTTGCAGCTTTCAGATGAGCCATCTTTTACCTCCTTTTTGTGACCCAGAACCCTAGAATCAGGTGCACACTCCTGTGGTAATGCTACATTTGATAAACAGAATTTCCAGAGTTGGCTGTTGGTTCAGACCAAGGCACAGGAAATTCTTAGGATTGTTATTTGTTTTGTGATTGCCTTTTCAGAAATGATTACAATTACTGTCAAGTATCTTTTAGAAATTAATATCCTCACAAAAACATCATGCAAGAACTCGACACATTTGTACACAGATGCCCTTATAAAAGCCATACTGGCTTCTGTTCATTAGATCAACATCACCATCTGTCTACTAATCCCAGTCTTATCACAGCTTTTGATTCTTTGTGATGGACATGTCAGTATCAGGGAGTGGTATCTTCTGAAGCTACTTAAAAACTGGTACTTCTTCTGCCACCTTCCATTCCTTTGACACTGAAGCAGTCTGAAGTAAGAAACCACATGATAAAATTAGACGTTCAGCTGCCTTACTCTCAGACACTCAGTCAAAACAAATTTTGTTACTTTCTGCTGTAAGTTTTCTGTAACTCTTGCACTTGACTTTGCAGGCCATTAGGGATTTTACAGCCCTTTACTGTTTTTGTGGCTGAAGGATACAGGTGTCCTCATCTCATTATTCTCAAGCTATTTAATGGATTTACTGAGTCTTAGCTTTCTCTGAAACCTTTATACTTCTGATGAAAGGTCAAAGCTTTACAAGGAGAGAAGTGGAGTGGAAAACGGCACAGAACAGTCCCAACAACAACCTCTGCTCCTGGAAAGCCATGAAAAAAGTTACTGGATCCTGTCTAGGGATCCTCTGCCTGCAGACAGAATATTAAGAATCAGAAGAGTTTCCACAGTCACTTCAATCCCATGCTGACTTTCCTTCTGCTGGGCAAGACAATGTGCAATTCCGGCTCTGAGTATCAAAACCACTAGTGGGATAAAGAAGAGGTCCAGTACATTTCTCTGTTAAAGATGTTACTGTCCATGAGGACACAAAGCTTAATTGCACATTATGTAGCAGCATGTTTCAGGCCGATGGCCCAGAGAACAAGAGAAACAGCCAATGGCACAAATGGGACACAAATTACCCACTAAGCTGTCATGACACATCTTGTCAATGCCTTCACCTGGCCAAGGCTCAGGAAAGGATTCACAGTCAATCTGAAATATCACATATAAAAGGTACCAAAACAGTTATGGATGCTCCAGATGCTCAAGCCTTGAATTCTTTGGGGCTTATCCAGGAAGATGGAATTTTTCAGCAGAAACTTTAGGTATAGCAAATTGCTCTTGCTCAAGTTTCTAATCTGCACTATAATCTACAACACAGTATTTAAGAATAAATATCAGGCACATCTCTTCAGTAGCAGGGGTCCCCTTTTGACAAGGGAATGCTCCTGATTTATGTTTTAAGTCCTACAAGAATTTCTAGGGGGAAAACGGTAGGACTGTGATGGAAGATATCTAGTAACTTGCTGTTTTCAACTGGAATAGAGTTCATTTTATTTCCAATAGCTGGTTCAGTGCTGTGTTTTGCATTTAGGATGAAAATAGCATTGATAACACACTGATGTTATGGATGTTGCTCAGTTGTGCTTACCCTCATTCAAGGACTTTTCAGTGTCCCATGCTCTGCTCTTGGTGGGGAGTTGCACCAGAAGCTGAGAAGGAGCACAGCTGGGACAGCTGACCCAAACTGACCAAAGGGATATTCCATACTATAGAGTGTCATGCTCAGTATACAAACTGGGGAAGTTGGCTGGAAGGGACCAGTTGCTGCCTGAGGACTGGCTGGGTATTAGACAATTGTATTTTGCATCACTTGCTTTTCTCAGGTTTTATTTTTATCTTTTTATTAGTATTATTATTATTATAATTTTCCTTACTTACAATTATGAATATTATATTCTACTTGTTTCAATTATTGCACGGTCCTTTTCTAAACCTGTGCAGTTTTTTCTTTTACCACCATACTTGGTCAGCATGAGAGAACTCTTCATGGGATACTACACTTTCCCAATTCCTCTGACAATATTTTGTATTGACTGAATCTAAAGGAAGATGTCCACATAGGAAACTTACCTTCCCCCACCTGCTCAGGACGTGTACAGGACAGCCATTCTCTCATATAAGAACAGCTGATATGATCATTTTTCTTTGAGTGAAATGCAATTCACAGTGCCGTAGGTGAGGGAATAGGATGGATTCCCAGGCAAAGGCATTTAAATTTCTATAATCTTCCAGGAGCAAAGGTCACGATTACTTTTCTGATACTCATTGCAAAAAGATCTTTGGGGAGAGAAGGCAGTCACCTCCTCAGCCATACCTGAAACTACTCCTCTACCAGCTGGACTTTATGCAAGTGTAGTACAAAATATTTTCTACTATATCCTATCCACACTTTTCCAGGGAAGAGGCATGCCTCTTGCTGTCAAATGAGTCAGAAAACCCCAAAATGCTGCTCTAATGACCACATCCCCCTGCTGTGAAAGTGCTGAGAGTTTGATCCTAACAATGAACCAAAACTGACAGTGATCAAAGGGACAGACCTGACATCCGAGGCCATGAGCCCAGGAAGTACAAAAACACAGGGTATGAGATCCATCACCTGACAGCTCAAGTCTGTTTTATTCTACCATCATTTTCCTCTCCTCTTCTTAGGCAAACTTGTGTGTCATCTATCCATCAAAAACCAGTGATCTCTCGTCACCCTTAGTCTCCAGTTACATCCTGGTACATCTCACTTGGAGACATCATCTCAGAGGCCCAGAACAGTGATAAAATTGCCACTTAGCATAACATGTGCTTAGGAGAATCTAAAAGTCCAAATTCAGATTTTTAAATAAACCATGACTTTATATATTAGTAAACACATTTTCCCAATTTCCTTTCTTTCTCTGTGGGTCTGATACTGGTGACAAATTCAAATGGCCTCTGGTACAGCTTTTAATATTTCAGGGTAATACATCCAGATAAATCAACATCAAGACATCTCTGAAGCTGAGATGCTTGGATAATTTGCCATCTGGAATAGGTCTCCAAGTCAAGCTAGAAGAGTCAGTGTTAGGTGGCAAGCTGCAGATGCCAGACTTTTGTGGGGAGTTCCCTTTTTGAGGCTTCTTGCCCAAGCTGCACCTGCAAGAAACTGAAGGCAAAAAGGCAATTCACAGCTTCAGTCAAATGCCCTACTGTGAAAGAGCTGTTTGTGATTTGTACTGCCTGAATTCTGTCTGGAAACATCTCCTTCCATTTCAGCCTCAAGGATGGCTTTTTGGTACCATTAGGACACAATTATTTTAAGCTGGAATAAAATATAGGAGCATGTAGGATCAAAAGCAGCTTTGGAAATCTCTAATCCAATCATCCGCTCAAAGAAGAGCTAAAAAGCAGATCATATTTGTCATCCAGCCAATCTTTGGAAATACCCAAGGATGGAAATTCCACACCTTTTCTAAGTACCCGTTTCATATATAAGAACCCACACTCTGAAATTTCCATCCACCCTGGATTTCGTCACAATTTCCTTTGCTGCCTCTATTCTCTCCACAACAGTCCTTGAGGCAGTGGAAGATAGCAATCAGATCCCCTCTTTGACTTCTCTACTCCAGGACAAAAAATCCAGCTCCCTCTGCATCTCATCAGTACACTTCCAACCCTCTGCAGCTCTCCCTCTCAGTGGCAGATATTATTTTCCCACTGCAGTATCCAGAAAGTATTTGCCTTTACCTTTTAATTTTAAAAAAAATTATGGTTGCTATGTTATAACATATACATGGCTAAACCACAAAGGCACTGTTGGAGAGAGTTTGTTGGAACATCCTCCCACCACTTTCCCACTCATTTGATGCACTATCAACAGGAGCAGGCACTAGATTAAGACTGCACAGTTCTACTTATAAAATGTTGTTTCCATCACTCTGTCTGTAACGTACAGAGAAAACCTCTGTGATTAAAAAAAAGCAACACAGAATCAGGTTGCTTCAGTTCTGTTGTGTTAGACTGAGTTACTCACGTATAGGCTGATAGCAAACACTGAATGGGAGGAAAAACCCTATGTTAGATGAATATTAAAGAAAGAGACAATTTCCAAGGCCCATGGGACTCTGCAAGAAATCAAAGGACTTGGTGCACACCGTTGAACTGTCACTATAGGCTCTTAGACTTTGGCGTACTGTGCCAAAATTCTGTCACATTTGGAGTACCTCAAAATTTTTGGGTCTTAATGAAAGACAGAAGTACTGTGTTGTTTGGGAGGAACTATCTGGTGTGGAGTCCAGGATTATTTTGGATAGGGTAGTGGAAGGAGATGAAGAAACTTTTGAGGTTTTGAAGAACTGTACAGTCTGGCCTCTTTCTCCCAGTTCAAGGAAAGGTATTCCTCAGCCAGATATAAACACATTCATGGAAATGTTAAAAAATCTAAATGCCATTTTGGAGTGCCATGCGTCACACTGGTAACAAAGATAGGGTCCCACCTGATAGTCAGGCTTGGTGAAGTAGTCTAGGCTTGCAATGTGATCTAGGAAAAGGTGGAACTCTGAAGGCATGTGTTTTAGCAGCATTCGGTGTTCATACTTTTCTTTTATCATGCCAACCTGCTCCTGGAAAAAAAAACAAAAGAAAACAAACAAACAAAAAGATTTCAGAGCCAATACCTCTTCCATTGCTTCACATTTATAAAGACTTATCATTCCTGGAACACACACTCTTCCTAGACCCAGCACAGTGTCTACACACTTCTCCTCTTTGCTGTTCAAGGCACATGGAGGTTGAGCACTACCAGCAGAGGTCAAAGGGGACTCTTGAGTCAGAAGCTTGCTGCACAGGTGACCTACTTCTTCCAGGTATTTTATTCTTTAACACGAAGTATTTTCAAGACAACATGAACACTTACCTTTATTCTGTTTAACTTTTTAATTTCAAATCCCATTTGGCTTGTTTGGCACAGCAAGGTGTTACCCTCCTGCCTTTCTAAAGGCTCTTTATTTGTCAAAAGGACAGCTCAGTCTTTCCACTAGCACTGTTTACTTTGCAAGAAAAAAGTAAAAATCACTTGATCAAATATGATTAACAATGTGCATAAAAAATTTCTAATTACTTCAAATAAGAGAAGCCTACTCTGTGTATCAGAACACACAAAAGCAGGTTAGCATCTTGCAGCAATATCTGACAAAAGGAGACTGTGGCTTGACTCCAGAAAAAAAGCTGCACTGAGCTGCAGGAGGAATAACAAAGAGTCATAATAATTAAAATGTAGCAACCTCTCTTAAGCACAGACACCAGTTTTACTACCTTATCTTTGATCTTCCTCCACGGAAGCTGACCAACAGCAAACTCCACCAACATGTAGAAGAGGGACCACAGATCATCGTGTCTACCCATCTCCTGGAGAAAAGAGAGACCGAGACTGAGGAGCAAAGTTCCACACTGAAGAGGGGTCCAGGTTTACTCTCCAGATGAGCTACCTCATTTTAAAGGGCAGGAAGAGAAGCCATACTTCCCAGCCAATGATTAAGGAAGCCAAATTAAAGGCTAAATATACATATTTTCTAATGGGACATGGAATAACCTAGAAAAAGAAAAACCCCAATATATATATAGCACAAATTAATTATTATTATTTTTAAGCCTAAATACAGTTCAAATTTGTTCAAGGGGTTGTGCAAAAGAGTCACCATCATGCACCATAACAATTTACAGATTTATAACATCTCCACATACAACTCTCCTCCTGGGTTAGTGAATGGGAAATGGAAACATGGGGGATAAAGGCTGAAATTGCCAAAGCACATGAATTCCTTTCTGGTGCTCAACTTCCAATGTCTAGGATATGATTTCTCAAAATAGCCTGCATTATGCAGCAATTTTTGTGTCTAAATATATGTTCAGCTGATGCTAGCTACAGCTGGGCCTACTCAGCTCTTGCAAAAATTATACCTCAGGTTCCTCTGTGTCTCTCAAGAAACAGAAAGAATTCATGATGGCATTCAGCTGCCTTCCTTACATCACACTTTCCACCTTTTGTAGACAATAACTTCCTACTTCCCTAAAAAGCCTGATATTTCTTCATATGTCACAGGTAATCCTACAATCTCATTCCAAGTAAGGCCAGAAACCTGGAGGTAATGCAGGAGGGCTGATAGTTTCTGTCTGGCAGGCACTTAGCAGCAGTAATACAGAATTTAGAACCACAGAAGATGCTGTGGTGGATGATGATGAGTTGGAAACGACCCATCAGGATCATCGATTCCAGCTCCTGGCTCTGTGTAGGACACCCCAAGAATCACACCCTGTGCCTGAGAGTATTGTCCAAACTTACTGTTTACTGTCTGCAAAAGAACACTACTGAAATAGGAGAGAGGAGTGTTCTGAGAGGAATGTGAGATGAGCCTCTACAAGCATTTATAATGAAATAGGCCAGATACTATGTAAATAATGGTTCTTTCCAGGAAAAAAATCCCCTAGCTTTAACCAGGTGGCCCTTCTCCTGATGGCATGATGTTAATATAAAAAATTACAGATGCAGAATGCATTTGGGGACCTGGCACTTGGTAATTCCTGGCCAAGTTCTTCTAGAAACTAGCAGCAAGCAGCCTGGCCCTTAATCAGATTTTCTCTTCAATGTGGTTTACTTTTGCCCTTAGTGTCTGGTAGTGCAGTAATTACAATTTTAAAGTCTACCAACTAGATTGATTTTACAGTCAACAGCCTTAACTACCTAATGGAAATCTTCTGATAAACCACAACTCACACCTCTTGCTCCTTTTCTCCTGAAAACGGGTTTCTGAGGGGGAATTATTTTACTGGTAACTTCTTAAAGCTCCAAAATACTCACCCTGTTTTTGTGTGCATTCACGGAGGCATAGCGGACGGTTCCTCGGAAACCAGCAACGTTGCGAGGCTGGAGTGAGACAAAAGAAATATCTCAGAAACAGAGAAGATGGATGACTGAATCCCCTGTGCAGGCAACTCCTGAGAGCTTATTTTCTAAACTGCTATTTTGTATGCACCCAAGGAAAACAAGGCTCTTACTGCCTTCTTGTGCTCTAGCAGCTGCACAAGAGAGTATTCTCCAATTCTGCGTTTCTAGGAAAGCTCACTCTACAGAGAAGGCAAGGTGGTTAACAGTGCTACGTTAGAACAGTAATAGTCCAGGCACAGAGATAAGAAAATTAACCAGGATCAGATTTTCCTTTTTAAACTCCAGGTCAAGGAAAAAGCTAATGAAGAAGTGCAAAACTGAGTCATGAGTAATATGACCCAAGCAAAACCTGAAGGTGGCCTGGTCAGGATGGAAATGAGGATCATCTACTCTGACAGATGACCACAAACATTTGCTGACAGCATCTTATGTAAGACTTCAACAAATTATGAACCTCCAACTTTCAGAGTCCTTGCTTTTTTCCAGATTTTTCCCAGCATATCCTATCTTTATTTTTCTCTTTCTCTGATCTTCTTTTTCATATCCTTGGAATGAAGGGCTTGACATGGTGGGCACACTGCTGCCTCCACAAGAACATTAGACCATGTGAGTTCACTTAATGCAGATGTCATTATGGAAAAACTTGCATTTAAATAATGGCATCCACCAAATTCTCTTTGTTGAACTAGAAGCACCAGAGTTATGAGACTTAACAGCAGTGCTTTCAAAATTCTTGTGGTAAACCAGGTTCAGGCCCAGACTTCTTCCATCATAAGGCTAAGCTCCAGCAAAGAACCAAACATATTCAAAATGAAGATCCTACTCCAGCAGAAAATCGAGCATATTAATAATAAGTTAATTGACTAACTTTTCACACAGAAGCCAGTGGATTCAGGTTTGTTCTTCCAGCTGCGCTTGTACTTTCAGAGCTAGGCCTAAAACTCTGTACTTTTATTCTAGGGCACCCTTCTGTCACTTTAAATATGTACAATTCAGTTGCTACCTCTTGGGTATAGGGAAGTTGCTCTGAATTTTGATATTCTCAGAAAGAATAAAATTTCAAATTTTTTTAATAAGTTCACCAACACCATGTAACACCCACAGCTGTATGATGTGCCATGCAGCTCTTAAGTTAAAATTACTCTAGGCAAAAAAAGAGCTGCAAGTCTATCTTACAAATCTTTTATGCTAATCAAATACTCCCCAAAGAGAACCCATATGCAAATCCCATGCACTTAATCCAGCATTTAATCTTGCAGTACAGCAGCTTGAGCTATAAAATACTTATTTTGCAGCAGGTAATAGTAGAGATATTACACTGGTGATCATGTACCTCATTGCTCTCAGAACTAAGCAATTCAGGATTCCCACTGACAAACGACTGCAAAATATTTTTCAGAATTCCAGAGAATTCACTCATATGAGTTCCTGAAAAGCAGAATACTGGCCACTGGAATATAGCCATCACCATAAATTTGCTCTACACATTCAGAAGAAAGAAGACATTCCTCTTTTCCATTATGAATGGACAACAGTGTGTTTGTATACTTTTCATGAGCCATAAGGATGTATTATGAACAATTCTAACATGCAACCTGTAATGTTTTCAGAGCAAAAATTATTCAATTTTTGCAGTCCATGCAAGTACTAAACCAAGTACCATGTGTTCTGGCTTCAGTATGTCAGCAATGTCTCTAAAAATTGTTTTAGATCAATACTTACTATTTCTAGCAGACAGGCTATCTATGCTGTCTTTAATTAGATTTGTTCTGAAACCAATGCCAGGCAGTTTGCAAGCGTTGGCTGCAAACCTCTTCTCTCTCAGAAGCAAAGCAAAGCCCATCTTTTGGTGCAGCCCTTTAACCATACATCTGTGCCACAGCCAACACGAACGGCTGCTCCCGAGCAGTTCCACACCTGAACCCAGCGGGTTTTCCCTCCACTCCTCTCTCACATGGGACATCAGGGAAGGGAGAGTACTGCAGCTGAGCAAGACTGCAATTGCTTTGACAGGACCTTTAGAGTCCTTTGAACAAAACAGGCAGATGCTAACTGTCTTTTGCAGTGTCTTTTGCTCATAAAGGTTGCATATCTTTTAACCATATTTGCCTGCTCTACCAGTCACAAGGAACTGGTCACTGCAATCAAGTATTTCCCAGGCTGTGGAGATTGTTTTCCATCCAAACAGCTCCTCTTGCGGCACATGCTGCATACCCAATTATTATTGACTTTTCTTCTGAATTCATAAACATTAGTTTTCCAGATGATTTCTTTACACACTTCATTTATTCAAGTTAATGAACTTCATCCCACCACTGCACTGGCCAGCAGTGGAAAAGAGCCTGGATAAAGCATGTAGGTCCAGACCGGTCCACAGCTGACACGGAATTGAAATTACAACAGTTAGGAGCTTCAGACCATGGAGTCATATATAATCCAACTGATTTGAGTCTCCAAAATCATGAATATATAATAAGCTAGTAAGTTGAAATACAATTTTAAACCACAGATTATTTGTTTTACACATCAGTATTACTATAAAAAATGTTGTAAAGTGTTACTATAAAAAATGTTGTAAAAGCACTGATATTGTGTCTACCACAAAATTAAAGTACGTTACTACACATTGCAGCATTGTGTTAGAAGCTTGGTTTAAAATGAGTTTCAGCTTGAAACAATGTGTTAGATCACTGCCACAGCACAAAACCTATACTCTGTGTTCTTTCACTGCATTAGCAATGTAGACTACCTCCCAGACAGAGACAGAACTAGATAACAAAATCTTGTATGAAGTGGTTGCATTTTCCAAACTGTGCTCTTATACACCCATCATTCTCCAGGTCAAATGAGTATTTGATCATTTGTATTTCAAGTGCCAAAAGTGTCTCCCTCATGATTCACGTAAAGTCTGTCTTTCCTGCACACTCCTTTTTTAATTAAGGAATGCTCATATTTCCTCATTAATGCAAATCCCTGCTCCTCACACCATATTCATTCATAGAGATTAAAATTATTCCTTTTGTCTCACTGGCAAAAGCAAACTGGATATTTTGAACATCCTAGTTTCCACCTGCCTTCCTAAAAACTTCTATTTGGATGCCAGTATTTTCCTGCTGCTGTTTCTTCTGACTGCGGTACTCTTAAGACCATGACCATTGGCTCCTCCCCAGCTTCCTGGAAGCCTGTGAAGACACCTCATGAGATGCACCACCTTTGCCCCTGGCAGGCTTGCTGTCATCCAGGATATTGACCCATCTCTCCTGGAATCAGGAAAAGGACTTTCAGCAATAAGAACATGAAAAAAAAGTTAGCACAGTTTGAAGACGAGGTGGTAATGAAAGAGGAGATGCCACAGATCATAGAAAGCATTTGAGATGTTATCTTTAATTGAAATGACTTGTTGGAAAAGTTGTGGTAAGAAGGAAAAGTGAAAGCGTTAATTGAACTCAAAGGAAGTAATCCTGTGATCTTTATGAACTTTCTGCTTCTTCAGACAGGTTCATGAGGGGGATGTGTAGGGATATGCCTCTCCACCTCTTCTGGTGGGGACAAAATCCACACCTCTTATATGCATTTTGACTATTTAATTTGAACAGCAGCATTTTGTAGAATCATTAATAACTGCATCATATTTTATGTCCATGGGGAGTCAGAAATGAATAGAAGAAGCTGGAGACAGAAAAGTAAGGTGAGAAAATTCCCCTCCCCTTGCCTCTGAAACCACAGAATTGACAAAATCAGTCTGGCACCACCCAAATATCTGCCAGCCCCTCAGGCAGAATCCCAAGTGTTCTAGGCTTTTGCATCACATCTAGATAGCTGTCACAATCCTGCTGAAAAACAAACAGATCATGAGGGAAAAAAGAAAACCAAGTGTAATTTGGACTTCCATATATAACAAAAGCACAAACCAAAATGAAAACCCAGAAGCATGGTGATGGCTCACTCACAACTCATAGCAGAGATGGTTACGAGCAGCGGATGGGAAGCCAACGCATCAAACACAGCCTCAAAAGAAGAGCCCAAAAGAACTGTAAAACAGAGAGAAACCCAAAGAAAAACATGATAAAAAAAACAACAAAATGAGAAAAAAAATTAACAGAAATGAATTAAAAAACATTCAATATTGTATCCCATAGAAACCTGTGTCTTGTTTAGCTGTTGCCATCTCCCGTCACCCTTCCCAGGGCTGTTGGCCCATCCTGTGCCGAGTTTCATTTTGACATGAAAGACACGAAGCCTTGCATGAGCCTATGTGATTTGAGCACTCTGTAAGTGGTGAGAGGGGGCCCTCTAGGGAGAGCATTCTCTTGCCTGCATATCACACCTAATAACTGGAAAACCAAAGCTGACAGCAGCTATGCAGACAGCCTTACCACAGGTCACTTGTATGCTTCTACTGTGATTTTCCTTACTACAATTACCTGATGTGTACACCTCACTTCCTCCCCTAACCAAACTGATCTAATAGCTCGCAAGGGGATTTGCTCCCTCATCTCTTGCTCTTTTCATCCAGAGCAAGTTCTAACATTAGCACATAAGTTTCTATTAACAACAATGTCCCCTTTCCTATTTGAATTGTTGTGGGTTCTCATCCAAGCTACTTTTTTTTTTTCTGCAACCACTATCTTGCTTTCTCACAATCAATCTCCATACAAACAGTGGCTTGCCAACTTTACAGGTTTCACAGCTGACAACTTCAGGCATGTTCCCTTTCCCTGGTGACTGCTGCTGTGCTCCACTGTCCATGGGGGAATACAGAATGGTGGTTTGGGAAACAGCAGGATGAAACTCAGTGCTGCTTTTAGGTCACATGAGCAGTCATTGTATCTGTGAATGGCACAGTAGAGAAATTTGAGGGACATCCTCATCAGAGGCAAGAATTAATATTATAATATATTATATTAAACTCAACCTTAAAACTCAATTCAGTGACCTGAGGAAATCCTTGACTGAGAGATACTTACTCCAATATAAATCAAGTAATCAAAAGCAATCCACATAATGGAGTTTCTTATTCAAGTTTCACTATTCCTCTTTCCTAAAAATGTGCAAATCCTAAGAATTCCATAAATTTTGCATGAAATTTAGTTTTAAGAAAGCTATTTAAGTTTCCTGCTATTCTTTCCAAATCAAGACACAAAGCAGTTGAGTTAAAATACCACCGTTGCCACTTTACTTTCAGAGAGTTCAAAACTTCCAGTGAATTTAACATCATTAAAGACCAAGATTTTTGTCTTTCAAAACAACATGCATCACATGATTCCTGCACCTGAACATGTGCTGAAGATGAGAATGTCTTTCTCACAGTAAAAACAAAGAGTGAGTACTTTTTTTACTCAAAAGCTTATTTCAGTTGTAATCCTATTATTCAATTATCATGATTTTTAACAACAGAGCTTTGGCCTCAGAGCTGCACTTGTTTCTTACATGCATGGTCCCATAAGGCAACAAGCAGCAAAGAACATCCCCACAGAAGGAACCGAGTGCTAAGTAAGAAGGATAAGTTTTTCATCCGCTGAAACAGACCAAGGGCACTACTGAAATGGAAATGTTTTGGAGTCACACCTCCTTCGGGATTTAGAGCTCAAAATGCTTTCCTGGAACCAGGTGTAGATGATGATTCTTTTCTATCAAAAGGAAGAAGACAAAAGGCAGTTGCGGCAATCACTGAGATGCAGCACACTGAAGTTCGAGCCTCCCCACCCTCTGAACAGACATGAAAACCACACCTCCCTCCTTCCAGAGTACACTCTCATCCCTAAGCCACAGGGTGCTTTGAGATGCAAGTTTAAGAACACACAGGTTGAAAAGGATACCTTTTGCATGGAATACATGAATAATTATTACCAAGAGGGATGAAGTGTATGACCTGGCAGCAAATGCACTTACCTGACTGAGAGGAGATCTGACCTACAATCCAAGTTGGAGCCAACACTCATCTGCCTAGGGAGCAAAGGCTCTGTTCCCTCATCACCGGCCACAGTAAGAGTTTTATATTCCACCCTCTGTTTTCCAGTGGGAAGAATAATCAGAGCTTCAAGTGGAATAGCATCAACCAGAAGAAATGACACATTTAGATGTAATGTATACTCCCCTGCAGCTTGGTAGTAAAAGCACTCAGAGGTGGAAAATGGGATCTCAATCCCCTGCAGGTATACATAAAATTTGAGCCTGAGTTGTCCTTCCTTTTCCCTCAGCCCTTTAGCAGCTGCTGCGTAAAATAAAACCAACAACAACCTGATGTACATGATCTGAGGTCATCCTCGTTGACCCCAGGCTTCACGGTGAGGAAAGCAGAGAAACAGCCACATGCAGCAAAATACCGGATTCCCTGCTTGCAAAGAGAGATTCAAATCCATCACCTACTCTGCTTTCCATATATTTAATTTCAAAAGCCTTGGATATCTGTAACTGTGATGTTTTAAATCAGAACATAATCTCCCTTCTCAAGTCCGAATTTGCTAATCCAGCAATGAAAGTAACAATGAGAACCTTAACATAATTTTCATAATAAATTGTTTTATAACTAATCTGTTCCCAGAAAAATTGCATTTCTATTAGATGTTAAATGTGCTGTGTTTTTAAGACCTAGGTCCATTCTTTTTCCTTTTCCTCATCTCTGAACAAACGTGACTGTGCTGTGTTTTTAGACTTTCCTGTGATGACCTTTTTACAACACAAAGTTTGAGACAAAAATTACGATCCCTCCCAAGCTAATATAGTAATACAGCTCCAGAAATCTTTTATTCTACTCCAAAATGTTCATTCCTTACATAATATTACAGATTTATGTGTATATTGAGAACAAAACAAGTATAAAGCTACTGGGCTTTTATGTCTGAATAACTGGAGTATTAGGATGTAGAAGTTCCTTTCCTCTGTGTTATTTTATAGCTCATTTTCCACTGGGGGGAAAACTACTTAGTAGAAAAACATGCCATCATCTCCTCTTCTAATACCTTGCTCACTGCAGCGAAGTTTATTTTTAACACCATGCACAGACATTTGGAAAACAAATACCTTTTTGTCAATTAGCTGACACATTTCTTCAGCCTTCCTCACGCTCTTCTGCACAAGCTGTGCACTGTCCTGCCTACACCATCATCCCTGTGCCCACTGACTCCCAGAGCCGCCCTCGTGCATGTGCAGTCTCTCCAGCAAGGCACTGCAAACTACTGCAGTGCAGTCTGAGCCACAAGGAGATCGAGATCTAATCAATGGGCTGCAGCTGACTATGCTAAAATAAAATGCTTGCCGAGCAGAACAGTTCACTGTCATATCCTGCAACAGGAGAGCGGCTTCAGGAAAAACATAGCCTCTATTTTCAAATAAATAATTAAGATCAAACTGATAAATCCTTGAATGCTTTCAATTAATATTTGTGGAGACATAGGGAATGTGTTTCTGAAGTCAGGGTACCACAACCAGAGGAAAGGCACAATGCTTTCTGTACTTCACGTGACAAAACAGGCAGAGCTGAGAAAAGATCAAGGAGTTCTTGTCCAAAACCTGACCTACATTAACACAGAAGACCTTCATGACTCAGAACACCTCCATTACATAAGCATATGTTGTTCATCATCTGCATAACAATGTTTATGTTCATGTCCCCCTTCAAGTTCACATTTTCTTCTCAACCTTAGCTCTCCATATCAGACAGGTTCTGTTAGTCCAGCTCTCTGCTATAAAAATTAATGCAAGATGAAAAGTGACTTGTGAACATTCTAAAGAAGAGAATTCTACATATTAAAAAAAACCAAATTTTTCTCAGTTTATTCCTCAGTTGCTTAGTTCTGTTGTCTTAACTCTGATTACTGACACTGCTTCATGGCAAAGGTGGGTTGTACCAGGATGTCATAGTGAATAAAACTGCTCATGTCTCTACCTGAACCACAGCAGAAGGTTGCATCTAGGGGAAATAACAGTTAAATCCCTGAAAAAGATCACTGCATCCTGTAATATCAAATTTGCCATGAAAGATCTTGGGATTCTCCACAAAATGAACTTTTTGGGTGGAAGGAAATAAGTGGAGAAAATCTGGAAGTTAAAAAACTGGACTTGTTTCTCATGAGAGTATCCCCTGTAACTGCAAGCAGTTACTAACTAATATTTTACAGATTTTAATAAAATTCCTTTCATTCATCTTTTAGTACAATAATTTCAATCCCTCTTCACCCAAGTTTATCATTACTGTCTTCTGAACTGCTTAGGGACGGGTGGTATTTTATGCATCATCAACTGTTACCTCATCCAGATTTATACGAAGGTACTAAAAAGGTGGTGTAGTTTTCATCATCCTATTCCATATGGACCATAACAATTGCATCACTGAATCTATGCATCTCAGGTAACCTGTCTCCAGCTCTAAAGGAGATGTTTCAGGATGTCCTACAGGTAGGCCACAGGGAGCTGAGCAGATGCATTCTGTTTCATCTGGCATGTGCAATACTAATTTTTAAAAGGCATAATGTTGGTTCAGGCTCCACACGCCAGAATGAAAATTTGACACTCTCCTGAAGAACAAAATCAGCAGAAATGTAACTAGCTGGGATAGCTACCTTTCTAATCAGGAAAAGTCTACACAGCTTTTCTAAGGGAAAGCAGCACATCACCAACAGTTTTCTCTGCATACAGGCAAGGGCAAGCTAGTCCATACAGTATAGCTGAATTGTCAAAAACATCAGTCTCTCAAAAAGTCTACACTACAAGAAATTGCACTGCAAAATACGTTTCTCTCTCATTTGAGTGGTGTCAACTATAGTTGTCCTT
Source organism: Anthoscopus minutus (assembly GCA_013399455.1). NCBI lineage: Eukaryota > Metazoa > Chordata > Aves > Passeriformes > Paridae > Anthoscopus > Anthoscopus minutus. The sequence continues at coordinate 375,718 of VWYI01026365.1, forward strand.
AAAGAGGCAATAAACAAGCAGTTTTGAAATCAGCCAAATTCAGAACATGATTTCCTTTATATCAAAGCTTAACTGCGATGCTAGCTCTTAATGGTTAAAATTTTGGCATGAAAAGCATGAAAACTTTGATTTAATTTTTCCCTTCTCTTTATAGCATTTATAATCAGCATGGTAAACTGATAACTAAGACAGCTGTAGCAGCTGTGACAGCACTGAACAAAGCAGAGGTGTGAGGGAGCCCAGGAACTTTGTTCAGGATGGTGTGGGTATCACTGGGCCTGAAATAATGGTGGTGATGGGCCACAGGGCCTGGTTCCCACATGAATGAGATCAACAGAATCTTCACAGAGCCTCTGGAAGGGAAAATCAAGAACCCAGCAATGCAAGGAAAAAGGGACAGCTAGCAATAATGCTCAAAGGAGTAACAGATGGATATTCCCAAGAGAAGGGAAAGCTGGCAGCAGAAGGGAGGCTCCTGCCCCATATACACATCTGCAGATGCAGAACAGATTAAGTATCCTGGGAACTGGTGAGGCGGAGCAAAACCTTTCCAGGGGATCTACCTGAGCTGAATCAAATGTCCATACAGGGAAGCAAAGGTGAGCAATGGTCACTGATGATTCCTTCCTGCAGGAATTAAAAGTCCCCATCTACTGACTTAACTCAATGTCTTAAGAGCTTTGTGGCTTGTTGGGAACCTGGATAGGGGATAACGAGGACAGACTGCCAAGTTTGTGCAGCCATCTGACTATTAACACTTGCAGCTCATTCATGGGAACACCAAAAGCACTTGGTTTTCAAGCAGTGATGTTGAATATTCTAAAAGTGACTACAGACCTCGAGGCATGGGGGTCTGGGTGCTCTCCTAAATCCTACCCAGTAGAAGCTTAAGCAGCAGCAGATGCATTGGGCAAGTCAATACCAGGCTGTCAAAGATGGGGCTTTGGCTTCTATGACCACAGGTCCCTCTGAGGAAAAAGAACTGCTGGTGGAAGACCTGTCTGACACAGCAGCAAGAGCATCTTTGCAAAGACTGCATCTCATCTTGCTGCTCAGTGAGGAGGACTTAAGGCAGGTACAGCAGGACAGGATTACTGTAACCTGACGAGAAATGGAAGAACAGAGATTGTGAGGAGGTGCCCCAGGAGAGGATGATAGAAGAAGCTTCCACATCTGTCTTGGGGAAGCAGCACAACAGAGGGCCCACCTCAAAGTGCCTGTCCAAAACCTCCTACACGTGTAGGAGCAAAAAGGAGCAGTTAGTGCTGCATGCACCGCTGCAAATCTATGATCTCATTAGGATTATAGAGACTTGGTGGGATTGTTTGCATGGCGTGAGTGCTGCAATGAATGGAAGAAAGGATTGGGAAAGCAAGGAGGTACATTTTCACAGGAATAGCTTGAATGTATGAAGTTTTCCTTGGAGCAGGGGATGGGACAGTCACTATTGACAGGTAAGTGATCAGTACAGGTAGTTACATAATTAGTTGTATGCACCTGCTACTGACTGTCTGATCAAGAATTAAAAACAGATGAAACCTTCTTTAAAAAACTGAAGGAGGCCTTGCAATTGCAAACCCTGGAACTTACATGGGGCTTGGATTACTCTTACATCTACTGCTCCTGCATCTACATATTGCAGAGACAACATTGCAGGATGAAGCAATCCAGGAGTTTTCTTGTGAGCACTGAGCAGAACCAAAAAAACAAGAAATGGAGGTTTGTAGTCAAAAGGTAAGGACAACACTGAAGAGAAGCACAGTTTCCTGGGGAACCCAGTGGACAACAAGCTGTCCATGAACCAGCAGTGTCCTTGTAGCCAAGAGGGCCAATGGTATCCTGGGGTGCATTAGGAACTGCATTGCCAGCAGGTCAGGGAGGTGATCCTGCCCCTCTACTCAGCCCTGGTGAGGCCAGTCTGGAGTGCTGTGTCCAGTTCTGGGATCCTCAGGACAAGAGAGATGTGGAGCCCCTGGAGAGGGTCCAGCAGAGGGTGACAAAGATGATGAAGGGACTGGAGCACCTCAGTTCTGAGGAGAAGCTGAGGGAGCTGGGCCTGTTCAGCCTGGAGAAGAGACACTGAGAGGGAATCTCATCAAAGTCTGTCAGTGTCTGCAGGGAGGGCTCACAGGACGGACCAGGCTCTGCTCGGCGGTGCCGGGCAATGGGACAAGAGGCAACGGGCAGGAACTGAGGCTCAGGAAGCTCCACCTGAACATGAGGAAGAACTTCCCTGTGCAGTGCCCCAGCACTGGGACAGATTGCCCAGAGAGGCTGTGGAGTCTCCCTTGCTGGGGATATTCAAGAACCATCTGGATGCCATCCTGTGTCATGTATTCTGGGATGACCTTGTTTGAGCAGGAAGGCTGTGGTCCCTTCCAACTTTACCCATTCTGTGAATCTGTGTGTGATTCTTTCCAGCATTAGATCATGCACTCAAAGTTTGGAAATCTCAGGTTCAAAAGCTTCCTTTCCTACAGGAGTTCCCGCATTCTCACTTGACAGCAGAATACCACAAACACCATGTATTTAAGCCACAGCCAGAATGGGAGCAGGCATATTGAAATCTCTCTCATTTAAGCTTTACAGTTGTGCAAAAATTAAGCTATATTCCCTAGAAAAGGGATGTTGGGGGACTCGGAGCCCTCCAGAAAGCCCTGTTTATTGTGACTAAGTAATTTTTCCACTGTCTTTTGTCAGAAAACATAAGTCTTAAGCACCAAAAGATGTTACTAAGCTTAATGAACCAGGAATACTTTGTGAATTTATCACTGACAGTACCCCTTGAGAAATGAAAAATTTCAGGTCAAACATATCTTGCTGAATACAGATGACAGATCTTAACCAGAATTTGCCATCTTTTAAACAAGAGAGAGCGTGGCTTGAAGAGGCAGGGAGGGAGCAGAAAGAAATTGCCATCTCCTCTAGCAGTTCTGGCAAGCTGCCTGTCTGTTACTTGTTTAGGAACTTCTCCTTGCAAGTGTTTGAAAACAAAACACACTGAAAATATTTAATTTTTGTCAGTCTATCCTGTTCATCATAATAGCCAGAATCCCTCTCACAAGCCAGGATGTTGGCTGTGATCCAAATGCCAGGAATGCTGCTGGTAGCCAAAGCAAGAGCCTCAAGCCATGCCCTAAGCAGCTTCCAGCACACCATGGACATCACATGGCCAGATGACCAATGCATATCTGCTCTGCCTGTCCAAGGGAGTAACTATCAAAGCCTGACTTTTACAACCCACAAAGAAATACCTAATAATGAGACTGTTGAGAACAGCTGAACTTCCCTGATTGTCAGCAGAGGGAAGAAAGGCGGCTGATGCTTCTTTACACACCTTCTGGCCCCAAGAATGTTCTGTCTTTATAGAGCAATATAAGCTCCTACAGACTGCTGCCCAGCAAACTTTGTAACATGTGGCAATGGACAAGCAGTAGAGGGGTGAGACCATTCCTATGAAAGCAAATCTGTGCCACAACAGCTTTTCTTCAAGGACTAGCATTTGTGTTAATATTAGCATCCCACATAAGGGAGATCAGTTTTGTTTTCCTAAAAGCACAGAATAAATGCAGATTCAGAATAAATCTGGATTTAGTTATGTCAAGTGGGCTATACATTTACAAATGCTCAGATATCAAGCTGAACTGTCAAGTAGCCATCCTCTGCAGAGACATAGAAATGAAATCCATAACACTCATCTAAGGCTCAGGAGAGTAACATTTCCCTATGTAAAAGCTGCTGGGATAGCCCTTGAAAGAAGGCCTGGGAAGCCAGAGTGGCAACAGCTGAGAATGGAGAAAAATAATGCCTAATGAAGATTATGCAGAGTAGAAATGATCCCATTTCAAAGTTTTAATCAATCTCTAGAAAGTAAGAGGCAAGAGGTAAGTTAAAAAATAAAAAAAAAAAAAACAACAAATCCACAGAATCCTAAAGCCCTGGCTCATTATCTGTTTTACTAGAAAGTCATTCAGAGTTTTTCTGAAAAGGTGATAAATAAGATTGTGGCTCTGAATTTCAGAGGATATGAAAACAGCTGATACTTTTCTAGTACTATTCATAAAGTATGACAATGCTTCTGAAACTGTAGGAAACCACAGAGAAACTACGTGAGCAGAAAACTTCAGTTAAAAAATTGAATATGACTGAAAGCAAAATTCAGACATGCTTCCAAAAAAGAGAGGGAGCCCTTTCCCTCACCTATCTTGTGTATCGTATCTCAGAACCAAACCACAGAAATACTAGGCTGAGGATGATTTTATTATACATCTGAAAAATATATTCTTCATGGATAAATTATTGGAAAGAGAATGGAGAAAAAAGAATTTACCCCACTGGCTTGAAATAATCTCTTCAGTGAAACAAGTGGTAAAAGTTCTTATTAAAAAACCACAAACATAAAAACACCACAAAATGTCTCACTTCTCTTACCTTCATACCACCCCTCACCTCCATCTCCTTCCTAATCCTCAGTGCATTTCTTGGGCAGCAATCACACTGGGCTTCTCCAGACAAATCCCTTGGTCTGATACACAGGAACTCAAAGTGATATCAGGGACACAAAAGGACCGAGCAGCCCAGTGACTATTGTATAATGTTAAAAGGCACTGAAGTGAATATTTATGTGTCTTTTTGCTATATTATTTCTGTCAAAAAGCCTGACTACCTGAAGTGTGATGTGGGAAAATAGGTACATTAGGTATATGAGACTTTATCCTGTATGATCCTCCTATATCCCAAACAAATTGAGATTTTTTCATCACTTTCAGGAAAGCACACTCCCAGTCCTCTGGGGATGGCATGTATTTTTTAGGAAAAGGTCGTATGTTATTCATCCTTCTACGAGACCTATCTGTGGCAAGCAAGCAATGAACCACCAGATTGACCAGAATGAAGACAAACCATTTCAGAGTCCTGCACTCTGACAAAGCCCCCGTCACCCACACCAACCCAAGCAGGACACAGCTTGCAAGACACAGCTAAAGAGTCTTTTCCCTGGAAAAGCCTGGATGTCGAGCTGTTTCTAAAAACAAGGCCTGGGAGCAAACTAAAAGTAATTTTAAATTATGGTGAAAAAGGAACAAAATAGAGGATTCAAAAGAAGAGATATTTGAAAAAATTAATTTCTTTAACTGTAAAGAAAGAACAGCGTTCAAATAATGGGACCTGAAATACAGATATAAATAATTATTTCATTAAGAAATAAAGAAATTTTGCAGAAAATCAAATTTCAGTTTCAACCTGTAATGGACTTGAATTCTGACTGCAGAAAGAGGAAAGGAGTGGAGCTATATGTTGTAAAGGGCAATAAGTAGAATATGGAGTTTGGTTATTCCCAAACTAAAAAGCATTGACAAGGAAGTGTGTGTCTTTCTAAGAATACGATGCAGGCACAACCTTTGGAACTGCTCCCAACTACAAGGAAAATTAACAGCTGAAAAGACTTATGAAAGAAGAAAAAAACCCCCAAAAATCCAAACCGAAACAAACAAACAAACAAAAGAAAATTCCCCGGCTATATTCGTCTACTAAAAAGACAAAATCTATTCACTGGCCTTTGATTTCTTCCCACTCCCCAACCATACCCTGCACTACAGAGTCTCTGTATTTAGCTAGCACATTGTCAACATTTTCCAGAACAATTATCTTGCATGTGGAAAAGGTATGCAAATCAAAAACTGTAAGCCTAGGATAATAAATAGAGATATTGGAGATATTGTATGAGCACTCTCTGCTTGTACTCTGTTCTGAAATAAATCTAGGAATTCTCTGACAGATCCTAGAATAGCTGAAGCTTTGCACATACTTATGAGTGACCCCAGGTAACACCATGCTGGTAAAACAACTGAAGATAAAACCCATATTACATGGCACAAGTCATGCTCCCTGCCCTTACCTCCCCTCCAGGCAGGCACACTGAAATATCCGTGCTAGAAAATCTGGAAAGGGGAAGTAGACATAAAACCAAAGCCAGGAAGGGTGAGAATAGCATTACAGGTTGCAGCTCATAGTAAGCTCAGCCTCAGAGATCAGGTCAGCCTCTAACTTTTAGCATACTTCTTCATAAAAAGCTTTAAGAATACACCAATCTGTTTCCTCCAACTTCAGAGAACTGAACTGGACCACTTGCTTGGGGCTACAGCAGTTACAGGGCCAGTTCAGGGCTCACCCTGTTTGTTAGTCCATATTGTACTCAGTAAGTATTGCAAGCTTGTGGAAAACATGATTATCCTAAAGGAAATAAAAGGAAAAAAAAAAGCCACACATCTTTTAAGACAAAATCTATCATCCCTTCTTAGATCCTTAACTCAGCTGAAGTCAATTGCTGCTTCTCACCTTGCAGAAAATGCAGTCCAATATAATGACCACGTGCAACAACAACAACAACAACAAAGCAAACAAGCACAAAACCTTTCCATTCCTAATCAGTTGCAGAAATGGAAAAAAACTCCTTGAAATGTACTTACTGGTCGAACTTCCCCAGTAGTGTTGGTGTACTGGCGGGCCAGACCAAAGTCTAACATGTAGCACTTCCTGTATGTTGAAGGTAAGCGGCCCATGGCAAAGTTGGACTGGACAAAGAAGGAAAGAGAAGAAGTCAGATTGATGCCAGCATCTTGGATAAGAGTGGCCATTTGTTAGCAAAACTTCATCATGTAGCTCCACATGCCTCTGGTGAAAACAAGTCAAAGAGATTAATTTTAAGATGCAACTTAAATATCGTGATTAGAGAACCACTGCCTTGATAAGAAGTTCACTTTGCAGGTAAGAGGCTGTGGAGTCTCTAAATTGCAAAAATTCATATTAGCTTAGCTAAATTTCTGCTGCTTTGAGAAAGCACTACATTTAATACCACTAGTTCTGAAGTGAGAACTCTACGACTTGCCCAACAGGCTGGAGTTCTTGTAGACAAATGCTTCTGTTCATGGTTCAGCTGCTAGCACAAATTATTCTGCCCTAACTCCCAGGTCTCCATTTACTGCATTGCATTGCCTAGATCTATCTGGACATCCAGGCATATAGAAACCAGAAGGCTTGGTTCTTAATAAACCAATAACAAGCCAATGGAGTAGCTCCATTTTTTAACCTCAATCTTGAAGTTCTATCCGTTACCATAATAGGTGGCTGCTAAAGGATTTGTAGCCAATACATCAGTGATTGGTTTTCGGCTGAATCCAGTCAGACAAAAGCAGCTAATTTTAAAAGAATCAAATGAGTTTGCTAGAAGGAAGTTGGTCTCAGGTATGGCATAATAACACGTTTTCAGGCCAAGAAGTGAAGAACTGTAGGAAGAAGACTGGCTTCTACAATGACACCTGAATTACTGTGCTTTGTCTAGCCAGATGACCAACAATGTGACTGCATTTCTGACACTGGAAACTGTGCTCCAATTCTGCTGGCAATCACTCATACAGGATTAAGAGCATGACTTAGCTAAGTCAAATACATGAATTAGCATTTGTTCAAGTGATACGTCACAGAACAAGACTTCCTTTCTGAATAACTTTTACAGTGATCATTGGCCGGACTCCAAAGGACCATTCAGAACTAGACTGCTTCATCATGGGATCTTGACTGGTGCAAGTATGACTGACAGCTACTAACCTACAATGGAGCAGCCTCTGCCCATAAAAGCTGGTTTGCTGTGCACTTAAAGGAAGGACAATACTGTATTACTATTCTGCACCTATAGAAAATAGCCAACATGTCAGACAGTGGGAGTATGCAAGGAAGCCTAAATGTATCTGCTGAGACCTGCCCATACTCAGACTGTCTTTATTGACTCAAGCAGAACAGACAGACATAAAACCAAGGAAAATTTCTAAAACAACATACAGGCTTGATGTCACGATGCAGGAATCCCACAGAGTGAATGGCTTCTATTGATTCCAGAATCTGTTTGCCCAATCGCAGCGTCGTGCTCAGTGTGAAAGTCCCTCGAGGCTGACTCCTTCTGAGATCTGCAAGATTTCGGCCCTGAAACAGTCAATAAAACACTTAAACCATCACAGGAAAGCAGAGCCTTTCACAGCTGTGAGTTCTAACATGCAACCCCAAAAAAGCAGATATGCTACTCAGAGAGATGTTCATCTCATGTGTGCCTTAATTCTTGTATGAGATCTTCCAGTAGTTAATTTGAGCTTTTAAGTGATGCACTTGCTGATAAGAAGATAACAGATTGTTGTCTTGGGAAGTCAGCTGGTCATTATTTGTGCATTAGGCAGGGCATGGACAGCAGTGCCTCAGACTAAAGAGACCAGCATCTCCTTACTGTTAAACCTAGACCACACAAAAGCTGATTTAAGAACAACCTCTGACTGTTCTCTGAGCCTTCTAAAGATAAAACAGTACAAATTCAATAAGCAGGTCATGATGCTGCAGTTTCATCAGAAAATTCTGAGCACACATTGTCTGGTTCAAGTTCAAGTCAGCATTGTTGTGGCAACACCACAATGGGGAAAGTTGTCTATCAAGAGAATCATACCCAAAATTAGGAGAGGAGGATTTTTCTACTGACTTAATACTTATCAAAACAAATAGCTAATTTACCTCCAGTTTATTAAATTTCTGAGGAAATACAAAAGGGCTACCAGCTATGCATGAAAATAAAGACAATTCAGGAAAGAAAAAGGAAAAAAGAACAGGGTAAATGCAAGAAAAATCCCAATGTTCTTTGATGTCTGTCATCTCAGTTTTGTCTATACCTCTTTAGTTTTGTAAAGAGAAGCTACTAAAATGATTGTATTCCCTGGCAGAGTGCTCTTCTAACCCCCAGAACTAATGCATTTACCAACTCATCACAAACATTAGGAACAAGAGCCTGCTGTTTCAGAGAACATTCACAAAGAACAAAAGCTATAGGGACATGCTGTTCATTACTATGCTTTAGAATCTCTCGATTATGCTTCTTGTAAAGACATATAGAAGACATCTAGCATCTATAGAAAACATATGCTTGTAATACAAGTCCACATGAATTTAAGCAAAATTCCCAACACCAAATATATAAAAGATTCCAAACAGTTGAGGAGAAAACAGAGATTACTTTCCAAATGCCATCTCTTCATCTACTAATTTCCAGTTCTCAAGTTATTTGCAGACATTAAGGTGCCAGCTGGCTCATGTAGCACATGACAAGTCTCTCAAATTGTTCTAAGCCATGTTTCACTTCAGGCCCTGGACCCTTGAAGAATCACACCTGATAAAGGCCAGCTCATAGATACAGCCAAGCCACATAAGTCCACCCGGGTTTGCTCCTTAACATGAACAAAATCAAACTAAACCACCCCTCTAGAGCTTATTTTCTTGAATTTTTGTGACACTTTACTAGAGGCAGCACAGCTTTGTCATTGCTGTTCTGAAATATCCAAGTTACTGAACTGACAATAGATTTTGTTTTCCACTCCAAAGCTGTTCCTTGAACATCAGTTCTCTTAGCCAATGGTAACATGGAAAGCAAAGCTCATTTTTTTCAGGGCTGCACACTGAAATGTGCCATAAGTTTCCCCAGCTGCTACTGCTACCAGTAGAAGACCCAAAATGAGCATTATTTTCCAACTAAACACTGTCAGGCTGATTATGGAACACTGCAGATGCAACGAGTTGTAAAGCTTGAGAGTGGAAGCCTCAGTCCTGGTGACTGAAGAGAAAGGGAGAACTGCAATACACAATGGTCACAGGGACACGTGATAAACCATGTCTCAGCGGGTCTTCAAGTTGAAGGAGAATTTTAGCCTGAAGAGTGATGGTGCAGATTAGCTAATGCCTTATGTATCAAGGTCTTCATCTGCAAATAATGAAGTTATTTTTAGCTCTGCCTACTCTACAAGCTCAGTTACATAGTCAAGAACAGACTAGAAAGTAAGAGAATCCATGCAGAAAACTTTATTGCCAAGATAAAGCCCCTTTTATCAGGCTTGGTAAGGACACGATTGGGAGGGGAGAAGCCTTGTTCTTCCATGAGCTCCAGGCTAACCCTTTCAAGAATCATATTCATACTCACACTGCAGCAGCAGCAGCAGTAGCCAGGGTTGCTTAGAGAGCTAAAGCATTTTTTGTATCCATAACAGCAGTTGGTATGCCAACGGTACATAAAAAGCAAACCCAAGCACCAAGAGCTTACTGGTTTTACACAACTGACTTGCACAGCAGAACTACAAAATAATCAGAAGTTTATTTTAAAGAAGTATTGGGATCTGCTGGTACCTGTTTTACTTCACCTGCTGTCTAGTAGTGCAGTCACCATGTGGTAGCTACCCAAGTGTTTGCCCTTATTGACTTGATATCAGCAGTGTTCAAACAGGAGTGAACATTTCCACAGCAGAGGCTGAGTTACTGCTGAGCTTGGGAGAGACAGGGGAGCCAGAGTTCATGGCCTTTCACAGAGAAACTGTGCTGCTGCTGTGACACCACTGCTGTCACTCTGAGCTCTGATACAAGACATATTTTGAATGCTGCATCACAGCTCAGCAGGAGGCATTTTAAAGAGCTGCCAGTGCTGCACAATGCTGCGGGTTGCTCCTGTGAGCATTCTGAATTGAGTGCTTTCCCCAGAAAACTGAAAGAAAGCCATCTTAAGCAGAAAAGCGGAGCTATGAAATATTTTAGCACATCTTGATGACTGGAGACATCCCAAGGGATTTCAGAGCAACACCAGCCCTTCTCACCCTCTTTCTGTGTACAACTGAGTCTTTCCATCAGTGCTTGGCCTTATTCTCTCAGTGTGAATCCTTCCCAGCAATGTCATCTCTATTGGACAGACAGGAGAAGCGAAGAACAGAACTCACCTGAAGCTGCATGACCACATAATTAAACTTTTCATTTCTTCCACAGCCAATAAATCTGCAAACATGATCCTTTCCTGAAAAGAAACAGAAATTAACAGAATAGAACACAAGACAAAAACACTGTGATCATGATGTTTAGAAAAATGGTTTCTGATTCAGGGTTTGTACCCATAAAGTGGTATCAGGTAAGGATTTTTATGTAACATACTGAGCTCAGCTCATTACACCAACTTTATTCAGTAGATACTGACTTGTACACATCACTACCACACTTACCTACTAGCACTGCTTGCACTGAAATAGCTAATCTAATGATACCTTGACATGAACAAACCCTGATTTTAATAGTCAGAGACACCTGGAAAATAAAGATGTTTATGGAAATACTCCATGGAAACATTAACTCAATTTCATAACAACAGAAGGGAAAAAAATAGGGGCCATTCAGCATCAAGTTCTGACACGTTTGTTAGTACAAACAACACCTATTCAGGTCAAATCAAACTAAGTCACTCCACAATACTCAACTGGTCCTCAAGCGGGGAGTGGAGGCTGTGGTTTCAGACCCGGACCTGTAATGGATTTGTGATAGTTTGCTCTCTGGATTCTCAGAAGAGGAAGGATGAGGCATGAATTCCCCTAACAGCAGATAGATAACAGAGTAAAGGTTGATGCACACCACAATGGTGAACTCTTGGCTCCTGGTAGGGTTTCTAAGCAGGAAGGGGGTGAGTATCATTGCATAACTTCGGCCTATGTTTCTTTGTAGCGGTTGAGCAGTGGTGATTTGAATTCATTTTTAAACCAAAACTTATTGTTTGATAATTCCCAGTTTTAAAGAGAAAAAGGGAAGAACATGAACACGTAGAGTAATGAGTAACTGCACTGCTTGTAGTGCCCTGTAGCACCCTCAGGGCCCTGCTACTGCTGTCACTGTGTGTACCACAGGCCCGGGGCATCAGAAACTACTGGGGACAGCAAGCCATGAGAGAACAGGGACCTGGAGGGCATCAGGAGACAAAGGAGCAGCTTTTTTACTGGAGAACCAGGGCTGTGAGCAGAGCAGCGCACATGCCTGTGGAATATGGAGCTCCATCCCAGAACCCTCAGTAAGAGCATCAAGAACCCGCCCATCAGGTCCCAGCAGCATTCCTCACCAGAACAACCACACTGTCTCTCCTACCATAAGGAGATAACAGAGCTGCTGACAACCATAACTGGAGGAATGGAGACTCTTTAATCCCTTTGGAAGAACAGGTTTCAATCAATCAATCAATCAATCAATCAATCAATCAATCAATCAAACAAATAAGCAAACAAAACCCAGCTCTAGTATCCACCTACATCTGGTTAGATGAACAAGAAGGTTATGTATCTGCAGATCCTTCATGTCTCTGGCATGGACATTATCCATGCTCAAGACTGAATGCACAAGACCATGCTGAAACCATTAAGGAATGTCACAAGTCACCATATTTCAGGAAAAGATATTCAGAGATTGGGAAAGTACTCTACAGTATATCACAGAGTCTTCTGCACTGGATAGGACCCACAAGGATTGAGTCCAGCTCCTGGCTCTGCACAGGACCATCCTCATTAGTCACACTGTGTGCCTGAGAGCATTGTCCAAATGCTTCTTGGACTCTGTCAGGCTTGGTGCCGAGACCACTGTCCTGGGGAGCCTGTTCCAGCGCCCAGCCACTCTCTGGGTGAAGAACCCTTTCCTAATCTCCAACCTAAATCTCCCCTGACACAACTCCAGGCCATTCCCCCAGGTCCTGTCTCTAGTCACTAGAGAGATCAGAGCCTGCCCCTCTGCTTTCCCTCACAGGAAGCTGTAACTGCAGTGAGGTCTCCCCTCAGTCTCCTCCAGGCTGAACAGAACAAGTGCCCTCAGCCACTCCTCACACTCCTTCTGCTCAAGGCCCTTCATCATCCTCATCACCTTCCTTTGGACATTTCCTAACAGATTTATACCTTTATTTATATTACAGTGCCCAAAACCGCCCCCAGAACAGGAGATGAGGCAACCCCAGTGTACAGCAGAGTGAAACAATCCCCTCCCTTGCCTGGCTGCCCATGCTGTGCCTGATGCCCCCCCATGACAGGGATGTCATGGCTGTCAGGGCACCCATGGGCTGACCCATATCAAACTTTCCATACACCAGCACTCCCAGGTTCCTAACCATGGTACTGCTCTCCAGCCTCTCATTCCCCAGTCTGTACATCCAGGGCTGCACTACCCCAGGTAGAGAATCTGGCACTTCCCTTTGTTGAACTTCCTGTGGTTGGTGATTGTCCAGCCCTCTTGTTTGTCCAGGTCTCTCTGCAGGGCCTCCCTGTCCTTGAGGGAACCAACACCTCCTCACAGTTTTGTATCATGTGTGAATGTGCTCAGTATCCCTTCCAGTCCTACATCCAAGTCATTGATGAAGATATTGAAGAGCACAGGGCCGAGGATGGAGCCTAGTGGAACTCCAGTGGCGACAGGTGATCTGTCTGATGTACCCACATTCACTGTAACTCTTTGTGCCCAACCCATGAACCAGCTGCTCACCCACCATAAGATGTGTTTATCCAGCTGGGGGCTGGACATTTTGTCCAGGGGATACTATGAGAGACAGTATCAAAAACTTTACTGAAATCCAAAAATATTATATCAACTATCTTCCCTTGATCAACTGGGTGAGTTAGCCTGCCATAAAGGAAATCAGGTTTGATAAGCAGGGCTTGCTTCTCATGAAGGTGTGCTGGCTGTGACCAATGATTGAGCTGCCTTTCAGGTGTTTTTCAATACCTCCCAGAATCATCTTCACTAGGCACTGAAGTGAGACTGACATGCCTGTAGCTTCTGGGGTCCTCTTTCTTTCCCTTTTTGAAAATCCAGACAACACTCACCAGCTTCCAGTCAGCTGGGACCTCTCTGGATTCCCAAGATCACTCAAAAATCATTGAGACAGGTTTTGCAATGACATCAGCCAGCTCTTTGAGGATTCTTGGATGAATCCCATTAGGCCCCAAAGATTTGCAGGGATCCAGCTGGAGCAGCAGACCCTGCAGAATTTCAGAGTCAACTGGGAATTGATCATTCTCACAGTCAAGGTCCTCCACGCTCAGGGCACCGAGATCCCCTTGGCCCATCAGCCATGTTGAAGACAGAGGCGAAGAATACATTAAACACCTCTGCCTTGTCCTGGTCTCTGTTTGAGGTGACCATCCCCACCCTGTAATGGGCTGGTGTTATTTTTACACTGCCTATTGCCATTAAGATATTTGGAAAAACTCTTCTTCATTGTCCCCTGCAATTCTGGCCAGCTTCAATTCCAGCAGAGCTTTGGCTGCATGAATTTTCTCTCTAGAGTGGCAAGCAGCATCTCTGTACTTTTCCCATATCACCTGACATTGCTCTCACTGGGCACACTCTCTTCCTTGATCCTGGTTCTCACATACCAGGCCCCCCAGTGTATCTGTGCCTATAGATACTGGGTACCACTGGTTTTCTGCTGTTGACAAGCTCATTGTAAATTCAGTGTTGATTTTGACAGACAGGTTTTTGGTTTTCTGAGGAAACCTCTTGAGATAATGTGTAGATATAGAACATGTCTTGGTATAGGTATTACCAAGAAGGAATGGCCAGGAAGCCTCAGCTGTCCCACCCACCGTCCTGCCACGTGCCCCAGTAGGGACAGCTGTGCTGCCTGCCAATGTGGAGGGACCCTCAGAGCCAGAGCTGTGGCTACAAAGTCAACACATCTGTTTAACTCAGAATCGGGTTTGTTTATTTAGGCTATCATGACACTCCTGTGCTTCAGCAAACTGGCCACCCACAGAGGATGCAGAGAGGATGGACATGAGCAAGCCCACACTCAGCCCAGTCATGACCCACAGATTTGCACAGACATACTGTGAGTGCCACTTTGCTTTGTTCGCCTTTCAGAGCACCAGGGGATGGATATTGAGGCAAAAGCCAAAACAAAGTGACTGTTTCTAGTGACAATGGAAGCTATTGTGTGGTGAAACGGGTACATTACTCATTTTTTTACTTGCTTTTATTGTTTTAAATAATTGAAAAGCACAGACACCATGTGCTTTTTGTTGCTAAAAAACTACAGACAAGAGCATTAAAAACCAACCCTCTGACAAGGGAGAACTTACCCACCTAAATCACTAATTTCAGCGAAACAGGAGGGGTACTGTCCAATGACATGACTTAAGACAAATCCGTACTAATTTTTTACTACCTCTTCTGATTTTGAGTGTATTTCTATGTTTTTTTAAAAAATCAGTTTCCTCCATAGCACTATTGTTTTCTGGATCACAAAATTTTACAGAAAGAAAAAGCATTTTAGTTTTTATTATTTTTGAGAATTGTTTGCTTGTTTAGGATGACAATGTGTTTCTGCTTACTGTAATTTTTGAAAATGATGAAGAGACTGACAGCTCTTGATGACCTGCATCCCCAAACTGACTCGATTTTATACTAAATCCTCATTTCCAATCTAAAACAAGCTCAGACCTGACCTGTTGGTCTTGGGAATTTAGGCTCTCCCTGGAACAGCTCAGCCATGCATGTTTTGCAACACAAGCAACACCAGGAAAATAGAAGAAAGGAGGTGAGGGAAAACTGTGGCCATTTTTGCCTGAAACAAAAAGCATATAACAGAGTGTAGAAAAGTCAGTCCACATTTAGAAGTGGTGCATGGACAGCCAGCCAGTCCTACAGGTAGGATAAATGCCTGCAGCTCCATCCTACAGGTGGGATAAATGCCTACCCTCTGGGTCCCAGAGGCTTTCACTCATTTGTCATCTAAAGGAGGCACCAGATTACAACTGTTTGCTCTCTTGGAACAGTTCATGCCATGCTGAAGCAGCAGATGGAGGCTAACAGTCAGGTGTGACTTTGGGATTCCTGCAGCTCAGTCCTGAGGCTATCAGAATTATGAAGCACACAAGAAGAATCATGTTAATAACCTCCTTTGCAGACAGGAGGAAGGAACTGTCATTCTATCCATGAACTTCCCTTTAAGACAGTAGGAAATAGCTCTCTCTTCTCATACATGTCTTCCTCCATGCCTGGCATGGAGATCATAGCAGAGAGCAGCAAAGCATATTTTAACCCAGAAAAGAAAGAAGGTGTGGGGGAATGGTTTTTTTTTTCCCAAGGTATATTTGGTATGGGAAGTCTCACAACCATTTTAGTGCACCAATTCCCAGATGGCACTTGCTCCTTTGCTAGACTGCTCTGCGCAACAGTCACCCAGATATTCCAGAGGGTCACAAGTTATTCCATTGAAAATATGCTCCGTATCTGCATTTTTTTGTTACTAAAACAAAGCAAAGATCAGGGAAATATATTCTAAAGAGTTTTGGCCAATTAATTAACTAACATCAGAGGAATACATCAGTCTAATGTTCATCAGCATCAACTAGAGAAAAGTTTCAGAGTGTTTCATTTCACAGGCATTTAGTTAAGGCAAAATTTTAACATTCAGCCATAGAAAAATATTCTTTCCACTGCAGTCTTTTAACTACAGTGAATATAATGTCCCAAATAATACTGGGTAAGAAATATTTCAGTCACTGAAATGGTCTTCCTTCCTTGTTCTGAAGAAACTTACAGTCAATATTTATGTTCTCATGTATAAGAACCCCTTCAACCCTTGGAGAGATATTCATCACCTTGTAGAGCTATGACTAAAGTTCCCATTTGAATACTTAAAGATTTCATTAAATGAAAAGCTTTCATTACACAGCCCCTAAAAGAACCTTAATTATGATCCTTTTTTGAGTCTGTTTTTTCACATGGATCAATTTCAAACTGGTGGACACCAATATTCATTCCAATCTTCTACTCATTTAAGTTCTTAAATATCCCTAATATATTTTCAATGCAGCAATGAAACAAATAAAAAATACTAAGAGGGAAATATGTGACATTCTTGTTGCAACTTGAAGTTGGTTTTTTTGTATCAGACTCCACATTTCCTGTGTTTTCACCTGTGTTTTCTCCAGAAAACCAGTAACCACTCGTTTCCACAAAGAAGTTAAAAAATTTAATAATTTAATTTATGCTAAAATCCTGTGATTCATCACCACAGACTAGCTGTCTCATTCCTATCAGTTCACCCAAAACACTGAAGTAACTTCTGCTGCATGAATTATCATAAATCTCATTGCAATTGTAACTCTTATTACTGTTACCTTACCAATTCTCGCATTTTCTCCTGCACAAGACCAACACTGATAGAACATCACAAATTCAGCAGTGCCCACCAGGATGGTGGCAAGGAAAGGAAAATGCAACATTAACAAAAAGTGCCAGAGAACTGGGTTTGTTCAGCCTTTAGGAAGGCAATAGAAGGGAAACTATCAGCTGGTCCAAGCCATCTAACACATGAGTGCCAAGAAGATGGAGTCTGACTTTCCTCAGAGCTTGTCCTGATTTCAGCTGTGCCGGAGCTCATTTTACTCCTAGTAGCTGTTACAGTGCTGTGTGTTGTATTTAGGATGAGAATAGCATTGAGAACACATGAATGTTTAGGCTGTCCCTACCCTAAGTCAGGGACTTTTCAGTGTTCCCCTGCTCTGCCAGTGAGAAGCTGCACAAAAAGCCAGGAGGGAGCTGTGAGTAACTGGAAAGGTTGATGTCTCAAGGCATTTTGGGGTGTATGTGTATGAGGCAAGAGCAGCTTGGGCCTTGCCCTGGCAGTGCAGCCCTAGAGCCACTATCCCAGCCTGGCAGAGCTGCCAGTTGTCACACTGGAAAAAATGCCTCATGCCCCTGGAGCCCCCAGCCCAGCTCCTGAGTGGCCAAATGACCAGAAGTCCCACCTGGGGGAAAGGCCCAAGAAGGCCAAGGGGTATTTAAGGCCAGTTACGTGGTGAGCACGTCTTGACCCTACCTCCTCCTGGAGTTTCCATCAGCTGAACATTGGGAAACCAGAAGTTGGTAGATGTATGTGTCCTTTTCTATATGGTTTCTGTCCCTCTCCTTCTAATTCCCTCTTTTTGAGTAACTTAAAATCAAACAGGCTTGGAGTTTATGAAGTTGAGTGTGCTAAAGTCAATGCTTTGAGAAGTGTTTTGTGTTGACTGAATGCTGCTCCTAACCTTTTGCCAAAGCCCTGATTTTCTAAAGCTGACAGTAAAGTCTGTTTTGTTGTTTTGACCTCTTGAGAAGACCTTGTCGGTATTTCTCCTGTATGTCTAACTCAAGAGTGCATGAACAACCATAAACCCTGTTAAAAGCTTCATTGAGAGAATTTTCTGGGGCCTAGCAGGAGCACAGCTGGAACAGCTGAGCTGAATGGGCCAATGGGATACAGCTTACCATGGGATGTCATGTCTGGTATAAAAACTGGGCCCAATTCACCAGAAGCCACAGACCACTGATGGGGAATGTTCTGGGCACTGCTCCGAGGGTGGTGCATCGCCTGTACTTCGTGGGGTTTATTCCCCCTTTTTCATTTTCTTATCTCCCCTTTCATTACTACTGTTATTGTTCTTATTTCAATTAATAAACTTCTCTTATCTCAACCCCTATGTTTTATATTTTTCCACTGCTCACCATCCCATGGGGGCAGGGGTGCTGAGTGAGCAGTTGTGTGGTACTTAGTGCCAGCCAGGGTTAACCCATGACAGGCACACAGGGAGGCATGGGGCATGAACTGCAACATGGGAAGTTCCTATTAGGTGTGATTTCTTTATTCCTCCGTGAAAATGGTGAAACCCTGGGACAGGGGCTCAGAGAGGCTGTGGGATCTCCATCTCTGGAGGTTATCTAAAACTTCACTGACAAAAGCCCAGAGCAACCAGAACTATTTATTTTCTGCTTGGACCATGAGGTTGTACTAGAGACCTCCAGAGGTCCTCCCCGAGGACCTAGATTTTCTTCTGGATCTGTGTCACACACTGGGAAAAGCCCAAGTGCTTAGGTCACTAAGCATAACATAACTTGCTCAAGCACTTGGCACTGCTGGGGTCTCTATGACATGCACAGCTGTGGACATGTAGCTGTACAATTGCTCTCACTGGTATTTGGAAAGCTCCAGTTGTTTCTCAATGCTCTACATTATACTGTACATTTTACAACTATCCTCTTCTTTATTTGTTTCTCGATGCTCTACAATATAGTGTACATTTTACAACTATCCTCTTTATTTGCCTGTCAGTGTCAGGTTTATCAGCTTATCACAGGTTTTGTACTGTGAGGATATTGAATTCACTTCTGCACAAATATTGTAAAGAAATGGAGGATTCATCAGGACTAGAAAATGAAATGAGTTATTTTCATTATCTTCTAACTTAGAAATGCTGCCTTTAGCTTGGCAGAGCTAGCTCATATAGACTTCTTTCCTCTGCAGTTACCAACTTTCATCTCTGGCCAGACATTCCAGCTGACTTCAGAGACTTGTGAACTCAGCTGGACAAAGGAGTTTCGAACATGAAAGATGACAAATTCTGTGCTGGAAGCAAGGCTTAAATAAATACATTACTCAACAGTAATCAGCTAGGATTTAACCAACTGGGTTAAGCTTGGTAGTGCTTCTGTAATAAATCAATGAACTAATGGACACAAAACCCAAAAGACTGGTCATTGTCCCCTAATCAAACAGTTAAACTGCCTGACCTTGCATGGCATAATTTCTTCTAGTTGTTTCCCAAAACTAACAACTTGAAGAGAAATAACTGGTAACAGATCCTACACAGGTCAAAGCACAATATGATTGGAGCAAAAATTCAGCACAATCTCAGAAAAGTGTGGTTTAAATGCTTTTTCAGCCATGCCATGACTTTCCCCTACCCAATGGCACCACAGTTAGCACAAAAATCATGTGTACCAAATGCCAGTTCATCCAAACACTTCTACATTGAAAAATGCAATGCTGGGTAGAGAGGCTCAAGTTACAGCAAGTCTGTGAATCTGCCACCCTGTGATGCCCTAAAAGCCTGACAAAGGCAATTTACTCTGCTTTATAGTTTTTGCAGATAGCTTGCTTACATCCACCTAGCAAAATACTGTAGAAACATCTAAACTCTGTCTACAAAAGTAACAGAAACTGAATCACAGAGAATTAAGGCACCACTTTAATACAAAAAACTCGCAGGCATAATAAGAACAAAGCCCTCTAGGATGGGCAAATAAGAAAAGCAAGATTCCTTTTGTTCCATTATTTTACTAGGAAACTCTGATCTGTCCAACTCCTGGCAATAAAGAGGGAATGAGCAGTACAGACTAACTTTACTATCTCCTGTAAGAAAATCAGGTACTCAAAAACTACACTGCCTGTGGCCAGGCTGCATCTTGCACAACTACTCAATATGCAGAAGATCTCTGCACTGCAGAATAATATTAATCAGAGTCCTACACAATGAAACCGGTTACACTGAAAAGAAGGCATTTACAAAGAAAGCAACACACTGAAGAGAGCTTAGCAATATCTGGCAGAGGAGTGAGATCAAAAGCAAATACTTAGGGCATTGTAGCCTCACACCAGGGCAACACTGCCACTGCAGAAGAACAGAAAACAGTGCTCAGCACCAGAATAATCTGGCCATTTTAAATTACAAACTGCTAGGCTACTCCAAATAGAACCCCAGCATAGGAGACTGAATGTTGTGGCCACATCCATATTTAGAGAGCCTATGGACCAGAAGGGTTACAAAGTACACTCCTTGTGAGAGATCCTTGTGCAGTGCTCTGGTCTTATAGGTCTGCAGGGTGCTCCCCGAGACATCTATCAAGAAGTGGGTAAGGACAGAGAGAATACTTTTGAATTCAAAGCATCTGCTTCTGAGCCTCACACAGCCCCACCTGAGCATTTAGAGAGAACACAGCTCCTGATTTGGCACTAAGATACCTTACACATCTCTCTCTGCAGCAGCCCACTGGATTTAATCAGGGATACTAGTTTCCAATTTCTGCAATAAAGATTGCTGTTAGAAAGGCACACTGACAAGGACAGTGCCCAAGCCAAGCACCTCAAAAGCTATGCCAGAGCTATTCTCACAGAGATGTGGCATTTTGATTAACCTCAAAGATCTCATAGATAGGAAACTAAGTCTGGGTAGTACTGATGCTCCTTTGCCACCTGAATATTGCTCCACAGCAAGTCCAGCAATGGGAAAAAAATCACAGAGCTAACAGGCAGGTTGCTGTCCATTCATACTTCAAAGGATTAGAAAAACAGTGAAGAGATGGAAAAACATCTGCTCATACAGATGTGACAGTACTCTCCCTTCCTTATGTTCAATGATGGGAAATCATCACATTTTTTCTCTTCATGATTCAAATAAACAGGAGCCTCAGAGTCACGGTTTAAAAAGCAATAAAGTTTTAAAGAAAGTCCCTATACTGCCTTAAATCATCACAACTACCACGTGTCAGTGTCTCCAGAGAGGCTTTGGGTCATGAAAGGTTTTCTCTGAGCAAACAGACCATGAAGTTCTATTTCAGGAGCACACCATGTAGTCTCTAAATCTTAAATGAGAGTCCAAACCAACAAATGCACCCTCAGGAGGGTAGATTAGAACTAACCCAAAGCAAAATCCCCTGAATCCATGAAGTTTATAGTGTAAAATCCCCAAGCTGTATCTGCTGGGGATATATAGGCATAAGCATCTGCTGCTATCCACTGATCTGCAGGTACTGCACTGCTCAGTAATGGAGACATTGTTTAAGAGGCTGAAACACAGAAAACCCAGCCAAAGCCTTTCTTGCTCTCTGGATATGCAAGTTACCCAGTCACTTAGCCATACAGATCTTATTTCCATTGACTTTTTAATGTATGTGATCCAAAGGCTTGTTTACACAGCAAAACACTTGCAGATACAACTAAACTAGGAACCTCCTCTGCTGGAGATAATCTGCAGAAGTGATTTGCCAGTGCACCTTAGGCTTGGTTTCAAATGCTTAACTGTAAGCAGAAAATCCCAATATGTTAAAATTGTGTGCAAACAGTACAATCACACACACACACACACACACACACACACACACACACACACACACACCCCTCACTTAAAGATAGTTTTACATTATAGTGATTAAGGTAATGAAATGAGGGCTTGGACCAAAAATAGTATTCTGACAGAGAATCTCTATTCATGCACAAGTTCAGTGTGCAGATATGACCAAACTATCCCTGAAACAGTTTCTGAATTTGTTATTAGTAAGATTTTCAACCCTAGTTGTGTAATTCTCTACTAGTTTCTCTAGTAGCAACAAGACAATGTAAGGCAAATAGTGCTTCACAAGGATTAAAATTAAAATCTATCATCTGGTGCTCTGATTAGATTTGGCCAGATAGAGGAGCACCAGACAGAATGTCCTGAGCCCTGCAAGTCCAGCCTGAACAAGGAAATATTCTACAGCAATTTTGTGGGACCAGAACGTTTTGATTTTGACTAATAAAGTCCATGGAAAGCAAGAAAAAGACATGTTGCTAAAAACTTCTTGGGTAAAGGTGCAACAACAGGACAACTGAGAGCTCCAGAACATCACCTGCTGGAGCAAGAAACTCCCTAAGCTGACTCCTCAATTGTGTTTCACCCAAAGCATAAAAGGGCACCATTGCTGGTGTTTCACAGACCGAAGACAGTGAATAGATTTGGAAGTTTGGTCAGAAGATGATTTATGATCCCCACAAGTAACAATGCAAGTTAGAAAGAACTTTGCCTTTGGGAAACATATTAATATCTAAACTGATGCAGAAAACACATTATACATCTAGAAAATTCAAATCAAGTATGAACAAAATTACTCTACAGAGCAAGTGAGAGATACTGATGTGTCAGTGATCTTACACACCCAAGCTCAAGTATCTCAGAACCATTTGTGTTGGAAGGGACCTCCTGAGGTCATCCAGTCCATGCCCCTGCCCAAGAAGAGACAGCTAGAGCAGGTTGTCCATGGTCACATCCAGCTGAGTTTTCAGCATTTCCAACCATCTCTCTGGGCAACCTATTCCAGCACATGATCACCCTCACAGCAGAAATCTACACATGGTGTTTATTAGAAGGTACAGAGACTCTCTTGAAGAGTAATTTCCTGATTGGCTCCCCAGCTGTCCTGTGTGGATTTCTATGCAGGAAGGACATTGTGAGGGACCTACCTGCAGCTCTGGTTCCTAGGTGGCCATTTCACAAACTGTCCCAGAAAGCCTAACTGCTGGCAACAGCCTGCAGTCCACACCAACCAGGAGCTACTGTATTCTAAGGTCAGGCTGTACCTAAATCAGGTCTGCACTATGGGCCAAGGGACAACCTTCTCTATCCCAAACTCTGCCAGACTCTAGCAACTTGCAAGATTCTGATCACAAGCTCTGGAAAGGGTAGTAGTTTATTCATTAGTCCTTCGAGGTTGGTGTGACATGTAAATAGAAAACAATAAAGCACTGTTTAAGAGGAACTGCAATTTTTAATTCTACCAGAGAAGTACAGAGGGATTTTGGACAACATTGTTCCCTTGCGTTTCATCTGGAAATCCATGAACTGACAGTATCACCTATTGTAATACCAAAAATTCCACCCACCAACTGTTGGGAAAAGGCAGCATCTCCCTTTCTGAAATGTTTCTCACCTCTTTGCAACACTCACAGTGAAAACATACACAATACACAATTCTCCATGCTCTCAACCCAATTTCTTATTTTAGCTTTATCATTTATTTCAGTAAAGCATTTGGGGATTAACCTTCAACCAAAAAAAGCTAAATTCCTCACAGAACAGCTTGATTTGTAAAAACATGGCTGAAATAATGTGTCATTCTTGCGTGCAGGATAGCTGATGCATAGCCAATTCTGCTTCTTTTGTCTTTCCTGTCCCTTCCCTGAATATTTACTAACTGCTTTGCTAAGGGTCTTTCCCTAGTTCCATATACTACCACTCCCTCTCTCCCCAATTACCAGCATCATCCTGTACACAAATGTGGGCGTTTTCTCAAGCATTTGGTATTCTCAACAATCTTCCAGAAATAAACACAAGTACTAGTCAACTCCTTGCACATTTTCTGATGCTAGTCCTGGTTTAGTGATTTCAGGTCATGCTTTTCAAGCATTCCCTGCCCAGGATACAGCACCTATTGGCACTGGCCAGCATGACAGCATTGTCTCATGGTACTCTAAAATCCATCGTTCTACACAGTCATACCCTCACTCAATTCAGAGCAGCTTCAAGTGTACAGCCAAGCAAAAAAATCTCAGTCACAGCCTTGCTTGCCCTCATGGCAGTGTGTTCAGATCTCAGACACCTGTTCTGCTTGTGTATCCAGGCCTTTCACAGATCAACAAGAGTTCTCATAACGACCTGGGCTGATTTCGCCTTTACACAGCTCAGCTGCATCTGTTACAGTCCAAAGTATTCAAAAGAGGCCTTATCAGTCCTCCTCTTGGGAGAGCTGAAATGTGGAAAGTGATTTGACCTTCAAAAGTAATTCACTGGCTTTTACCTAGAGGCGATCTGTCACAAACACTGAGCAACTCGTTTCACAAGGCTTGCAACAGTCTCACCCTCAAATTCAATCGTCTCTCTGGAGATTTTGTACAAAGGCAAAGGCAGAGACTCATAAGGCCACAACATTATCTCTGAAGCATGAGCCCTGGTGATAAGGACTCTACTTACTGCTTCAGCAGGTGTTTCCTCAGCCCCAGTGGGAATCCTACACAAAGGAACATCCCTTCAAATGTATATTATACTATAACATATAAACTGTACCTGGCAATAGCTGGCTTTGCCTCAAAAAAGAAATCCATGCACAATGCCTTTCAGCCAATGGCATTTCTCAGTTCCTCAAAGGCAGATTCAGAAATTCCTTGTTTACATGCCTCCATAGTAATGTTTTTAGTAGAAGCCCTCCTTCTTCAGCCAGGAACAACTGAATCAAGACAGCTCCCTTGCACCCTCATTAAGAATAGGCACATCACTTCATGCTTTGCCTTCAGGACAGTGAGGTACATGAAAAATTAGCTAATAGTCAGTTTCCCCATACTACCTGTTGTCCACTTTTTGCACTCCTTTACTAGTCAAACATTTTACTTGGAGACTCTGCCATGCTCCAGTGCTCCAGTCAACCTCATTTCTTAGTCAGATGCTGCTTCCTCTATTTCTTATTCTCTAATCAGTATGACTACATAGCACAGACCAGGGGACCAATAGTTCAGTCTAAGTCTCCTAATTTTCCTCATATCCTGGCAGACAAAATAGTCCCTGTTGTTGGATCTCACTTGAGTTGAAGAATGTAACAACTTTCTGAGCTGGATGACTTAACGTGACATCATGTATAGATGGAAGCTGACAACGGTAAAAACCATTTGCAACTTTGGATTCAAACTGTTAACGTGCACAGTGATTTATAGCACTTCCAAAGGGCTTTTTGCCTTACCTTGCAGCTTTTTCAGGACAGCCACTTCCATCTTGAGAACCTGCTTGGGCTGCTGAGCTGATTCCACCTTCAAGGCCACATTCTCACGAGTCAACAAATCCATTGCCTCATAGATCTCCCCAAAGCCACCTCCACCGATCTTCTTCAGCTGGAAAAGTACAAACAGGTTTGGTACAATCTACACAAGAGGGAACATCAAGCTGGCTCTCACAAACCCAGCTCTTTGATTGTGTACGGAGAGCAAGCTCAGCTCCCAATCTGTGCTGTGCCTGAATCCCTTCACTGCACACCTTGGCAAAAGTCCAGCTACCCACTTGACTGAGCTATGTATAAATTCTTTGCTCTAACAACAAAGAACAAGCCTAGCAAGCAATGACAGGTGATACTTTTAAAAGCAGATGATAATGCCTATTGCCTCCATGATGTTCTTGCCAAAATTCAAGGAAAGATCCTTCAAGGAGATAGCAGAACCACTGTCAAGACCATGGTAGATGCAAACTACCTCCCCAACAAATACATCTCTGCAGTAAAACATAATCATGGTAATTGGAACTAATCTTTCAAGAAATAAGTTAAATGAAGTTTACTTCTCATTCAAAGGATTTTAAAAACGGAACAAAACATTCACTGGAATCTTTTACCTGCCCTGGTAGTGAAGTTACGTCAGTGTCACTTTTCAAAGAACTGTCAACAGCATTACCACAAAACAGTTGTGTACAAGCCACCAGTACAACTCCATTCTTTCCTCAGTCTCTTTTTCTCTTTAGTTTGAAACCAAATAAAATTAAGCTTTTTGTATCTCTGAGCAAAATTGAAGATTATTTCATAAAAGGAATCCATTACTTCAGTCGACATAAACTCAAAGCTAAAGATGCCTAAGTTTCAGCATATTTGATATGTACCTTCTAGAGACAGACTGTCTGCCTGTTCTAGAGTAGCCTCCCATTCAGAGAGCAAGTCAGGATCCTCTGCCTTTCCTGGAAGGTAATTCCTTGATCTTCCTTCTGCTGAGACTTGACAGCATATGTGCATATAGTTATATATAATCATGTATAATACAGACTCCTCATGTGTTGCAAGAGTCAATGTCTATGCCAGGAAAATAATTTTATATTTGTTTCTCTTAGATATATTTAAAGCCTACTGTGCTGCCCAGGAGGCAATTCAGGTTTACAGCAGAGATAGATCAGGGCTCACTTGATCTGCTTAGCACTTGTTCACTGAACTAAGCTGCAGCCCTTCCCTTCAGCATTTTGTGTTCCTCCAGTTCATAACTGCTCTGGAAGTCCTGAGTGCCACTTCTTTCCATCAGCAGCAGAGAGGAAAAGAAGGTTTGGTCAGACAGATAGTCAAAAATGGGTCTTACACAATGTTTAATGAGGTTTAGATGATATTTTCATGTCTTCTGTACAACCAAAGGTCTGTCCTTTGCCTCTGTCCAGTTTGTTGAACCAAGGGCCCTGCCTACCAAGGGCAAGGTTTCTTCCTCCCAAAGGTGATCTAAATAATTTTCTTTTCTGGCTTCCAGGTCAAGAAAAACAGTTTCACATGAAGAAGGAAGTGTTTTCCATATTAATAGCTTGACAGCCAGTCTTGTCTCTGAAGCTGTTACTTGATAACCCTTTCTAAGCTGCTGTCCAGAATAACTTGTCATTTTTCCTCATGACCTTCCACAGGGTGGAAGCATATGTGAAGCATATTCACACAGTAAACAGCCAATAACTAGGTCACCACAGATTATTCATAAATTAGTACAGTGCAGTCCTATTTCCACTTGGAAATTCACATTAAGTGAGCTGGCTATTAAAAATCTTTCTTTCAAAACAGTGCTACATTCAGCATAGCAACAACATGTCAGCTAATATCTCAGGATTCAGTACACAAGATCTTCTGTTGTCTGATACATTAATGAGAAAGGGAGAGTAAAAGCTGAAGAAGGCAAAAAGGTAAACTGGAATCTGGAGGGACTTTGAGGAAGACTTAAAAACTCTCAGGTAGAAAATGGGTATGATAACAAGCAAAAGTCAACAGTGAAAAATACAACACAGCATAGCTAGGATGGATAAAAAATACAGGCTGCCCAAACATCTCACTGTGTAGATTAATTCAAGAAATAGACCTGGGGACAAATATTGCTGAGCCAGCACATACACACATCATGATTCTTTTCCATTCATTGGCTGTAACAGGAACAGCTCTGATGGTCCAACACAGTTGTCAAAATGCAGAGGTACCACAATACAAATGGAACAACACAGTGATATGACAAGGATAGGATCTGTAGGAAGGCCCAGACATATATGATGTACAATACTCAACACCTCACTCTAGAAGATCTCACTGAATTAGGAGCTGTTCATTTGAGGAGTAAAAGAATGATCAGGAGTCTGGAAAAACTAAGGACAGACTAGGACTGCTACTCAGAAAAAGCAAAGGAATGTATGCATCAAAGAAGCAGTTCCAGGAAAAAAGTACAATACTGAGACTTCACGCTGGGCAAAACAGCCAAACTGGAGGACACATAAAGATCTACTGAGAAACAAATGGGAGATCACATGAGATCAAGATCAGAGTTTCTGCTGAATCAGAAAACTGATTTTATACATACATTACAGCCAATGGAAGGCTGTCAAAACTGCCTTTGCTTCCTTGCATCCTTGCTCACACTCTTATGGAAATTATATTCTGGCATACTTTTCCCAGCATACCAGATGGTACCATCTATTCAACACACCACTAGCACTGCCATACTTCTTGATTTTTTGGCAACATCCAGAGGCTATCAGCAGCCATTTCCTTTGCTTTATTCCAGGCCAAGCTGCTGTAAGTCAAGTTGTTGGTTGTCAAGTTCTTGGTTGCTCAGGGGCTTATGACACATCCATTGCCTCGCTGTCTGGGTGCTCTGTGGGAGTTCACTTTCTAAGGTGTACTCAGGACAGCCTTCTGTTGGACACAAAGGAGACATGGGCACAAACCACTCAAAAAACCCCAAACCAGTAATGAAACTGCAAACAGAAAGTCAAGGAAGAGAATGAAACATCTAACTAGAATCACCTAAGTAGTAATCATGAGTCATTAGCCCATGTTAAGCCTCACTGCCTTGGGGATATTCTCTTCTGGTTCTGTTTCCTACCTTCTACAGCCCACTTACTGTTATGACTGGGATACAGGCTGCCAACACCAGCAGGATTCATTCCACCTAACTGCACAATCCCCTTTGTGTGCTGGGTGTCCAGGTGTCTATTCCAGGCTGTGGAATCAAGTGAATAGTTCATCTGATCAAACAGGTAGGTATTTGGACTTGGACACAGACAGTCAGGAGTTACACAGGACACAGATGGCTCCCTTTGAAGTCTCCTTTAAATATTCTGAAATATTTTGGATTTATCCTGAAAAAGACTCTTGTAGCACAATCTTCCAAAGCCTACTAAAAAAAACCCCAAAACAACAACAGCAACATGCAGCCTTCTCACTAAGCAAAAATCAGTACTTTTAGATACAGTTCAAAAAACCAAGGCAACACACAACCCAAGCCAAAAATAGGCTTGAATACAAGTTTAATCTTTTATTCCAGAAGCATATACGACACCACTGCTCTAAACAAAGTCTGCCTTCCAAGGATATTATATAAAGACTAGACCTTCCCAGGATAACATTCCAGGACCAAGGCAGGAATGGTTTGGTGGCAATGTAAAGGAATGCACACTCTAAACCCAGGGCAAAGGACCAAATGAAAAGCTAGCAACCTTTAGTGAGCTCAGCCAGGGTCAAGGCTGTCATCCACAGGCTTCAAAGATTTGACAAGGTCAAACCGTAACCACTGTGGCTGTCTTCTAGGAGCGCTTGTACAGCCAGGTCTGCAACTCCTGCAGCCCAACTCAATGGGCTACTTGATCCAGAAATGGCCAATAGGCCTCATCTGACTTAACAGTTGAGGAAGAGTTGACCTTTGTTCATCAAACTCTCCAGAGTCTACTCCACGTGCTTAGGAGGACTGGATCTGATTTCAAGGGAAACAAACTCATGTAAAACAGGCATGAACCGAGAAGTCAACCAAGAACTCAGCCAGCCACATTCTAAATCCTCTGAATATCTGTCAAATCTCACTTAAAGCAATTAAGAGTGAGACCAAAACAGACCCTAAGTCTGACAATGAACCTTCCCTGTCCCAGGTTCCCTCTTGGAATCATAAATGGCCTTTCTAAACAGGACAAGGATGAAAATTTTGAGGGGTTTCCAGCAAGGTTTCCAAAATAAACAGGAGAGCTTCAGATCAAGAAGCTTAGAAACCTGAAAAAAAACAAAACATGGATTGCACCTAGCAAAAGAACATATACATGTACATGAATCATCTCGTGTTCAAAGCTTAGTGCAGGAGCTGCCAACTCTGTCTTGCTAATAAGTGTCAGTTCTGAATCCCCAGTAAAAGGCATTTATGTGAAATAAAGAGATACATCAAAATTCAGCTTTAACATCCATACCTAGTTCAAAGCAAGTACAAGTTACGTTTGACTTTGTTCCCTCTCCTGAACAAAGCTGTTCACAGCATTCAGAATACACGTGGATCAAGACCCTCTGGGGAACCAGTAATAGTCATGTGGTTCCAGTATGTCTAAATTTCACCTAGTCAAAGCACTAGAAATATCTGCAAGTAAAGAACGATGACTAAAAAGACTACTTCTAAATCTACAAGTTTTGATAAAAACCATAACCATACTCTGTCCATGTATTTTTTCATAAATAAGAACAAAAATATTACTGACACTGACAGTGTCAGACAGCCCAAACTTTCCTGACTTCGAGTGACAGGAAAATGAACTACCAACAGGCTAACTGCAGAGAACTAGCATCTTCATTTGTCAAAGCTTTGTCAGCCAGCAGAAAGGAGAAAAGGAGGAAAGAAATTCAAGGAATACATTACACCAATCTAAAATGAGAAATCGGCTCAATAATGGAAGTATGCCAGCACTAAGAGCTACAAGGTTCAAGCAGATGCCCAGCCAGAGAAAGTCAGAGACACTGGGAGGACAAATTACACAAAAGACCTTCTGGCAGTTGCACCCCAGCATCACATAAAAACGTCACACACCTGCTTGAGCAGGATCCATCACCCACAGCAAAGACTGGACCATACAGCTAGTACATTCTGGGTTAGATTCAGAAAGATTTGTGACAAAAGGAAAAAATGCTACTCCTGATACTACAGCTGTATGCTCACTTTAAGATACAGTCCCTTTTTCCTCAGTCACTTGATCTCATGCTGGTCATTTCCTTGGGCCACCAGAAGTATTTTCATAGTTTTTCCAGATTACTCCAAGCTCTCCACAGCTCATAGCTCTGACAGGTCTCTCACCAGCTTAAAGGAAGAAGAAGGCACAGAAGGCCTGCCTAAAAGGCCTTCACACTTTTTTGGGGTGAGGGGAAAGACTGTTCAATGAAGGTTCACAATGCACAAGTCAGCTAGCACATGGTCAAATTCCCAGCTCTACTCAGAGCTGGGAAAAAGGATTTCTCATTGCTATTTACAGCCTTTAGCAAGTCATGTCATTTCTCAGAGCCTTCAAGTGGGACAATGACCTCACTGCAGTATTTAAGGCTACTGTGAGACATTATAAAACATAAAAGGTTATTCCTCTGATTAGAAGTAGTTGTTGTTGACAACACAGCTGCACATTTCTGTCTTTTCTAGGCAGTTAGTGGGTAGAGCTTCTAGTGGGCCCCAGTCACAGATTCATGCAACAATGAAGCACTGAATCCCACATTTAGTGCCTCTACCAACTTTAAAATTGGTTTGAAATGTTCCCTGTGAGCATCACTGAGCATATTTTAGACTTTATTTGGAATTTCTGGTGCTTGTAAGAGTTCTGCTGTTGCCAAGAACGACGTTACTTTGTTTAGACTTTGTTACAAAAATAGTCCCATCATTTACAGAAGTTTTAGCACTCTTGTCTATGAAGGATAAACTCCAAGACTGACTAATAAGGAATGGTACAAGCTAAAGTTAGCCAAGGTAAAGGAGAACAGAATTACAG
>VWYI01026365.1:411567-424162 GCA_013399455.1 Anthoscopus minutus
TATATAAACATTACAAACATATAAACTTGATAGCTTTATAAATGTAGTCGTGGCATTTATAATAAAATAAATACAAAAAGCCCTATGTTCACCAGTTCACTCAAAGCAGCAAGAGCAGTCTGAGTCATTTCATATGCCTTTCCAGCTTTTATTCTATATCCTAGATACCCATTCCTGGCCAACTTAGGTCAGGATACTGGCCTAGATGGACCTGTGGTACGACTCAGTATGGCCTGACTTGTGTTTTGGTGGGGTACTTTCAACAGAAGGAATGTATATAGAATATACATGTCTTCTTTAGCTCTTCAAGGTGGTCAGAGAACAAAAAATAAAGAATCAATGGAAGAAGTCTCACATACGCAGCCCAACCATCTATCCTACACAGTTCTCTTTCATGCAAGCAAAATTTTAAACATCTTTCTTGGAAAAAAATATTTCCCCATTTTACAGGATTATAGCATTCTTAAAATTAAACTTATAAATACCAAGCACACCCTGTGGGAATTCCTAATGAACACATGAGATCTTTCCTATACTGGCTTGCTTCAATCCCAGTATACCATGGTTGGAGTGCTCAAAATACAGCCACAGTCACACAAACACCAAGCTCAAAATTCATGAGACATGAGGTGGTTATTAAATAGCAGAACAAAGCTATGGAACTCTGTCTCTCACTACCTTACTAAGAGTCTTAATCTTACTGTGGAGGAATTGGAATATCCAATTCAGGACACATCCTTACCTCTGGGAGTCTACAAATTAGAACAGTTTAGACTGCTGTGACCCATGACCCTCTTTACTTGATCGAATTCCCCACCATGAACCAGCTCAGGAGCATGATCCACCTTAAGAGTGGATCCCAGAGGTGTTAAGGAATGTTGATGTAAACTACAGCTTTTTTTTCATGAGATAAAGCTGGCTAACTGCAAAACCAAAAGAGGTAGCTCAATAAATTGCAGCACAGAAATCAGATAAATCTCCCTGTCCAATACCTGCATGGGAGCAAAAGCCAAAAAATAGTTGTAAATAGAATTTAAACATAATTTAGCTGTTCCCAACATAAACATGAATGAAACAGACAGGGTGGGGAATAAGATGAGAACATAACAACTAGGACTGAGAATGCTTAGAAGTAAGAAGACAAAAACCAGTAGTCAATCAATGGCAGCAGTAGCTACATGGAATCAGTGTCCCTTGCTGTTTTTCCAGTATCATCTCTTCCAACACACAATACCAACCATAAAAATTGAATCACTCACATTGAAACAAAAAATCCTTACATATTTGTTCCTAAACACCAGCACTAGCATTCTGTTATCAGGGTAGAAATGTGCATAACAGTATTGAAAAAGAAGTTGATTGCAAAAAAAATACAGTGCACTGGACTAACAGCCCCTCAGCCCTGAAATACACCATACTCCCTGCTGAACTTGAAACAGCAATGAAAAACAAGCTATACACTGTTAGGGTAGGCCTGACAGCAGGAGCCCCTAAAGTTCTGTATTATTCCTTGAAGACACATCTTCCTTCACTGCCTGCTCCTGCTGCAGCAAACCCTGTTTAGAGAGCAGGCTCAACTCCTATCAGCTGCAGCCTAAAGTCTCCTCTGTGGCATTTCTTCTCATAGGCAAGGAATGGCATCAGCCTTAGAAATTCTGGACTTGCTGTTCACAGCATTTCACTTCTGTAAAAAACAAAGCATCTAAAGGTGAGGTTAAAAGATGCTGGGACTGTTTTTCATCTTTGAATGGTTTGTGACCATTAAGGAGTGACCGGGAAAAACAAACAAAAAAAGCTGCAGTCAAGACAGACTGCAGTCAATCAAGGTCCAGATTCTCTGCTAACACAAGGCTGCACTGAGCAGAACATACATATTAAACATGTTAACAGATGCACCTTGACAGCATTATTATGGCTATCCAGTTGCAGAGCCAGCTGAATTATCACTGCCTGCACAGTGAAAGCAACAGCACAGGACTAGAGGAAATCAAACAAAACCCCCAAGCAAACAATACCACACTGCCAGAGACTGCATTCACACACATTACAGAGCAGTCAGACACACCAGTAATTTCTGTGCCAAACTCACCTATCTGCAGGGAGAATCAGCACAGGTAATTATGACAACAAATCATTAGGAATGCACACCAGATAAGCACGCCTACACTGTCAGGGGTTTATGTGATCCTAATCTTCCCCAAATTCATCTCAGCAGTAAAAGCAAGACAATCGAGAGCAGGAGAATTTGAAAGAAAAGTCTATTATCTTTCACCAGTCTCCTCGACAGAGTTGCTCCAAATTTCAAACAAGCAGAACATTAAATCCAGCTCCAGGAAATCCCTCTGATATCATAACCAGCTCAACCTCCACTAATTTAAGAGGCAAACATTATGATTTGCTTACAATGAACATTTAACTGCAGCTTAAGTATCTGTACCTGCAAAATCAATATAAATCACTGCTGAAAAGCTTGAGTAGTCTGCTGGCAGCCAAAACAAATACATCTGAATAAAAGCAAGAACTAAACCGAGGTTGTACTTATGATATCAGACTCAACCTACACCTGACACATGGGGGTATGTTGTCGTCACCTGAACCTGGACCAGAGTGTGACCAGATCCTGAGATAATGCAAAATGTCCCATCAGGCACGTCCTCCCCCTCCTCTCTGCTTT
This sequence comes from Anthoscopus minutus, assembly GCA_013399455.1. Lineage (NCBI taxonomy): Eukaryota > Metazoa > Chordata > Aves > Passeriformes > Paridae > Anthoscopus > Anthoscopus minutus. The sequence goes on from VWYI01026365.1 coordinate 414,242, forward strand.
TGTGCAGAGCCTGTTATTAATCTTCCATTAAATGTGGTCATTCCAAGTGAGTTTTCAGCGTGGTCAACAGGACCTTCCTTGAGTCCTTGTTCTTGGAGAACAGGATTTTATCTTGAAAAACCACTCAGGCACACAGCCAGCCGATAACATCTGTTGCTCAATGGTCTCGTTATAACCTATTATATCAGTTTATTAAAGGGCCCACACCCTGAGATCAATCATTTTAAACCTCCATTCCAGAGAAGGCTGTGTTCATCTTAACCATTGAAAAAATTTTATGATAGATGCAGTCACCATAGCCATCAAGCATTAAATAAACTTATCAAGAAGTTATTTAGAGGTTAGGAACATAACAGTAAGTTCCTGATGATAGATAACAAATTCTGGAAGACAGAGTATTTTGCTAGGAAAATTCATGCATTTGCCATGTAGACTTCATATTGCTAAGCACTTTTATAATAAAAATTAGCAAAAGTGGGGCAACTGCCACTCGCTGCACTGATGTCGTAACAGACTAAATGAGACAAAATGTTTTCAGTCTCCATGCCCAATTCTGATCACAACAGATATTCTATTTGTTATTATATGGAAGAGGTTTCCTAGGACTGACAAAAACATGACAAATCATGCCAACTGTTAGCCACTTAAATCATCCTTCTACAGCTCTTCTGTAACCATTTTCCCATTTTGGTAGGGAACTCCCCCTCTAGCTGGAGCATGCTCAGAGGAGAGGGCTCATCCTTCCTCTGCTGCCTCCAAATCTACAGTTTCATTCTCTCATCTTCTGTCTCATCTCTTTTTAGTTTGCAGACAGCTGGCCAAGGAAACTTTCCTGTTTGACCATTCAGCAATCATTCTGGGAGTGACACTGGCACCACTGGATTTTCGTGTCCTTACAGGCTGTACTCCTTTCATGCTCTTGGTGCCCTTGCACATGCCTTTTGGTAAATGGGAGTATTTGGTATGGGGTCTTCTCCTGTTTTATTTGGGTTCCACAGTCTCTGGATGAACCAGCCAGCCAGCCCTACATGTCCCCATGCCTTTTGTTTGGCAAAGAGGTGGCATGAGTTCATGGCCTCTTGCCTGGGCCTCCAGACATTTCCTGCCATCCACACGGCACAACCTACAGCTCCCACTGTAGATGCACACCCAGCTACCTGCACCAGGTGAGTTCCTCAACAGTTCTTCCTTTCCCTTGATTAAACACACCTGCTAATGTAGTAAAAGGGAAAAGAAAACAAATTTGAGGCATTGAACCACTGTCCTTCTACAACATTATTACAAATAACAAACTTAACAGAATTAAAATTAACAAGATTACCACAGGGTAGAGTCCAAGGTTATAGATTCTCATACACAAACACTTAAGTGATTCCCAATACAAAATCATGAAGGATTCTCAGAAGCCAGTCATTTATCAGCTGGTTGATTAGCACTACTTCTTTGATGTGAGAATGGCATATTCAAGTTTCCTTATCTAAATCTTTAACAGCAAACTAGGAACACAATAAAACAGTATATGGACCTTCCCACACAGGTTCTAATTTGGATTTCCTAAAGAATGCCTTAATTAAAACATCACCTTCAGACAGTATATAATGTACCTGCATTTCAGGCAGAGTGGATGAATACCAGTGAGCACACTTTGCTCTTTGAACTCTTTGTGCATATAGGAAACATACTGTATTAAGTGTCCACATCCATCCAGTAAGCTGGACTCCACTGGGATGTAAGTTCCTGTTAGCTAAACACCCTCCAAATTGTTTGTGATTCTCTGGAGCCATCCATACCTTTTGTACTTTGTTAGCTATTGCCGCTGCTCCCCCTGGAGCTTTACCACAAAACCATCCAGCCAGAGTGATTAAATATTTCTTTGGCAGAATTGGTTTTACCTCATTTGTCCCTATTCCATCATCATTTTGGGTTGCTTCCCACTTTTCCCACTGTCTCTCTTCTGTTGAGCAGTCCTTCTTATACAGTCCTGGGTTCTATCAAATTTGGCCTTTGCTTCTGGCCACCACAACAGCACCTTGTCCCAGAGGCTGCCTGGCCACAGCTTTTACAGCTTTACTGGGGAGGGTAATTCCTACAGATTCCCATAGTGCCTCTTGTGTGGGCTGGGAATGCATCACAGCAATTTCTGCAGGTAACTGTACTGATTCTAGCAAATTGCATATTTCCTCTCCACTACACACTCTCTTCCCTGCAGATCTGAAAAATTCCCATTCTTTCCCTAAGACTCTTGCTGCATGACCCAACCCATAAGCACACTGAGAGTTCACACAGATGTCAACTCATTTTCCTTTGAAAATTGTTGGTGCAGCAATGCTGTAACAGCTCAAGCTGGTGCTTCTGAGGAAGAGCTTCCAACAAAGGAATCCCTGGGATATTGTACCCTCACAGTCTGTGCACTGCTTCCAGTGGTGATATTTAGTCTATGCAAGAACATCCTAGAAAAATATACAAAAATATATGCAAGTGTGGTCTGTTTCATTTCTTTCTGCACTGTTGTGTGAGTCAGCTTCTAAGGAACAAGGGTGTTACCAAGATTATGGAGAGCTCTACAAGCTGGGCAGGACTGCCTCTATAAGAGCCATTTCCACATGTGCTGAGAATGCCATCTAGTTCACAACTGTCAGTACCTGTCTGCACTCTCCCAGAACATGCAAACAGCTTCCCACTGAGGATTTTTCCCATCTGTGGAGTTAAGTAGCTCTATGACTGAGGCATGTGCCCTCTCCTTCTGCTATCAAATTTTATACCAGCTTGTTGTGTCAGGGAAAAATCCCTAAAAACCAACAAAACCCCCAATACAAACAATCAAAAAACACACCAGTAAAACCCTACCAAAACTTTAAAATGTGTTCTTCTGAACAGATTAATTGTCATAAACCATATTTATATTTTGAACCTGAGTTTTCCAGTGCTATGCCAAGTAACTGGATTCTAAGAATTTCCTATTACAGAACTATTATGGTCAGAACTTGTTTCTATAAAAAAGCATCACGAACCTTATGCCATATTTTATAATGTAAAAATTATTTTCTATTCATAGCTGTAGTAAAGTACTGGAAAAGTAAATTTTATACGTGACTTGGTCAATGCTTATAGCCATTTTTCAAACCTATCTCAACCTGCAATGAGTAATTGTGCATTCCGTGCTCAGCCTGCCAGAGTAAGCTGGCTGCTGGTGAATGTTTCTAATAATAAATACTCCACAGACAGAACAATTACTGGTTCAAGTCCAGCCTGGGATGTTTAGAAGGGGAAAAAATGTATATAATCTCATCCCAATCAGACACACAGGCAGCAAGGTTAAAGAAAATGTGTTTTGCGAAAGAAGCAATAAGAACACCAGAAATACCAGCCCCTGAGCTGCCACCAGACTTGAAAAAAGGCTGTATGACCTATGCAACCAGATAGCTGTGAGCCCTGGAAACCAAATGGCTCCTGCCATTTTCCTCAGATAACTGTCACAAGAGTGACAAACTACGTGACTACCTGCCCTTTGCATTTTCACCTTTTACATTTTCTTTTTTGTCCTGTTGGCTCAATGGACAAAGCCCCATAAGCTTCATTCCTGCTTGAGAAGCAACCACCCCTTATTTCTTCATAGAAATGGAGAATAGCAGAAAGAAAAGTGTATCTTCAACAAAATTCTTCTTGATACAACCAAACTCACACTTAGACATCTATGAATAAGCCATAGAGGTCATGCATACAGAGCAGAACACTGCTACAGAAAGAAAGAAGCACAAAAAATAGGAAGGCAATTCTGTCATTGCCTACTGGTGAGAGACAGTAGAATCCAGTAATCCATGCCTTATGGCTACTAAAAATCCTGGATCAGAAAAAAGGCTGGAAGGTGCCTTCCACCTGAAAACTAAACTCTCTAAAATGCATGGAACTTAGTCCAAACAAATACCAAAAAGCAAGGGAATGCAGTGGAGAAGTACCTCCCTATTATGAAAATTAAAAAAACTGAAGGGCTCTGACATTCTAGCTCACCTTCTGCTAGAAGCTGAAACCTGACAAATTAGTTTTTCATGGGTGTTTTCCTTAAGGACGGGATTTGAAACAACAAAGATGGCAGATTCCCTTTTCAGACCAAAGTTGGGCACCTCTAAAAAAGCATGCTTTATCCACTGCCAATTTTACTAAAAGCAAAAACACAAGAAACCACCCCCAAAACCCAAAAAACCCCAACACCCACCCAAAAATCACATTTTGGGTGCTTAGACGCTAATGAATGAAAGGTGAGAATTAACAGGAGCACAGTTACTCCATATTACCTACATTACCCAACTAATCCTACAGACCCCAATGCTGGATCCACATTTTCAGATTCCTGATTAGCCAATCTAAAAAAACTGTCTGAAAGGAAGAGAAACAATTCCCCTCTCTCCTTCCCAGCTTTGACTCGTGTATGTAGGATTCCACCACAGGCCAGTGGGCCACCATGGGTTCAGTGACCTGTACCAGCAAAAAAACTATTCCTCCTTGTAACAAATAAGGGCATTTCCTTGGCTTAGAGCTTCCTGAATTGGTTCACTGTAGGGTCAGTCAAATGCATGTGGCAGCACAATGGAGGAGCAGTACCTCAGATCCATTTCAGCTTCACTCAAGCTGTGCTCTGTGTTTGTTCCACAGCAGGAAACTCTTGGCCTTCTGTGAAATCACAGGATTCAGTCCCTTCTGCTCGAAAACACTGGAGTAACTCTGCCTGAGGCCAACATTTTTTTGCCCCCCTCAAGGATAACAACATTTAAAGAAACGAGTTAGTTTTGATAATTATTTGCACAGCTCCTAAACTAGTAAATTTTAGAAGTCTAATGCAGATAGATTCTGTTTAAATAATTCAAGATATAATTAGACCACAAAGTCTAAGCTCCCTAATACAATGTCACCACAAAGGTGACTTCTATTCTCCGGCTGAGCTGCTACAGGAAGCAAACAAGCGACTTTCATGAAATGAGGGAAACAAGCCAGACAATTTATTAAAGTGTCCAATCAAGAGGAGCACTGTGCTGATGCCTCTATGAAGGTGAAAATATCAGACAGCTACACCATAGCCTTGTTTCAGTGAGCAGAACAGGTACCAAGAATTTAAGGAGCATGACAAGAAGCTATAGGCCAGTCAGGTGCAGGAGCAGCACAGCACGTGCTGGGAGGCAGATTCTCATGAAGAACTATAAGTTCAGGGAAAAAATGGGCTGAATTTTAGAACACCACACACACACACACAAAGAGCAGTTTCAGGATTATAAGGTATTTAAATGGAACTCAAAAACCCAAAAAGATGCAACAGTTTTCAGAGGTATGGTAGGGAATAAGGATGAATGGATTCAAGGGTGAACACGGAGCTACCCAGGCACATTCTCCAGTGCTCCATGGAAAATGTACACAGAAAAAGGCTGGGTCTCTCCAGGAGAGAAAGAGCACTACATGCTACAAAATAAACAGACAGCCCCACAGGAGATAAAAAAGTAATTTTGTATCAAGGCTAACTGGAAAAAATGTAATAGTAAAGCTACCCCATCAGACCAGAATAAAGCAGCAACAGTGATCTGCCATGCGAGAACAGATGGCCTGTGCCTTTAGGAAACAGGAGGCAATGGGGAACTTCAGTTTCCTCATGCAGATCAGGATATATTACCAAGATAAAATTTTAAATTTAACTTATAAATAATTCCACTTTTTTGAACAGAAATGTATCACCTTAAAAAAAGAAAGAAAATTCTTTGGCCAGCACAACTTCTACTTCATTTTAATTCTGACTTACTGTGCCAACAGAAGAGTTTTAGAATAGAAGATGTGTGCAAAAGGAGAAACAGTACAAATTATTCCAAGTGATGATGTTTTTTCCTGATGATGCAAAAGAGATTAAGTAAATTCTTATAGATATAATACACATATTTTCTACCCAGACCAGAGGCCACCCAGCTAGTCTGCTAAATGATGTACAGATAAGAAATACAAAGACTGAAGGAAAGATCAGAAAGAAGATGTCAATGATTTTTGGCTGCTGTTAATTTTGAAGAGCTCTGCAGAGGATCCGGAAAATCAGCCTTCCCCAACAGACATGCTTGGAAAACTGAAGATTAAAAATTAAACTAAGTGGCAGGTAGAAGGGAGAAGCCCTGATTTATAGATCTATTAGGAAACGCAAAGTGCTTTTAGGAAGACTGAACAAGCACATAGATATGTATGGTATCAGGCCATAGGCATTGGAAATTTGGATGTTCTAGGATAAAACTAAAGTTTCTCTAAAACCAGCAACTGGCTAAAAGAGATGAAAACACATCAGAATGCAGAGCTAGGTTTCACAACAGAGTGCTCTTAGCACAAAGGTCACACCTTGTGTACATGGAAGATTACTCAGGCCAATAGATAAAAAGGCTGAAAAGCTGCATCCTGCACCACCAAGGCGATAAGAGGCATAGCCAGGGCAAGCACAGTGTGCCCATCTTCTCTGCCTTTCCTTGAGCATCATCTCTTGGTCACTGGATGAGAAAGGACTGGAGCAATCCAGGGATTTGGCATGAGCAGCTGAGTTTATGATCCTGTAATCAAAACCTTTTCACATCAATGTCTCCCTTTGTCTTTTCCCATCTGACTGGGAGGCCACCAAAGCTTTGTACCCAGGAAGCTCTTGGGCTGACAGTGCACCTGACAACATGTCCTGCTGCACAGACAGAGAGGATTCCACTTCCATCTGTCATAGATCTCTTCCAGAAGGCTGAGATGCCTCATTTCTTCTAAGAAGAAATCTGTGCCCACAGGCATTCTCTGCTCTCCATTGCACCTATCTGGCTGGAGCCAGCCCAGCATCCAGTTTGCTCCTTTCATATGAATGCTCACCAAATCAAAGATGACACACCAAAAGGAAAGGGTTTCCAAACACATCTTATTTGATTAGTTCTACAGTCCATCACACTGACAACATCTTCCTTCTCAACTACAAAATAAGATCTTTTCCCATGTGTGTAGCTCTTGAGTAGTGAAGAAGGCCCAAAAGAAACAGTGTGGGACTAGGTAAGACCAAAAGGGACCAAGGGATTGTGGATCCCATGAAAAAAAACCTACTGTGGCAGTTTTATATTTTCCCCTTCCAGTCTAATATATTGATGTCTCAAAAAAAGACTGGAAAAGTACTCCAGTCTCCAAAAAACCAGAAGAGTTCATGTGAAAAACCACTTGATACATTAATGTCCAAGACACATTGCTATTGCTAGATTATTTTCCATATTTTTGGGGATAACTGCTGTGGCTCTCACCAGTGTGATCCACGGGCACTGGGCACTGCTGTGGAGAACACCATGGATTGGCCTGGCCAACAAGGATTGCCACTGTCTCGTTCATAGCTGGTGAAACTCTCACATGCAAGGGAGTCTCAGTTTTCAGATGCACACATCTGAAAAGCCACATCATCTCCCTCACCTCTCATTCCTAAAGATTCAGTAAATACCCAACAGATTCTCCCACTCTTCCTCTGGATGAGAGAGGGGGATCTCATAGCTGGCTTTCCTTATTCCTCCCACTCAAAGCAATCTTAACGTTGATTCCAATGGGATTGTGTCCCACAATGACTTTTAAGGGCATTTCATTATGTTTCAGAGGAAAATCCACTTTTTTAATGTTTGATGGAAGAAGAAGAGGGAAGCAGTGGTTGTGTCCACTTTGTATGTTACTCACTAAACTAGCAGAGCTAAAATAGTTTTTTAGCAAATGCTTCCACAATCACCCTAGCAAATATTCAGCTGTGCTTTGCAATGCTCAGAGTAGAAGATACCAACGAAGCCCGCACATCCCTAGAAATCAAGGAAGTTTACAAAGTCCTTGAAGATTTCATAAACACCTATTCCTCTGTAAGGACCTATTTTCTGTCCTCTGCTCTGTTTTCAAAGTGAATCAATGCTACTAGAAGGTCACTATGACGCTTTGGCAAACAAATCTAACCTAGGAGCTTCTTGGGATGAGGAACCGCTCCTGAAGTGTTTTTCTGGACCCTGCACATTGATACAGACATAGATAAGACTAAGGCAAAAGACTAAGGAAAGGACACAATTGAAGAGATGAGCCCACAGCAAGACCCACTAGACAGGGGTGTGCTACCTGATAAACCATAAAGTGATGTCTCAATCTTTTCGTAAGAGAGAGCAAGAAATAGCATGAAGGAATTCCCTCAATGAAGATACAAAAGAAAGAGGGATTTGGTTCTTCCTGGATCTGTCTGATCATTCCTGCTTTGAAAAACAAGCGCCAACTCTTCCATTTGGATCAGAGCTCCAGGCTGCCTGTTGCAGCATGGAGATACACTCGCCTTCACCAACAAACACTGGGGATGGAGAGGGAAGGAAATCCACACACGAGCCATGAGCACCACTTCACTGGCACCAACAGTGGGAGCTGACATAATAGATTTCCTAGCACTAGAGACATTCCTTTCTGGGGGACCAAGAACATTGATAGAGATCTATCTGATTTTTTCCTTGAAGACAATTAAAAAAAGAAAAAAAGGTTAGGCAGGTGTCCCCAAGGCTGACCCTGACAAAAGTGTTCTACAAGAGATTCCAGCTTTTTACTTCATCAGAGAAGAGAAACTTAGCCTACTCCTGAAGGAATGAGATTATCAAAAAGCATGGAAAAGCACACAGCAGTGACAGCAGTGAATACCTTTCATGAGTGCTGCATCTCAAAAGTTTCTGATTCCACCTATACCACCATGAGGATGCTCCTTATGAGCTGGAAGATCACTGGCACACAAAGTGAAAAAGCCAGAACATTAACACATCTTTCCTATTCTGCCCCTCTTTATCCTCTCAAAAGAAGGCAGCACGCTGAAATTTGGTGACACACGAACACTCCTGAGACAGAACTGACGCCCTTTAGTCAGAGCACCTGTACAGGCGCAGTACCTATGAGCACTGCTGCTGAGGGACCATTAGCACACATGTGGCACAACACAACACGAGGCTAAATTCCACTCATAGAAAAGTCCCCAGGCTGAAAATCACTGTTGTGACTCACTGAGAAGATTGTTGCTAAAAGGCAATATTTTCAGTGTTACTACAAGAAATCAATGTGAAATGGTAGAATCAGGAAACTTTTCCTTCTATCAATCAAACCACCTTACAAGCCTAAGAAAATTCAAAATAGATTTGGTTTCAACTGCTCAGAAACTTGATACCAACAGATATTGAAGTCCCCACCCCTCAAAACCCACAGTGGGTCTTGAACTTGTCATGCAAGTAGCTGTCAGAGTGATGGTGTCACTCCAGTGCTTCGTACAGTATTCTGGTTCCCTGTTAAATCCTAGATGCACGTCAAGGTCATGGTGTTCATCTCGAGAGTCCTCAGTGGGTCAGACCCCGGTTACCGGATACCTCCACTCCGGGAATGCAGGAAAAGCACAACGGCTATGGACACATCCAGCAATGTTAGCTTGGGCGCCACGAGCAGTACCGATACCACAGCAGGAGATTCTGAGCCCCCAAGCTTCAGCCACGCACACAGGAGCATCATTTCCACCCCGCCAAGGAGGAGAAACTCTCAGCCTCCTGCCTGAAACCCGAACACCACGGAGTTATCCCAACGTAACGCGATAGAAGTGCTCCCTCTCCAGAGACCTCTACGGAGCGGGCTGGCTTTCCACATGCGGCTGGACAGGCACCCGGTGGCCCCGGGCAGGACGCCGTGCCTAGTCCCGGGCGGCACCTGACCTCCTGAGGTGGCCGACACCCTCCGTGGGTTTCCCTAGAGCCGGCCCGGCACAAGGCCGCGGGTGCCTTCGCACCTCGGTCCCCGCCCGACACCGGGACCAGCGGCGGCTGCCCCCGGTACCACCCGGCGGGGCCGCTCCTCCGGTGGAGCCCCTCAGGGCTCGGGGCGCCCCCGCCCCCGCCGTGCACAGCGCAGCGC
>VWYI01026365.1:435881-466641 GCA_013399455.1 Anthoscopus minutus
TCTGAACCAGGCAGCTGCTATTTTGTGAAGATGCAAAGCCACAAGAAACTGTTTCTTGTGGACATATCTCCAAGATGTTAAAAAAGAAAACTTCTCGCCCTATGCAAATTAAAAGAAGATTATTGTAGAAGTGATAACTGATTTAAAAATCCCAGATCTTGTTCTATGTTGTCAAGTAGAGAAAAGAGAGGTAGGCAAGAGAAGTGTTCTAAAAGTTTCATTTAAATTTTTCCCTTTCCATTTTGTTTTTTTTTAGTTTTGTTAATAAACTTTCCTTATAGTCTAAGTTTGAGCCTGGTTTTCCTTTCTTCTAAAATCATATCTCACAACAGAAAATAAGTGTGCTAGTGAGTTTTAGCTAGCTCTAAACCCACAACAGCATGAAAACTAGGGGTAAGAAAGAGTGCTCAGATCAATTGTGCTCAGATCAACCTGATAAAAGAAGCAGCCCAACAGACATCACAGCCTCATTCAAGGCACCCCTAACCTCCCCCTTAGGCTGCTATTTGAAATGTACTGAGCTGCTGCAGACACTCAAACGTCTTATCTGCAATCTATGGAGATAAGGGATGGCCTTTCTGAACAGCAACAGGACTGTTTTTTTGCATGGCCATGCTAAAATGCATTTGGAAGAAAGTATATTTTCAGCCTGTGGAATTGTGAGTGCTGTGACATGAAGATAAATAACCCATATCTGAGAATTGAACCCTTCTTTGTGCAGCCTTAGAGAGATACAGTAACAGGTACCAGAAAGGAGAACATACAAGTGAAAGATGTAGTGGCAATCTCTATTTTCAAACTTCTGCCTGTATTTGAGAGCTATGTTTCTGTTTCTGCCTGATACTCTGGGTGAGATATGACTGTATTTGAGTTTCACTAGAGACTTTGATCCTACCATGTCGTAAAACAGGTCACTTGATTCTCTGCTTATCTCATTAAGGCAGGAATAGCTTTGTTGGAAACAGCAACACTCTATGAATATTTTGCCTTTTCTGTGGTATTTGGGCTGGGTTGCATTTTTACAGGTTTTACAGGGACGGGAAGCTTTTCCTACAGTGTATTGGCAGTGACTTCCCTTTGAGACAGAGCTTAGTTGAAAACCTTTTGCAGTAGTGCCTTATTTGAGCTTGAAATTTTGTGAGGGAAAGCATATCAGAGAAAGAAGTGGCTCAGGAGCTGGGATGCTAGTTGAGTAGTCCTTGGTGAGCCTTCTGTAGCACATCAGCCTCAGCATAAAGAGGGAATGAGAGGTATGCTGGACATGTCTTGGCAGAAGAGAGATGCCCCTTTCTTTAGGATCTGGATGCCCTGCTTAATGGCATAGCAGCCTTAGAGTAAGGACTTAGCACTCTAGGAAGCCAAAGACTTTAATTTGGACAATACATTATGGACCAGCTTTGAGTAAGGTTGTGGGTTCAGCTGGGAGAGAGCTGTGTGGGGCTTATGTGCAACATACTGCAAGGCATGAGTTTTTGCATTATCTGCTTTGCAAAGCTTGCTGCTGTGAGCTGCTTCTCCTCTGAGATAAGCCCTGAGCAACACAAGGAAAGCTGCTGGCCTGGGTCCCCTGCCTTCTCCTCTGGGGAATTGTCAGGAACTTGAAAACAGCTGAGTACTGGCCTTATTCCCATCACAGCCCGCAAAGGAAGAAGGTGGCTGTGCAGGAAAAGGGCTGGAACAGACTTTCTTCTCCCTGAGGAAGGGAAAAGCCTTCATCAGTGGGATGTCCTCCATGCACTGGCAGGGAACACAGCTGCGCTGGGAAGTGCTGTCCCAGCTAGCTCATCCTTGGCAGAAATAAAAGCCTCAATTTGCCTCTGCTGTGGGCAAAGAGCTGGTGGGCTGTGCCGTCAGTCAGCTCACATCCCTGTGCATACTTGTCAGCAGGGTGGGTTGTATTTGTGCAGCAGAGTTCAAGTGCTGTGTGCTAGGGGAAGAATTCAATATCTGCTGGTGGGCAAAGATACCCAAAGCCATAAGTGAAACATTTTGTTTTTCCACCAAAAAATGATGGCTGCCCTTACAAGTTCAGTTGTGATAATCTTTTTAACTACTGAGTTTTGCCTTGTCTCTCTAGCTGATGCAGCTCAGCCTTTCAGGAATACTAGCTATTCTTGCTTTTTCCTCCTTGTGGGTTTAATTTCTATCAAGTAGAAATTTAGCTGAGTTTCAAATTATCTCTAGTTTTGAATAGGAAGGCAAGAGACTTGTTTTTTACTGCTTTGTAATAATAGGGAATACTACCCTCTTGGGCTTTGGTGGCTGCACCAAAGAGCAAAGTGGGGACAGGTCATGTAAATCAGTTATCAAGAGTCTCTCTGGCTCTCCAGAGGCTAAACCACCAAAAACTCATCGGTAGGGCAGTGGCTTAGCAGCACAGTGGTGCCGTGAGCTGATAGCTGGATTTATTGCCAGAAGGGTCAAACCAGCCCAGGAATGTTTTGTCCTGCCCTGTGGATATTTTCAGGTCTCAGGGCCTTTGAAAACTTCCAGAGGAATTCCCCAGTGCATTGCTGAGCCTGAGTTTTCAAAGGTACTGTGCCTTATAAAAGCAGGTGGAGTTGGTGGTCGAAGCTGTTGGGTTGCAGTCTCTGTAAGTTCAATTGACAGGAAGTGTTGAAGACAGCAGCTAAAGTTATGCCAGCCCTCCCCCAGTCTGACACAGAGTTATTAATTCTCTCTGGTGTTCCCTGGTTTACTGTGGTCTTGACAGTTTATACACCTGTAACCGAGTGGATCTACAAAATCCCATGGCTGTTGTCAGTAGGAGCTATGGGAAGTGGGCACCAGAATGCATTAGCTAACCTGTTTTTTAAAAGGGTTGCTGGTCTCAAAAGAAGGGTGATCACTTTTGTGCAGAAAATGTTGCCAGAGGGAAAGTTCAAAATGCAAAATACAAAGTAGGGAGAGAGGAACGCTAAAGGACCAGAAATTAGGGTCCTAGGTAGGTGGGAGAGAAGTGGTTGAACATCTTCATGAGCAACGTGACAGCTGTGCCTTTAAAAAGCCAATGGATTCCTCAGCCTGAGCTAAAATAGATGAAATTGTATTAGAGATCACAGTGAAGACTGTAGCTGGAAGCAGTGATGGTACTTAACCATCGGCAGCAAAACTCTTCTCCATCTTTCCAGAACTGCCTTTGTAAGCTGAGGTTGGAAGTAAACTTGCCCAGCCTTTCAGCTTTCCCCAACCAAGACAGCTCATGGATTTTTCACTTTCTCACCTGAGAAAGGTTACAAGGGATCTCCCTTGCCTTGGCTTCAGGATGTCTGCAGGAAGGATAGGAAGATGTGTTCTAATGCCCAGTTTGGACACTGAATTTTCAAACAGTTTCACCCTATTCCAAACTGTGGTTCCGGGAAATAAACTGATTGCTACAAGAAATACCCAACCCATCTTTTGTGCCATGACAGCAAAGAACATGGCTTGGGCTAAGGTTCTAAACCAGGTACTTTCAAAACCTATGTATGGCACTGAATGTATTCAGAAAAAGTCTAAAATAATTTTGCAAAAGGCTGCTTCCCAAAGGAGGTCTTGATGCCATTTTTTTGTCGTAAGAGGAACTGGTTTTCTTTGTTTCGAAAGAATGCTGTCTTGCTGTGTCAAGGTAACATCAGACTTTCTGGAAGGCTGTTTCTGCAAAGCATCCTGAAATGCGTCAGAGACGTGCCACGTGGTGCTGATGGGTTTTACAGAAGTTGTTCCAGACACTGCACTGAGCGATGGGCTCTGGAAACACAGGCAAAACTCTCTGGGGAGGGACCTGGGAGAAATATGGTCTGTCAGGGCCTGAACAGAGATGTAAGGACAGGGAGAGGAGTGCTGTCTGTTAGATTAAACAGGACTGGCCTGAACAATGATCTGTGGGCTCTGCTGGAGGCCCAGCCTTTTAGGTCTTATGCTTAGAAGTGATTCTGTGGTACCTGAGGAGATGCCTGCATAGCGAGTGATGAGTATGGAAAACAACAGGCTCAAAGCCTTATCTATGGGCAAAATGGAAGTACACCTCATAGAGAGAGACAAAAGAATTAATTATTAGTTTTAGCCCTTAACATTCTAATCTTCTTACGCAAATTCTAAATTATACAGAAGGAATGATTTAGGGTCCTGTTGGTTACCACTGATACCCACATTTGTCCAGCAGCAGGTCTACATGCCTCTTACTGGTCCTTTGTGTTCGTTAGTGCCTCTGCCATATTCCTGACTTGCTTTGTTTTAAATGCACAGACTGTATCTATTGCTCTTCCTCCTCTGCAAGTGGTCTCCCCTTCTGGGTCCAGCTGGTTGCTGTTTCCCTCTTTCTCCACTCTGCTCTGACACTACCCACTGGAGCAGTGTTCTGCTGTCCAGTTTGTTTTCTTATTTGCTCTCAGCCCTTACAATTTACTTTTGCAAAGGATCTTCAGACTGTTGTGCCGTGAACTGACTCCACAGGTTCTCGTCTGTCTCTCAGGAGGGGCTGGGCACTTCCTTTTGCTTGCAGCACATTTCCTTCTCCTGCAGTGGCTCTGCTGAGATACTCCTGCTGTCTGCCCTGCTTGCACAGAGGGAGCTGAGTGCTCCAGGACCCTCTGTGTGCCCCAAGGCTTTGTTCCTCTCTGGTGGTTATTCCTGCCTCCCTCTGCTGAGTGCAGTGCCCTGCTCTGAGTGGCTACACTGAAATCCTTGGCAATGCAGGCAGCTGGTGGATGTGCCATGCTACCAACACAGCTCCTGGACAACATTCCATGCCACTGCCTTTGTGTCAGGGGTGGGGCACTGCTGGGTTTGAGGGTTTCAGTTACTCTTGGCTCTTCTGACCTTGTGTGATGGAGGAACTACAATGCCAAGCTTGGCAGTAGTAGCAGATGGGGACAGTGACAATGGCTGTGGTTTCCTCCTGCTCAGTTTGTTTAGGTGCAATGACTCTGCACAGTGCTCATTCCTCCCTAGGATGTGTCTGGGTTGAGGACTGGCAGTGTGTGACACACTGGCACGTACCAACTGCCTGCCTGTTGGATAACAAAATGTGTTTGAAGGACTTAGGGAGTCAAGGGAAGGATTCCTGACACAGTATTTCTACTAACTCCCTTTCTTGAACTGGAGAGCAAGCCTGACTTGCTGCCACAGGAGCCAAAAGACATACCTCATGCTCAGGGATTAGTGGATTTCTTTGACGGAATTCTTGGCTTCACCTTTTCCTTGCCTTTGTGTCCATTCTCCCATGTGCTGCAGCTCTGAGGGACCTCCAAGGCCTTTCTATCCCAGCATTTCAGCATACAAAGAAGACTCAAATAGATCCATGGCAAAAGACTGGCCCATGTTGTCTATCTCCTTACTTACAAACGTTCATTAAGCAAATGTTAAATTTGGGTTAGTCATAAAAAACAATGAGCTTCTGCTATTGTGATCACTGAGTCCTGAATAAGCAAAAGGAACAAGAGGAATCACAGAGTTGCTCAGAAAACACATCTTAGCCAGAGATACTCTGGCATTTCTGTATAGGAGAAAGAGGCTGCAGCTGATAAAGCACGTCAGTGTTTTCCATTGCAGATAAGTAGTTTTCATTTCACTATCTCACAGCTGTCTCTCTGAGGCTTATTTTCCTTCATGTGCTCTGCAGTTGAACAGCTTTTGTTTTGCCTCTTAGTTATTTATCTGCATTGAAATTTTTCTTTAATGCAGCATCACATAAATTCCAGACCAGATAGAAAATGTAGCCTTTTAGGACAAGGCACCAAACCAAAGGTTGGGTGGGAATTCATTATTGCACAGAGTTGCTTAGTTCATTAACTCAGTAAAAGCAAAATAATAACTCTAACTGACGGTGCACTTCAATGGTCATGAGGGGCTTGGGAAGATGTGTTCCATATTGTGCTTTAGAGTTTAGGCTGATCTTCCACTATAAGGGATTGGGGAGAATTCAGTCTGGGGTGCAGCTACTCCATCCCTGCTTTCCGCAGGCTTGTGGTCACTCTGCAGGGGCGGCTGTTACCAGCTACTGCCAGAGAACAGGAACTAAACATGTCTGGCCACCTCTCTGAGTTCAGAAATAGAGAATTTACTTGATGCTACAGGAATAGTCTTAGAATAAATAATATGAAGTTCTGTGCCTTGGATTTGAGACTCCTTTTCCTTGTCCTCTCTCTTGTTTTAAGACAAATTAAGGGGTGGACACTCCAAAAATTACTTATTCTTAGCCCATAGTTTTGATAAGATATTTCCAAAGCAGAGCACTTCAGCTTTTATTTCTAATTTGCAAGGGTTTAAAAAAAAGAAATTGATGAACCAGAAACAACTTTTCATTTTATTTGCAGCTTAGCCACCATTTGAAAATTTGGGTTGTTCTGTAGCTATGGCCAGTTCTGGGAGAAGAGGATACTTAAGATAAGGATTCAAGCTTTATAGCTTATTAGGGAATGCAAAAAAAATTCATTTTCCCCAAAATGAATTTCTTTCTTAAAAGTTATGGAGGTCTCTGGGGGTATATCTTAGAACCCCTACAGGTTCACAGGTGGCAGATGGATGATGAACATGCTGGGGAGTAGATGTCTCTCTTCTCTGGGCCTTGGTACTCAGAGAGCTTGTAAACCTGAAGGACAATTGTCATTCCTGGCAGACTGTCAGTCTACTCCTCTGAGCTGATGATTGGCACCAGAAGGAGTGCTCTGCTGCCCCTCATCAGCACCTTGTGCTGCACCTGTTCCCTTGGCAGGAGACTACTGCTTGCCTGGCACAGTATTCCTTATTCCCAAAGTCCTTCCATTGCAGACATACAGAGCTGTTCAGTCCATGGCAGCATTTTGGTCCCAGTCGTACTTGCAATTGTGTTATCCCCTGTGCAGGCATCAGAATAACCGAATGTGCAAGTCCTTGCCCACAAAGTGCTTTTCCATTCCTTAGAGGAACATTTTTGCTATTGTCACCATGTCATAGCAGAGTCCCATGAAAAGAGACTTTGTTCCTGTTCTTGGTGTTCCTGAGTTTCTGTGTGCAAGAGTGGCAGCACTACCTGTGTTCTGCAAGGCTATTGGGCTGCAGGTGATCCAGCTTTGATGAGAATCTTGTAAAATCTGTCCCTCATACAAGTGCCTCCAGACTTCTTTCTTTCCTTGTGCATGCAAATGTGTTGCTTACTCTTGCAATTTAAAGAGAAGCTCCTGGTTGTGGAGCACTTCCAGCTGTTGCCCGACTTAAACAGTGCGGTCAGTCTTTGGACAACACTTCCATTTCATCTTGTGTTTATCCCATTTGTGTTCTCAGTGGCTTCTGACTGAGCCTCATGGGTAAAAAAGGCATCAGGAGTGACTGAAATGAGTCATGATTTCTGGAGGCAGCGTGACAGCACCTGGCTTGCTGGCTGCTGTGGCCAAATTACAGCCTGGCAGCTCTGGACAGCACCAGCTGCTCTCTCATGTTCTTCGGCAGCAAGTACCACTCTGCTCTTTTTTTCTTTTCTCCACAATGACAGAAGCAGCCTGGCTACCAGCATGCCTCAGGCCACCCTTCTTTAAGGTACCCTGTACTGCTGAGATGCAGAAGTGATCATGACGCCTCACTCTGCCAAAGTTCATCTTTTCTTTGCTCACCCTGTGTAAATCAGGTTGTGCAGTCACATGACAACATTCCTTCTGTGCCACAGGGAACTTCTGGATCTGACTTGCCGCCTTGCCAACACCCTGAAGAAATATGGGATCCAGAAAGGGGACAGGGTGGCTATCTATATGTCCGTATCCCCCTTGTCAGTGGCAGCCATGCTGGCGTGTGCCAGGATTGGTGCTGTGCATACCGTGGTCTTCGCTGGATTCAGCGCCGAGGCCTTGGCTGGGAGAATCATGGACTGTGAGTAGATGCAGACTGGGGAACAAACACCTCTGTTTCAGTGCTCCAAGGCATATCCCAGCCCTGTGTTTTCTTGGCAGAAAGGGTTTTCGTGGTTCATTCTTGCCTAGCAGGACAGTTCACTCTCCCCTGCAGAGTGCAGTGAGGAGCCTTTTCCTGAGTAACATATGCAGTGTCCTCTGTCCTTAGAATACTTAATAAATTGCTTAACATTCAGTGTGCACTGGGTTATTGCTTGACAGCAGTGAGGCTGGAAGGAAAACCAGAGCTTAGGGATAGAGCCTGATTTGTTGTTTTGCAGTATAATTGGTGTTTCTTTGATACTCTTGGACAATACTAATTCTGCATTCTCAACTGGGATCCTGTGATTCGTGTATAGTACTGGAAGTGTTGGCAGCCTGCCCCTGGCTCTGTGAGCCCTGTGAGCTGTTCTCAGCCCCAAAGTTCTTGTATATTGTGATTAGGTAAAAAGTGATGCTAAAAATAGCAACAGAAGAGGGAAATAGCCAGTGGCTCATGTCCTAGCAGTCACATCACTTTATTTGTGGCTAGTGTGAGGGAATAAATCTTACAGAAGTTGTCATGTTCTTTTCTTCTTTTCTTCTTTTTAGTGGAATTGATCTGCAGAGAGCAAGCACATGTTTTAGTTATCCTTCACACAGGGGACTGGGAAGAAACTGTTCTGCATGTCAGCTTTGCAAGGCAGGGGTGGATGATTTAAACTGCAGTGAGTGACACTTAGGCTGGATGTTGGGAAGGACTTCCTCACATTTGTGATAGGCATTGGAGTAGATTGGTGGGGAAGGGGTAGAGTAGACGCCATTGGAGTGTTTTAGGAAGACTGAAGGGATTGCTGTCAGAAATAGTTTAGCTGAAGCAGACCCTGCCTTTAGGTACGGGAAATGAACTGGATAACCTATGGCAGTCCCAGCTACCCTTAATCTCTGTGTGTCTCAGGTTTTAAAGTGTTTTCATCAGTGACACTGACTGGTTTTGAGTGACAGCAGTTCTGAGTGTTTGTCACACATGGTGTCCTATACATCCCCCCCAAAGTAATGAAGGATGGGTGTGCATGCTAGCCTGGAAGACAGGCTGGCATGTCTGCTAATTTTTTCTCTTTTAGCTGGATGCAAAGCAGTTATCACATACAACCAGGGAGTCAGGGGAGGCCGAATCATAGAGCTGAAGGCAACTGTGGATGAAGCTGTGAAGAGCTGTCCAAGCATCAAACATGTGTTTGTGGCCCAGAGGACAGATAACAAAGTCCAGATGGGTGACCGTGATATTCCCCTTGAGGAGGTATGTTGTTTTTGTATAACTCCTTTTAGGTCTGAGTGTTGGCTGGGATAACCTTTCTCTCCATAAGTGCTTTTGGGACCTGAGTTCTGGCTCTTACAGCATCTGGATCTTCATCCTCAAAAGGACTGCCTGTATTTATACTCTGCTGGGAATGTGAGGTGAAGCAGTTCAATCTATGTTTGGTTTATCTCAGCATGGGCAGGGGTTATTCTGCTCCATTTCAGAAGTCTTGCAAACAGTGCTGAGATTTAAGGAGTGTTTCCTGAGACCCAGAAGTCATAGGGACCATCGTGGCTGTTTTACTATGTTCAGACACTGTGTTATGGATTTCATGTGCACTCAGACTGGACACTGTTGAAAGGCAGTGCAGAAATAACGAAGTTCCTAGATAGGCTTCATCCAGCCATGAACAGTGTTGTGATTGTCCCATGGTGGGAGAATAGTGATGGCTTGGGAATATTTAGAGCCTGTGCTTCCTGGGGAAGAAAACAGCAGTTGTTTTTATGTGTTTAGCTGGCATACATGGGACTCCAGCCTAATGCAGAAGTAGTTTTATCAGTTTGCTGGCAGCAGTAAACAGGAACTACTCATGCTAATAATGCCTGGAAAAAGCTAATCTGCTGGCAAGATAATTGCTCAAGAGTCTCTGTGCTGGTCACATGAGATAGGAGGAAGTGTAGTGTAAGTTAAACAGAGAAGACAAGTTTTACTTGGAAATTGTCTTACTTCTCATTCCACAAAGGATGTTGTGATTATTTTCCTTAGTCTGCAAACATCCTGAGGTGCTTTGGTGATCCAAGAGCTGAGCTCATCCGATTGTCAGTTTTGAGATCTGAAACAAAACAAGAATTAGACAGTGTTGATCTTACTGATTTTTACTGCAGCAGTACTTTCCAGCTCTTGTGCAATGGCTTACTGCAGAATTCAAGCTCATTCTGTAATAGAGCATATGAGGATTCCATCTTTGTTTCAAAAACTGACCAGTCTGCCTGAATTGGCAGTGCTGAAGTGTCATGAGAAATACCTGAGATGAGCAGCAGTGCTGTAACTCAGAGGCTAAGAATTATATTTTATAAACTCCTCATATTTTAATAAGCTTTGTTTGTCAGATACTTTTAAACAACTAGACCTACTGATGGTAATGTTCACTTGTAAATACAATGTAAGAATTATATTTTATAAACTCCTCATATTTTAATAAGCTTTGTTTGTCAGATACTTTTAAACAACTAGACCTACTGATGGTAATGTTCACTTGTAAATACAATGTGTTTACAGTGTATTCTCATAAAAAGGCAGTACCAAGAAATTCCTCCAAGGAGCCACCTAGTATCTCCTTCTGGAATCATTATTCATCAGGACAGAACAGAGCTCTAGAGAAACTCTGACCTAGCAGGACATTGCATGCTTCCCTCCTGTGGTTCTGACTGTAGGGATGAGGAGACATCTCACCTAGCTGGCCAAACAGGAATATGAAGAGAGTGACAGAAGCATACCAGTAAAGCACTCTTATTCTAGGTAGAAAAATAAGAATTTGAGGATCATATGGACAGGACAGTCATCCACTGCTGGGGCCAGAGAAGGGAGATGAATGCACACAGCTTAACTGTAGTAATGCAGTTTTTAGAGGAAAAAGAAGGTACTAAGCAGTACCCAGTCAGCCTTGCTGCTGCTGTCAAGTGTTTGCAGTCACATTTTGGATTTCTACCAGCAGCTTGCAAAGGCTTGAAATGTAAGCAGCTATGATTTACCACTTTTTCCCCCCTGAAATGTCATTTTATCTGGCCAGTTCTCCTTGACTTCTCTGCCCAGCAGTGGTACTGGTGGAAATGTTAGATGCTATATACCCACAGGAACCTTTCCACCAGGTGAGCCCATATAAGCTATGATACACCCATGGACATTTGTGAGGGACAACAGCAATGCTGGCTCTTGCCTCTGGGTACTGTTGCCATGCTTACAGAGTGAGTGATGGTTAGCTCCATATAACCAAAGTCTTTCTGTCATTATGACTCTTTTTTTCCTAAGGAGATGACCAAGGCAGATTCTGTCTGCACTCCAGAGAGCATGGACAGTGAAGACATGCTCTTCATGCTCTACACCTCAGGCAGCACTGGGAAACCCAAAGGAATTGTTCACACCCAGGCTGGATACCTGCTGTATGCTGCTCTCACACACAAGGTAACTCAGCTGCCTCCTCTGGGAAAGGTTCGCTTACCTTCCAGCAGTGCCAACAAGACAGACGTGGATCAGAGAGGAATGCTGTAATCTCTGCTTGCTGTCCAGGTGGCTTATTGGTTGTAAACATGCTGGAAAATGTCTGAACTGTGTAATTAATCTTCAGGATTTGTTCTGAGGAATATGATACTATGCAAACCTGAAAACAGAGTTACGAAAGCAAGGAAATGGCAATGCTGCTCTTGCATTTAAAATGTGCCAATGTTGGCTGCCCAAAATTTGCAGCTGAGGAGATTCTGGAAAGTATGTTACTGGCATTGGTAATGTGGATATTACTGTAGTATTTTGCTTTGGGGTGCTGGACTTACTTATTTCAGAGAGAATGTGGACTCTTAAAACAGTCTCTTCACATCGTCCTTGTTGTCAGTAGAACGAAAATTATATTTCTCCACTGTGGTTGCACCTCTGTTCTGCTTTTCTGAGTGATACAGGGAAAATGTTTTAACCTCCTTTCTCATGAAAATGGAAAGAATCAAGGCACTACTTCTTGAAGCTTCTGGTCTGAGCTCTGCATATTGAAAGGTAACAGTGAAATGAGGAGAGGACTGTGGTGAAAGATCTCCATCTGCCTTTACTGGTATCACCCTGTTTGTAATTGCATACAATTCATGTGAAGGTTTTCTTTCTTTAGGCTGACATGGTTGAATTTTTAGAAGATTTGAATGTTCAAGTGTCAGACTTCTCTACACGAAGGGCATTTGTTACGTCAGCTTTTCTAAGTGACAGCATAAACACCAAAGCATTTCTTTCTTAGTCCAGAAGGTAGATCTGCACCCTGGTGCGTTTTCTCTACCTGCAGAGCGCATGAGAGGGAAAGAGACTTGGAAAAGTAAGTTGAGAGTTGTCTTTTCTATGTAGAGGTATCAGCTGACCTATGTGATCTCTGGTCTTTGCACACTCACATGTGACACTCTTGTCACACACTCATGGGGTGTTTTTTTAGTTCTGGTCCATAAACCTGACTCCTTATGAGTCAAGACTTCTTCACCATATGGTAGAGGAGTTAGATTTACAGTGGGAAGCATTTGCCATATCTCAGACAAGAGAATGAGTTCTCCAAGATCTTTATCTTGAATTTGATGAGCAAGGAGAGGGTAGCATCTGGAAAGTGATGCACTCACATAGAGAAGCTGAGCAGCTAAGAATATTTCTCAGTAAATGTTTTATGGGCACCTATGAGTTCCTCCAGATCTCTCATGGAAATCTGTTGATATCGGTGAAGGGTCTGAGACTCTGTGGTCTGCAGTTTCCCCATGACCCAGAATCAGTTCTACCACGTGGACCACCTGGAGCAGGCAATCTTAGGTATCCAAGGCTCTGAACTTTGGTTGTAGCTTTGTTGCTCCAGCTGCGCAGCTGCTGGTACAGCCACGCTTCCTGTATGTTTGCAAAGGGACCAGGAGCCTGCTATTGGTCCCTCTGACTTTCTTCCTCACCATGGGCTGGTATTCGTGTGGCTATGTCCCACATGGCCTGTGCACTCTCCTGCTCCTGTCTGGATGCCCAGTCCAGCACCTTTCCTTTGAGCACCTGCTAACAGGAAATCAGCTGGCCTTACGTTTATCTTTGCAGTATGTGTTTGACTACCAGCAAGGCGATGTTTTTGGCTGTGTGGCCGACATTGGCTGGATCACAGGACATAGCTATGTTGTGTATGGACCACTCTGCAATGGAGCCACCTCTGTCCTCTTTGAAAGCACTCCAGTGTACCCTGACCCAGGTGAGGAAGTGGTGGGAAAAGGTTTGGCTAGACGTGGCAGAAGAGGTTTAGAGACCTGTCCAGCGTGACCTGCCCTATCAGAAGAGGTAAGTTCCATTACTTTGGATCATGTGTATACAACACTTGGGAACATCAGTGAATCTAGGGTAGGAAAAAAATCCAACTGTTATTGCTTTTGCTTTGTATTCACAGTGTAACAGCTCCAGCTTTGGCTGTTGACCTTTCAGCTGAGTGTTTACAGCAGTATGTCAGTGCTGGAAGGGTAAAACTCCAGTTTGTGATTTTGCAGGTCGTTACTGGGAAGTGGTGCAAAGGTTGAAAATTAATCAGTTTTACGGAGCACCTACAGCGATACGCCTGCTGCTGAATTATGGAGAAGAGTGGGTGAAGAAATATGACAGATCGTCCTTGAAGGTTTTGGGTTCAGGTAAGGGGCATGAAATCTTCATCTGCAAAAACAAAGGGTTCTAGCTGGTGAAATGAAAATGCCAGAAGAGTTCAGATGACCACATGGGATGTGGTTAGAAAAAAAATTATAAAGCAGGCTCTGTGTCTGACTTTTCAAATATTTTCTCAGCAGAGGAAGCAACAAAATCACATTTTGGGTCCATTGAACTTTTGTATGATTGCCTGTTCATAGATTATTTTGCAGGATCACATTCTTGGCTAAAAAGATTTGTCTAATGTTAAAGTGCATCACTTTGAATTTTACTGGCATAGGTGACCCAGGGAGCATTTTCCTGCATTATTTTTTATTCTGAAGGTTCTTATTACATGACCTGCATTGATTAGTTATTTTCAGTGATATTCATTGCTTGCCTTTTGGTCCTTCTGGAAAAACCTAGTCCTCAATTACATGAGTGCATCGCAGTCCTTTGTGCATCCCAGCAAAAGTGCTGTAAGCATTCTTCTTGGAGATCATGTGTTCAGCTTGCTGTACACCAAGAGGGAGAATGAACTGCCTGAAGTCTCCTGGATCTCAGGTTGTTTTCTTTCTTGTTTTGGTCTAGTGGGAGAGCCCATCAACAAGGAAGCTTGGCAGTGGTTCCACCAGGTGGTGGGAGAAGGGCGCTGTGCCCTTGTGGACACATGGTGGCAGACAGGTAAGAGGCAGCCTTGGGGGGCACAGGGGACCCTGACCATTGACGGGTTGCTGGTGGGGAGAGAGGGATTAACACATTTCAATTTGATCCAACAAGTCTGTCAAAAAAACCCTCCTGGCATTTGGATCAGCTTTTGAAAGTCACTGGGGAGTTTCTGCACATAATAGCAATGTAACAACATGTAAAAGCAATAGCCGTGTCGGGGTTTTTGTTTTTCTCTAAATTTTCTTTGATATTTTGAGTGCTGGAAAATGCCAATTGCTGCTAGAAATATGAGGCAGAGATTGAATTTCTGGGCAAAACTGGCAATAAATTGAATTGCAAAAAATTTTCATTTTATTAACTGTACTGACCTTGTTGTGGTCTTACCATGCAAAAGCACTGAAAGCACTATATAACTACAATCTGTACTTATGTGTGCTTTGTTTTCTTTTCTGGGAATGGTCAGGGGAGGATGGAAAACTAAGCTGTGTAGTCAAAGGGACCTCGTGCAACTGCTCTGGTAGATTGGAAAGGAGTGAGTGGAGACTTGCTGGCTGCCCATCGGGTGGCTGGAGGACAGTGGCCTTCACCCAGCAGGGCTGCTGGGGAGCACCTTCTCCCATTATTGAATTGATATTCTGTAGTTGTGTTGGCCCTTGAGCTGTTTTGCCTCAGAAAGGATGCACTTGTGTATTGGCAACATGCTTGGACCAGCTGTGTGTATCAGCTGAGGTTTGTTTGCTGTGTACAAGCTGCTGGACACAGTGACTGGCTGTCTCCAGTCCAGCTGCAGCAGAGCTGGCTTCTGCCTTCTGGCCTCCCTGGCCAGCAGCAGGGAGAGGCCATGTGCTGTACCCAAACTGAGGTTGTGCTGCCTGGTGGGGCCTTTTGCTTGAAGGAGTCCTGCAGCTCCTTCCTGGCTCCTTCCTCAGCACGCAGTCCTCTCTTTTCTGGGAACCAGCACTCAGGCTAGAGGTGTCTTGCAATATGTCCTTCTCAAGTCGAGAGATCCAGTTTGCCATGGAGACAGGAGCACAGCTGCTGGCATTCTGCCTCTGCTGAAAAACAGTCTTAAACTGTCATTGAGCAGCATATTCATTCCCCTTCTAGTCAAGCTGCTCCTGATTTCGTCCTTATTCTTGCTAGCAGGTTCTCTATCTCAGTGTGATAAATTTTCCTCTGGCACACAACCAAGTTCCATTTAATCCACACCAGACTTGCAGGCTCTTTTTTTTTAATTTTCAGATTTGAAATAAAACCACCTCAGAATTCAGAGCAGCAATGTTAACTGCTATCTACTTCACCTACTAATTTCTTTTATCTTTTGGGTTCCTACATGCTGAGCAGAAGGAAGGATGACTGGCTAGGTCTTTCCTCATCATGTGCTTTCTTCCTCCCTGCTCTGAAAGAAAACACCACGGAGAAGTAGTTGATTACTGCACATTGATGTAATTGAGAAGAATACAGTTTTGCCCTAACACTTTTTGGTTTGTTTGTTAATGGGTACATGCAGTGTTCATGCTGTGTTACCTATTTCCTCCAAAGTACAGTGTTAAATCTTGTATTAAACTGCATTTGTCTTGGGATTTAGGAGTAACAACTCTCAGGTGAGAGGTTAAAAAATACTCACTGGACAGTGTTTTAGTACAGAGTACTTGGTCTTACCTTGAGCCAAGCATAGTTTTGAAGGTAAACAACTACCAGCTCCTGGAAGCATAATATAATGATAAATATTCATGAGATTGATTTTATTAGAAAGTGGAATCAATCTTTTTCTACAGCTGAAGCTTTAATAAAGAGGAAGCCAAATTAATCTTGGAAAGATTATATATGCCATTTAAACAAAAAAGGAGCGTGGGAAGAGATCACAGGAACAATGTGATGGATGCTGGCTGTGGTCCTGCAGTGTCACCTTTCCTCTACAGTTTCAGAATAGCTGGTTAATTGTGCTGCTGTGTGCTGTGTCCTCCACGGGACACTGCTTTCCGAAGCAGCAACCTGTTGCCAGCTAATAAAGCCTGGCAGGCATCAGCCAGTGGTGATTTAAGAATCCACTTTAAAGTCTTTGGATGAGGCAAATGAGTGAGAGAGCAATTATGAGAAGCAATTTTAATAGTGTGGTATGTGCAGATGAAAAATTCCTATGGCTCTTGCTGTTAAGATACCAAGTTGTGATTGACAGTAATAGGATCAAAGCTGTGTTTGAGTTTTAGGTGTAGTTCTTCATCATGCAGAAGAGACACTAGGTATTTTCAATTCTGTCACAGATTTCACAAAAAAAAAGAACAGCCGTGAACAGAAGCTGGTCTTGAAAGACATTTCTCAATAGGCTCTGGAAGCTTTTGTTGTTGGCATCATCTCACATTGGTTTAGACTGGGCTGGTGCTTCTGAAACAGATTCCCCCAAAGCAGTCATTCCAATCTGTCTGTGGTGGCAGAGAGCACTTGCTCTACTCAGCTGCCTGGTGGGATCTCTCCATGGCAGAGGGGAGCCTGGTTCAAAGCATCCATCCCCTGCTCAGACTCTGCTGTCCTTGCCTGAACTCTGGGTGGGTTTGTACGGTGTTGACAGCAGAGGCACAGGTAATGTGGAAACACAGCTTTTCTCTGCCATCTCTGCCTCTGAATAGAAAGGTTTCATAAGGGCAGGTAGAGCTTAGAAATTTTCTTTGATGTCATCTGTCAGTGGCTAAAACTGGTACTTTTAATCCAATTTATAATAGTTCTTCAAAATGCAAATAATTTTTAAGGCGCCCTTGCTACCATGCAGCTTGCTCAGGGCCGAGACTTTACTGCCTTGTGTGTGTCTGGCTGCAGGATGTGTAGGATGTGGCAAACACTATGCTGAAACACAGCTCTCAGAGCTGTATTTAGGATGAGTACTGGCTTAGCAAGAGCAACCTTCAGTTTAGTCAGGATCCCTGTTCTGATGCAGGTTTTGTCTGTGCAAACAGAGAGCAGCAGATGCCTGAGGTGCTTCTTCCTGAACAATTCAAGCTCCCGTTTTCAAAATTCATAGAAACATGAAGTGAATCAGTGAAATGGGAAATACTTCTATGTGTAAGCCATGTGTGAAACCATTTGCTACAGATCTAAACCTTAAGGCCATCAGAGACCCTTCTTCATAGCTGGATGCAAATTCAGGGTCAAATTCAGCCATTACAAACCCTGGTTTCAATTTTCCCAAGCTCATCAAAGCTGGTAGAGGAAGGCACTCTCTGTGGCAGAACACATCTTTATTTATAGAGCTGTAGTTTTACAAGCCTTATTTTCCTTTGTTTTTGTTTCTATCTTGTGTTTCTGAATTACATTTAGAATAGAAAAGACCTTATTAAGGTTGCAGTCTCATTTAATGTTCATCCCAGCAGGAATGAAAAAGGATGATTAAAAGGTTCAATTTTGACTAGAAGATAAGCTCAACCTGCCTGTAAGGGGTGGGTTAATTTCATGCTCTGTAATAACAGTAATTCAGATTCCTGAAGTGCTTTTCCTGCTAACCTTAGACAGCTGTAGAAACACTAGAGGGAGATAAATCCCCTGACATGCTTAAACTTTCCCTGTAAAATCACTTCTGGGTAGGAAGTGGGGCTCCTAAGTACTGCCCATGCCAGGCCTGTGCTGCTTTCAGAAGTCTGTGTTCCTTGGTTCTGCAGAAGTCATTCCCAGTGGCTCTTTCTTGAAAGGTGGCTTCACTCTTTTCTTCTTGGCCTAAGAAGAGCTGGAATTTCTTTTCACCCAGCAGTGGATGGACTACATATATTTTGGTTTTCATTTTTCTTCCAGAAACTGGTGGCATCTGCATTGCCCCACGGCCCTCAGAGGAGAAAGCTGAGATTGTTCCAGCTATGGCTATGAGACCTTTCTTTGGGATTGTGCCTGTGCTCATGGATGAGAATGTGAGTTGAAGCTGTGCTGGGTGCCCAAACGAGAAGCTGGTGTGTGTTTCTGCTTTAATCACCTTTTGGATGGCAAAGGAACAGGATCCAGTAAGGATGCTTGTTTCTCCTCAAAAATGGTACAATAGATTAGCAATTTATATATATATATGTAGAGAGAGAGCATATCTCAGTTGTCCATACAGATTTGCCAACAGGCCATTGCAAGTGCCTAAAAGAGTTGCTTGCATTTATTTTCTCCACTTGTGACTGTCCACTGGCAGTCTGCAGTGAGCAACAGGATGACTCTTGCTGGATCAATGACACAGAAAATTACATCTTCACTATTCTTCCTTTGTTCACCTGTTCATCCCCCTGCAGGGAGATGTTATAGAGGGCAATGATGTGTCTGGTGCACTCTGCATTGCCCAGCCATGGCCTGGCATGGCAAGAACAATCCATGGGGATCACCAGCGCTTTATTGATGCCTATTTCAAAGCCTACCCAGGTAAGGAAATTGCCAAGGGAAGGCAGTTTCACTGCAGTATAAGCACACTGAATATTTTCAACAGTACTTTCTGCTGTTTCTGTACCATGATGGCTTGGGGTGTGTGTCACAGGTTGCAAGCATGCTCTGATGGTTTTAAGTAGTGTTGACCTTTCTAGCTATCAAAAGGGATGTATTTTCTAGAAAGCTTTAAAGTCCAAACACCTTTTCTCTGGTGCTTTGTATCTCACTTGGAAAAAGGCATATTGGATGGGAAATACCTCTTGCATCACTGAATCTTAACCCTGTGTTACAACTTTCCTTTTTAAAATGTGGTCAAGTTGTCTGGTAACTTGGCAGGGAAATATTTTTTGTAGGACATTGGACAAGACAAATGCCTTCACTCAGGAGAAGAAACTGGAAGGGATTTGAAAGCTACAGGGAAGGCAAGAATAAGACAGGCAGTCCTGCAAATTGTACAAAATGGGCTGGATAATAAGAATGGGAAACTGGTACAAGAAATTGAATGACCCCATAGTCCCTTATTACTCGCTACATTTGCATCTGATATTATACTGATATTTAGTTGATAGTTGTTTAACTGATCTGGAAGGGCAGAAAGCATGACTGAAAGTCCATGAATAGGGCCGTAATGGGTCCTGGCAAGAACCACCTTCAGATTTCACAGCAGTAGCTGCCTGCTGCCACTGGAACAATTCAGACGCTGACATGGCCTTGGTGAAGAGCCAACAGAATCCGTGTTACTGAATATTCCTCAGTGACACTGGAGTTTCTAGGAAACCCTGGGTCTTCTTCAGTTTCCATCAAATGTTTTAGACCCTCCATGGGGCTCATGGAGTGGTTTGGAGTTTTTAGCTAATCCGATAGCAGTGTATCTCCCACATTCACATGCTAGAGAGTGACTGTTATCTGGGATCTGAATCTTGTTAGCTGGGAGGGAAAATGGCTTTTCATCCATCCTGGTGTAAGTGATTAAAAAAACCCTGGCAATGTTCCCATATACAAAATGTAATAGAGCTGCTCCCTTTCAGCTGAACAGCTGTAGTTTTCCATGTGTGCTGAGATGTAGCCAGCAGCAGTTCTGAGCTTGACTAGTAGCCTCTGGCATGATGGCAAATGGCATTTGAAGTGGTTTTGCCTCAGTACTGTGTGCACCAAGTGGCCTGAGCACACAGCTGCTGTGCAGATGTAGGCAAGCAAAACCTAGAGAGATCAGAGAGCTCCTCTCAGTTCTGTAAATCCAGCTGAGCATCGCTGGGTTGTGTTGCTGGGCATGGTTTTTCTATAGGAACATCAGCCACTGATTACTGCTGATTGCCTACAGTGATTTGTCCATCTGAGCAGAGAAGTGAGCTTCACCATCTTGGTGCTATTCAGGTGCTTTTTAGTAGCCAGCATAGCCCAGGTAGAGCAGAGGAGGGCCAGGGATGGCAGAGGGAAGTGGGAAATGGTGTGAGGCAGGTCACACAGCTGTGAGCTGGCAAAGGCCTGCGAGCTGCTCAATGCACCCTGCCCTACTTGCCATCCTACAGCATGGTCTGTCCCACACCAGAGCCCAAAACTGGCACACTTGCTGCTGCTGATCAACCCTGTGTCTTTGCTGCAGGCTACTACTTCACAGGGGATGGTGCTTACAGGAGCCAGAAAGGCTATTACCAGATAACAGGGCGCATGGACGATATCATTAATATAAGTGGACACAGGCTGGGGACGGCAGAAATAGAAGATGCAATGGTAAGTTCCAAGCAGGTGGAGGTCCCTTGACAAGGCTTATCTGTGGGGCAGAGTGACCCTTTCAAAGCAGATTTGTCTTTTGCCTTCAAATCCCTGCTCCTGTGTTAGACACAGCTTGATGCACAATGAATAGCAAAGGTGCAAGAGGAAACAGCTCCCTTATTGAGGAGACAACAAATGAGCAAGTGAGGGGAGCCACACTGTGGGCAGTCCCTGCAACTGAACTGTCAGAGCTGTGTTTCCTCTCAGTGATGTTGTACTGTTGCAGTTATCATTTTGGATGCTGGTGGACACTCCATAAATGTCTCTCCTGTTTCTTCCTTCCCCTCTGCTAACCCCTGACCTCTCCTTTCAAAAGCTGTGGTTCCTGCTTATCTGAACTAGCTTGAGTATGCCTGAGAATTCAGCAGTGTTAAACATAAAGCATATATGACATAAAGTGATTTATGTCAGCTGCAAATCTAGCCTGTCATTTTGAAAGAAAATCTTATTATCTCTGGGAATTGAAAACAAAAAGTCCTCGGAGTGTTTCTTTTAAAAGCCTGACCTGTATATTTATTTTTATATTATGTGCCTTGCTTGAAAATGGCACTTAAATGTAGCATGTGATGAACCTGAGCTGTGTTCACATGGAATACAGAATTCTGCTTTATCCTATGTGAATAATTCTTTTGTCTGTGTAAGTTTCTGATCATAACTATAGGATCCATGTATGTGTATGTATGTGTAAAAGCAAATATATTAATGTGCCTATGTGCCTAGATTGCTCTATGAAGTTTATTTTCATATTTTAATCTAAGATAACATAATACATTATTTGGTGTGGGATGCAGATAACGTGGTTTCTTCTGGTCTGTGCACTTCTTACTGAAGAAGAATGTTAAATTAAGCTCTGCAGTGTAACAGAAGTAATCACTGTTGTGTAGCATAATAACAGAAATACATTTGGGTTAGGGAATAAAGAAATCTGATTCTTTCTGCTTTCTGGTGGTCTTTGGGCACTTAGAAATACAAGTCCAGTGTGGACTGTCATGTTGCCAACTTGACTTTTTACCTCTGCTGGCCACAGTTCTCTGTAGCACTGAGAACTGCAAGACTGATTTTGCTTGTGATTTGGCAGTGGTCAGTCATCATTTGGGACCACAGTCATGCACAAAGAAAAAGAGGGTTTCCAGCTCTGGAAAATTCAGCTTGGTGTGCAGTGGGCTTAGCAGTGGATGTAGGAGTACTTATTTTTGTGTATAAAATTAGGGCCAGTATGGAGCTACTCCCTGAGATGTGGCCATGGCCATGGCCACCAGCTGACCCTGCAGTAGGAAGCTGGCATCGAGCTTTCCTGTTGTGCTGATTTCAGCAGGGTCTCTCAAGGAGAGAGCGAGATATGGCAGGTTGTTTTGTTTGTAGAGCAACTGGCACAAAATCTGTAGGGCTTGAAGATGTTCTGATTTGTGTATTTTTGTTTGACTTTTTGTGAAGGCTGATCACCCTGAGGTCCCTGAGACAGCTGTGGTTGGGTATCCACATAAGATCAAAGGAGAAGGTATGTGAAAAGCAGTGTCCTGACATGACGTGTGCATATACTTCCCTTAAATTCTAACCCAGGCTGCATGTTAGAAGATGCTGAGGGAATGGGAGGGCAGTTATCCTTAGGCTGACTGGCAGTGCAGCACCAAGAGGCAAAGACAGCCATGAAAATAGCCACATGTTCCTAACCTGAGAGTTACTCCTTGAATGGTTTTCATACATAGTGTTCATGTATATGGTAGAGCTTCCTTTTATAGAATTGTTCTTAGAAATGTCTTCTAAACAGAATGGGAGTAGCATATTTACATTGGACAATTTTTTATTCCAATTACCCTTTGGTAAGTTATGTTGACTTGTCATTGTCACTGACATCAGTCACAGATGCTGAGAAAAGGCTGAGCCATCATTTGAGGGCTGGCGTCTGACTTGCTTTTATTAAAAAGATCAATGGTTTTCTTGTCAGTCTCTAGATTGTGCATAGGAATGATGTGAAAACTTCCTTGGCATTCAAATAAGCATCCTTGGTCTTTCCAGACAGTATCTAATATGAGGTTTGTTGTTTCTGCTCATTTGTCTTCCAGGTGCCTTTGCTTTCATAGTGCTGAAGGAGCAGACAGCTCATGTAGACCATATCAAAGAAGAGCTCAAAACCATAGTGGCTTCCAAGATAGCAAAGTATGCTGTGCCTGACCACATTCTGGTAAGTGGGAGACTGAAACTGGTACCAGCAACAGGAAATGGTCACATCAAGCAGTCCCGCCTGCAGTGCTGTTGTCCTGCTCTGGCAGTTATCCTGCCAGGAAAACAGAGGCAGGAAATCAGAACTGCCTGGAGGAATCCAGGGAGGGGAAGGCCAAGTGCAGTGGGCTGTTTGCATGTGAGAGAGACCCAGCTAGCTTGCAGTGATAATTAGCAGTGATAATTAGCATCAATGTCAGACCTCAAAGCACTGACTGTTTCTGTTGCACAACAGGCCTGGCCCTGGAAGCACTGATGAGCTCCAAGCTCTGTCTCAAACCTCCTCACCTTTCAGAAGCTCCTTTTGTATGTTAGGGGAGAGTTCACAAGGCTGCCCCTTAGATGTCTCCCAAGGCCTGCCTGCATCCATTTCTCTCTCCTTGGGGCAGTGACCAGATACTTTGAGAGGCTCTGCTTTAGCCACATGCATGTAAGATGAACATCAAGGCAAAGGCAACAGAATACCACAGGAGCAACCAAGAGTGTCTCCTTCAAGTTGGAACAGGCCCGGATATACTCAGTGGATTGGAGAACCTTCCAGAACTTGCAGGTGTGCAGGGGAATGCCTCCATTTCCCTGTGTTTTGGGGTAGTCCTACAGAGAAGTCCTCTATGTCCTTCCTTGCATGTCCTTCCTCTAACTCCTTCCTAGCATATAGTTAATGGTATAGAATTTTGTAATCTACTGGCCTGATTATGTAGCAAAATGTGAGACCTGTTGGTATCTCTGCTCAGTATCTGAGAATTCTTCCATCAGGCTCACATTTATGTTAAAGCCTTTTAATTTATTGCTAAGTCCTTGCCTTTGAATTTACTGCTAATGCCTTCCCAGGAGGCATAGCCAAGGCATGTAAGATTGTTCTGGTTATGAAGGAAGGTGTGTAGGCTGACAGATACCAGGCAGAGAGAAATATCAGCAGACAGGAGATTGTGCAGAATTGTGTTGCTCTGTATTCCTGTCCTGTAAAGCTGAATATATATATATTTCTGTCTGTTCTCGTAATGCGTTGAGATTTGTGTCACCATTGGTGCCTAAGTTCTCATGTGTAATTAGATTGTAATAGTTAACAGCATGTTCAGAACCTGATTCCTAAAAGAGCTGTGTGTCCTGCAGGTTAGTCTGGAACCTGACAACAGGGAACAAGGTTCACTTAAAATGAGAGTAAAAGGTTTAGCTAGTGACACTCCTTTCCTTGGACATAATCTAATGTGCTCCATGATCTATCTCCCAGGACCCTCAAAGGAGCTGTGGCCATGAAATAGTGTGCTAGGCTTAGGATAGTCCAGCCACATCTCCTTGTGGTTTCCAGCAGGACTCAGGTTTTATTAAAGGTGCATCTTTCCCTTCTTTGTAGGTGGTAAAGAGGCTCCCTAAAACCCGATCAGGGAAGATCATGAGAAGGCTGCTGAGGAAGGTAGTCACTGAACAATCAGGCAACATGGGAGATGTCACCACACTTGATGATCCAAGTGTTGTCAATGAGATATTGGATGCTTACCAGAAATACAAGAAGAGTTCCTCATAACAGGCAGCTCTGGAATTTCCCTCCTTCGGAAATGGGGAAGGTCTCAAATAACCAGGGAAACAACATAGTCCTCTCTTGGTGTTTTTTTAAAAACTGTTTCCTTCTAGGGGAACAAGATTTTCCACTCCACAAGATTTTTTGAGATGGCACAGGGCTAGGAGCAGTCTGCAGTTTTCCACCGTCAGTGAATTCCTCTTCCTTGTGCTCAGACCTGTTGTAGAGCAGCCATTGGTGGTTTCCATGAGCTGTGCTGAAATTTAACATGTGCTGAAGCAAGGTGCAGATTTTAATGTTCCACTTTTTTCTATTATTGTACAGGGAAATGTTTTTTACACAATACTTCTTGCTGTTTTAAAGGAAGCCCTGGAAAACACTTCTTCATTTTTTTCCTTCAGCTTGGGTGTCTGAGTCCAACCAGCTGTATTTCACTGCAACTGTGGTGCCTTTTCAGCAATTCTGGGTATTCTAGGAGAAGGAAGTTTCATATGCATTACTAGGGACATGAGAAGGACATGGCCAGTCTGATAACTCTTCCTTAACTTTACCCATTATTCTAATATATTCTTTGGCTTTTCTCATACGGATTTGTTCCTACCACCATGTGTCCTGGGAGCTCCCAGAGATGGAGAACCTGTGACCCTTCATGTCCCACCTAGGTAACCCAGTACTAGCACTTGCAGCTGCAAAATGAGCCACAAAGCCCATGACTGGACTTTGTACATGTTCTCAGTGCATTGCTGCCATGCTGATTTACCAAAGAGTTAACTGCCTTGTGGGTACCCACAAACTGCACAGTCCACTAAAAAAAGTGCCTCTTAGATGCCCCGTGGAAAGCAGTACCAGCATTACAGACCAGCAATCTCAGAACAGCAGGGAAGAATACCCTTTGTCTTTCCTAAGGTTTCAAAATTGCGACTAATGTAGTCAGTGTTTTATTTCTGAATTTGTTTTATCATGACCACATTCCAGTAGAAGCACTCCTTGTATTTGGGCTGTACAGAAGAATTTGCTGGTAGAGTTACTTATTCCTGAATTTAAATGGAGCAACACTGCTTTTTCCAGGGAAACTGTGTACCGGAAAGACAATTTGTCTACCTAACTGGAGGCAGGAAAGGCAGGAAGGAAATGGGTAGATGATCTGTAGGACTGGGAAAGGCATGGGGAGTTTCTTGGCCGAAACAGATTCTGGTACCACAATGGGAAGCAGGCTACTTGAAGTATATTTTCTTAAAGACAGGTGTTTTGTCTTAGATCCCAGAGTTCCTCTGAGGACACCAGCTGCATTTGCTTTTTAAAAAAGTAATTTTAAAGGTCTCTAGGAATTCAATAATTACAGTAAGGAATATCATGCTTTTTAAAATATCCCATACTTCTGACTGAAATGCATTTTTACATAAGTAGACATGCTGTGGACTTTCTGGGAAGTTGAAGATCAGAAGGGTTGATAGAGTTGACAGGATGTTAATATTTTAGGACACTACTTTATTGCCACTGCAATAGAAAAAAACCAAACCAACCTGCTTTCTTAAGTAATTTTCAAGTGGGGAGCAGACAAGAATTAATGTTTTTGACAGAAAAAGTACACTCCCTTGTTTCAACAAGTTATCTCCACGCAGTCTGAAATAACAGTGTGGAGGAAGAAAAATTACTTTTGAACAAGATGACGTACTTTCCTTTGACTCAAGAAAGCATTTCTTATATTATGGACATAGAATTTCCTGTTCTTGTTGACCTGAAATTTCCCTGTGTCTTGTCCCAGTGGTCACAGACCCATCGTTTCATTCATCTGAACTGTCTCACAAACACTGTCTGGTGAGGAGCAATGTGCTATGGTGCACTGGGACATTTGTCATCCAATTCCTCTGCTCAGGAAAAATGAGAGATGGGTGTACTCCCTCACCTGCTTCCCTGTTGTCTTAGCTTGCATGGGCTTAGGGACCATGGCTGCCAGGGAGGCTCCAGGCTGGCCAGGAAGCTGCAGAAGCACAATAAATTCACAGCTGTGCCAGCTATAGTGCAGACAGAAAGTTGTGGGTGCCTCATCCTTGAAAATGTTGAAGGCCAGGCTGGATGGGGCTCTGAGCAACCTGGTCTAGTGGAAAGTGTCCCTGCCCATGGCAGGGGGGTTTAACTAGAAGATCCTTGAGTTCCTTTCTGTACAAGCCTCATTTCCACAGCTGAGCTGTGGTGCTTGGCATGTCCATCTGCCCAGAGGCCCCCTTGGGGTATTCCAAGAGAGCATAAAGTGCTCCTGTGCTGCCCATACAGTGTTCTGCAGTGGATACAGCTTGTGCTGGGCAGCCTCAGTCTTGATAAAACTGCACTTCTGCAGGTGTCCCAGTATTGCCTCTTGGAACTGACAGCCTGTGTCCAGCCCATGCGGTAGCACCCTGAGTCTGGTAAAAATGAAGCTAGGCAGGGCTTGGAAAGAGCACTTCTAATGAAAGGAAGGATATTGTGCTTTACTGAGTAGGCTACTCATAGAAAGCTTTAAACTGAAATTGAAATTTTACATTTTCCTTTCAGAGTTTAAAGTGTCCATCTAGAGAAGTTCCCATTTCTTCTTTCTACTCACTATCTCTGCTAACTGCAGCAGTTGCCTCTTCCCTGCAAGCTTGGATTGAGCTTTGCATTTTCATTAACAACAGCACTGGTGTGTGGTCACAGTGCTTACTACTTCATATGCAGCAGGCTTGTGGCTCAGGGAGGGGTTCAGCGCACAGAACTGGCACTGCTTTCCTCAGTGCCTGAAATGCCAGGGAGGAAAAAGTTTCTAAAGTACCCCAGGTCTTAGGACAAAGCTGATCTTCACCAATCAATGGTCAGATACCAGCGGGATCGTGGGACAAACTTGGGGGCAATTGCTTCATGTAGAAAAGCAGAGCTGTTGAATTCTTCTAAACCTTTGTGTGTTCATGAATGATGTATGGGTTTGTCAGATTGCCTCTGTAGCTGCATTAAAAGAGATCCAAAGTCAATTTTACCTGTTGCCATTTATTACAAAGGGCCAGTATGCTTTTGTTTCCCCACTCAATTTTGCCAGTAAGACCTGGTCATGGTGTTTTCCCCCCCAAGTGGAGACACAGATCATGATTTTTCCAATCCTACAAAGGGAAAGCTCCAGCTGTCTAGAAGTATGTTTTGTACAGTCTAATGTTAAGCCTTTAACTGAATTTTGTTTACTTGTAGTCATGCTTTAAACACGTTTCTTGTCCTTGACCAAAACCAGTGTCTTCAGTGATCTCTGTATTCATATTTTCTGTAAAAGAAACAGGTATGATGGGTTGGCTTTCCATTGTAGGTGGCAGACCTTCTATCCTCTCACGGGTCTGGGATTTTCTCAGTGCTCTGAACTTTCACAGGAAGGCAAAGGAGTTTGAGATCAGGATGAATTGTGATCCAAATTGCTGTTTTGCTTTTCTTCTTTTCTCTAAACAGTAGCTCACAGGAAGTGAGTTAATGCCAGAAAACCACTGCAGAAAAGGGCAAAGTTGAAGAACATTCGGATGTCAATAAGCTGCATGTCTCGTATAAATCCTGAGATCCCACTGCTTTACACTTTTTCCTGTGTGATGCAAACAGAGAATAATGAGCAGAAATATTTAATTACCATTAGCTGATGTGAATAGTTCATCTCCTTGCTTTGTGCACACCTTGCACAAGTAGAAAGGGAGCAAAAGCAGAGTGTGTGGGCAACATGAGAGACAGCATTGTGTAGAAAGTGCATATCTGTTCCAGAGACAAGCAGCTGAGAAGGAATTTCTTTCCAGGTGCTTTGGATTATTTTTAAGTGACACAAAACACATCCTCTGCAGGGTGTCTTGTCCATTAAGAAGTGAGAAATACTGAGTTTCACCCTCTGCCTACCCCATGGATAAAACAATAGATATAATGAAGGGACAGACACCATTATTCTTCTAACTCCAGAAGCTGCTTTTGGAAAGGTTCCAGTGCCACTCATAGCTCTTGCAACCCTTTGGGAAGTCACAGAAAGGTCTAGACAGGAAAGCAGGTGTCCAGCTTTGTCTCTCGATGCTGCAGCTGCCCTGATCTATTTACTGATAATTTACTGGTAAAAATAGAGACTGTTTTCTGGTCTAACACAATTATATCTAGGGGCTATCTCTGTGACCAATTAAAGCCACAGAAATTTATTTCAGCAACAGGTTTCTGTTTTTCAATTACATGGGAACAGATGATCCTTTTCCACCTTGAAAATACAATCCTGGACAGACATTTGTTTTCTGGCTGACTTTAGAGGTGAAGTGTGTTTTCCACTCAGTGACCTCAGCCCTGTTTTGTCTGGGATAGAAGGCTTTGGGACATAACCACCTTTTGCAGTGGAAATGATCATGGCTGTGTAAACATTACCAGCCTACAAACACTGGCAATAAAATCTGCTGTGGCAGATCGTTCTTACTCTTGCTTCTATTTTTCTACAGCTATTGTATATCTGCCTTGACTCTTCGTGTCTGAGCTGACAGCTTACTTCAGCTTTTGGGTATGTTTGGGCTGGGAGAGTGGAACGCAGTGCTTTTTATTGTTCACCCTGTGCCTGGCATGCAGAAGACTCAAATTTCTTTTTATACCCATTGGATTCTGGGGATATGATTTTACTTTTCTCTGCGTTGGTCTTCTGCATTCCCAGGAATGACAACCTCACAGCATAGTTAGAAGGGGTCATGGAATGGAGGTCCCAAGGGTCCTGGGGTGAGCTGGTTGTTCAGGAATGTGGATATCCTTAGGGAACAGTGCTGCAAACCTCACAGCTGCTGGGCTTTTGCCTGAACTCAGCCAGAGCACAGAGAAAAGCACCCCTGCCCATGCCTCCCTTTCCTGGCTAGAGACCCTCTCCGTGGAAAGCCCATACACTTTGTTACTACTCAAGATGCCACACAGCCATTCACATTCCTTGGCAGCAAGCAGCTAGGGGACTCCCTTGTTCCAGCCAGCCCTAGTCTATTGAGCTCCCCTTGATAAAAAAATAGGGTTTTTTAGAGTTAACAAAGCTGTGCTTTCACTTTCGGCAGTGATACGCAGGATCCTTTCTATAGCACCAAGGCAAAGAAGACAAAAATCTCAGTAGATTGTATTACCCAGACGGCCAAGAAAGGAACAAACGCGCTGTCCTGTGAGCCTGTGGGCTGACAGGGGCAGGGGCGTGGCTATCACATTCGCGTTTAAGTCGCACGAGCAGCTGAAGGTGCCAAGCTACCAAAGGAGAGCCCAGCGCTTCCGCCAGCTCACGGACTTGGATCTGGACGCGGCAGCCAGCAATTGGCGATTGGTCGCCTGCTTCCCAGAGATCCGGAGCCTTTCTGGCTGCCCCTCTCCCCGCACCTTTCCCCGCCGGCCGCTCGGTGGAATCCACCCTGTGCCGGCCCTCAGGGCCGCCACTCCCCGCTGCCCCGGGGCTCCCCGGCGCCATCTTCAGCGCTGTACTATCGGGAGGCCGTAGAGAAGCGGATAAAAACATACGCCGAGAAAGTGCCCTATGATTTCAAGGTCAATCTTTCGTCTACAGCATGCCTTTGCTTTCAGAATATGGACGAGACTATAAAATGACCAGGAGAAAAGAGCATGAAAAAGTTCTGCTTTGGCGGTACCTCAAGGCTTTGGGGGAGAGGGTTTGTGGTGTTTACTTGCTCACAGGGACGCACAGAAGGTGCTGAAATGGTAAAAACAGTCAAAACCCCTTAGAAATTGGAAGGAAAAGCCGAGGAAGTGGCAGCTAGCACCTCAGAAACACGTGGCTTTTGCTCCTATCTTCTGAGAGCTTCCTGGGCAGGGGCAATTCTTGCCATCGCATCAGCGTGGCCATGGTTAGAAAGGGCAGCAAGCAGATGGATTTAGCTTCTCCTGCCAGCCCCTGAATTCCCAGTTCCCATTTGTGTGCTGGGGATTCTGCTTCAGACTCTGAACTTGTGCAGCTGCTCCTTGGGCGCTGCTCGCACACAGGTACAGCGCTGCTGCAGCAGCTGTCCCGTACACAGGGAGACACAGAGGCCACCAAGGACCGGGGCAGGCAACAGGCCCAGGATCTGGTGCAGTACCGTGGAGTTGTGGGGGATTCCTTGGTCTTTTTGATGGGGAGAGATCGGGGCAGATGGAATCAGGATGAGAAAGGGATCAAACAGCCCCACGCCAGACAGTGTTTTCTCGTACCAGAGCTCCTCCGTGTTTAGCAAGGTTGTGAAGCCTAAGGAGCAAATAAGACCCGGAAGTGAGGGAAGGGCTGGCTGGGAAGGAGTCAGATAAAGCCTCTGTGGGCATTTCAGTTTCTGAGGGGCTCTTGGGGAGACAAAGAAGACAAGAAGGATGTGCTATCTCCTGACATTTCCTTTTATTCCTTCAGTAGTTGTACTCCAATTAGTGGATAGGACAGTTCACTTGATCCCTTTGATGCCAGGGAGCACAAAGAACTCGAACCTTGCTGAAGTCCAGCCATGCCTGCCTATCTTGAGAGTGGAGGGGAAAGACACAGAAGACTGGATGGGAGTTGAGCCAAATGACATTTTGCTGCTTCTGATTTCCTCCTGGCTTTTGCAGCAGGGTGACAACTTTGTCCTGCAAACCACTCCCCTTTTGTGTGACTACACGTGGGTCTGGCTGGTGGCTCTGAGTTCTTGAAGGGGCTGCTGCATTTGGCAACAGGAACTATGGTTGAATTTCTCTTGTTGCTTTGCCCCTCCT